>VMDO01000094.1:374388-460866 GCA_007922755.1 Pedetes capensis | reverse complement strand
GTTATGGCTGTGGTGCATCCTAGCTGGCCTGATTTCCATCTAACTAATGCTGGGTACCTACTCTTTCTCTCTCAGGGCAAGAGAGTAGAATTGTTAAGAGTATTAATGCCTCTCCAGGGGGGATTCTCAACCAATAAAGACAAGAGGTGGTGTACAAATACCTCAGTTCCCTCCCTGCTGAAGTGACATGACTCCAATTGCATAATGAATACCACCTCCCAGAGTTCTCCAGCAGTACTGAGCTCTACTCACACATGGTAATAACTCGATAACACCTCATTGATTGGCTGCCTTTCCTGTCTCATTGACTCATATATACAGGGATTATCTCCCAAATATAAGCACCCCCTTTCTATCTTTGTTTCAGGGTGTGTTTCTTGGGCAGTAGAGACAAAACTATTTATATTTATATCCCCCTGGATGAAGACAAAGGATTGTTATTGCTTTGTTTAGAAACTGGTAATCTCGATTTTCTGTCTCCAGATTTTTCTGTGTTGTACCTATTTTACTTTGAAAATCAGCAAATGGAAACAATCTTATTGTGTGAATGCATGTGCCTATTTCCAAAGCTTTGAACAATTTTCCAAAATGTCATGGAAAGAACAATAGACATGAAGACTTGTCTGAGTCTTGCTGTGGGAAAATTTTTTCTTATTTTCCTCACCTACAAAATTGATAATATTGACTTCACAGAAATGTTGTGGAGATGAGAAAAATATGTAAACTCTACAGTAAAAATTGTAGAAGGTCATTTTTGTTTGTTTTATGTTTGCTGCTGTGTTAACTTCTTGTTGCTGTCACTAAATACCTGAGGGAAATAATTTAAAAGAAGGATTTATTTGGACTATGGCACCTAACACAACAACTGATTTCAGAGGTTTTAGTCCATGGTCAGCCAAGTCCATTACTTCTGGACCATGATAAGACAGAACGTCATGGGAAAAAGAATGGAGGTACGAAGTTGCTTACCTCAGAGCAGGTAAGAATCAGAGAGCGAGAGAAGACCTATGGGCTAAGGAGAAGTTATGCCCTTCAGAGGCACCTCCTCCAACCTGGTCCTACCTACTAAGTCTCCACCAATTCCCAATAATGCCATCAAATCATGACTCCATCAATACATTAATCCAATCATGAAATCAGAGCCCTCATGATCCAGTTATTTCAAAAGAGCCCTATCAGCTGGCAGTCAAGACTTTAGCACATGAGCCTTTTGGCAGACACTTCCTATTCAAACCATAACACTGCTGTAAAAAATGGCTGCAAACTTGTGCAGGGATCAAATGGTAGCTCTATGGTTAACCTTTTGAGGAAATTCCAAAATGTTTTCCAAAGTACCTACACCATTTCATATTCCTACCAGCTTTATAAATTTTTTAGTTCTCTGCTTCCTTGCCAACATGAGTTATTACTTGGCTTTTTTTGTTACAGTGTCTCTTATAGTTGTATAGTAGTCTCTTGTGGTTTGGGATTAAGGACATTGAATATCTTTTCATGTGCTTATTGTTCATTTATGCATCCTTTTTGGAGGAATGTCTATATCCTTTGTCCATTTTAATTAGGATTTTGTCTTTTTATTCTTGAGTTACAATAGTTCTTTATGTATTCTACATACAAGTTCCTTATCAGATATGTGATTGGCAGATATTTTCTCCCAGTCTATGGCTTTGCTTTTCATGTTCTTGACTATGTCCTTCAAGGAACAAATTTTAAAATTTTGATGATGTTCATCTTCTTCCACTTTTAAGGACATTGGGCTTTCTCTTGATATTAAGGTCAGCTGGTAAACAGCATGAGTTCATCTGCCACCTTAATTCTCCCTTGCCACAAAGCCTACTATATTCACAGGTCACAGATTAGGAGTGTACCTCTTTGAGGGGGGCCACAAGGTGTCTTCCACAACACTGTTTTTGTTATTCTTTAGAGCCAGACTTACCTTCTATGGTTTCTCATAGGTAAGTCCAGGGGAGGGGCATTTCCATAGAGATACTTGATTGAGATTCCAGTCACAAGTTATGGAGCAGGGTAGCCCCTGAAGCCTTGCCTGCCCTTCCACCACCATAATTTTATCCCCTATAATTGGATTATAGTGCAACCTGACAAGGGCAAAGCAAATCAATATGACCACATTTACCATGCTCAGGTGAGTGGGGGTAAAATACACATCTTCAAAAAGATGAAAGGAAATGCAAGGGAGGATCACAAGAGTAATGTCAGTGCTTGCTGTCTCCGTTCACTTCCCATTCGTTCTTAAACCCACTACAGTTAAGGGTTCTTTTAAGTTAGCACTTTATGAAGATATAATTCACATACCATAAAATTCACCCTATTAAAGTGTATAATCCAGTGTTTTTTCATTTATTCACAAAGTTGTGCAACCATCCCCATTATATAATTCTAGAAAACACTCATCATCCCCAAAATAAACCCTATGCTCATTAGTACTTACTCTTCATTATGCTCTGAGAACCACCAATCTTTCTTTCTCTGTGCATTTGCCTGGTCTGGCCATTTCATTTATGAAATCATACTATATGGTCATGTGTATCTGAATTCTTTCATATAGCATAATGTTTTCATTTTATATACTTCATTCCTTTTTATACCAAATCATATTGTGTTGTCTTGATCTACCACATTTTGTTTATCCACTCATCAGTTGATGGTCATTTGGGTTGTTTCTACTTTTTGATTATTGTGAATGATATTGGTATAAATATTCATGTATGTGTTTTTGTGTACATTTATTTTTGGTTCTCTTGGGTAGAATTGTGGGTCACATAGAAACTTTGTTTCTAACTTTCTGAGGAACTATTTTCCAAAGCAGCCAGATGATTTTATACTCCCTCCAGCAGTGTTTGAGGGTTCCAATCCTCCACATTCTTGCCAACACTTGTTATTGTCTATCTTTTTTGATTACAGACATCCTAGTGGGTAGAAAGTGGTATCTTAGTGTGGCTTTGATTTATATTTCACTAATGATTGATGGGGGGCTGCAATATAGCTCAGTTGGTAGAGTGCTGCACTGCTGTCTCTGAGGTCCCCAGTTCAATTCCCAGCACTGCAAAAATGGGAGAAGGGCCTGGCAACCCACTCCCAAGGCAATCCCAAAACAGTCAGCCACTGAAAACCCTATGAGGGTCGCTGTGACGGCACCTAACAACAACAACAACAACAATGATTAATGGGGGAGAAGGACCCAGCAACCCACTCCCAATAAAAGAATGAGCCATTGAAAACCCTATGGATAGCAGAGAAGCACTAACAATACTGTTTCACGTGTTGTACATAGGGTCGCTATGAGTTGAACACCAACTCAACAACAATGACTAACAACAACAACAACGACTGATGGTATTGAGCATCTTTTCATGGGTTTTGCAGTTTTGTCTCCCTAATGTTAGTGAAACCAACTCAAGCTTTCAACAATGTTTAATGCTACTGATGGTTTCTTCCTTCATGAAATTCTTTCTTCTCTAGGCTGAATTTACCATATCTTGGTTTGTCTGTTTCCTCACTGCGTTCATAAACTGAGTCTTCCTTCTCTTCCTGACCTTCAAATATTGGAGCATTCAGTGCTTGGTCTTTATCTCTGCACCACTCCATTTTTATTCATACACTTGTTACCATTAGAAATTAAGTTGTTTATTAATTTATTTACTTATTTATTTTTTGTATTGTTCATTGAAATATAAGCTCACTTGGGGCAGAGACTTAGTCTTGTTCATCACTGAATCCCTGGTTCCTAGTCTAGCACCTTGAATGAATAAATGTATGATTTTAAAATGTACATAAGTATTACATGAATAAAGATTCAGGGGCTGTATAATCAAATAAATTTCTGGAACTTCGTATTAGACAAACTTTAACAATCATTTTTTGGATGGGACCCCTCAGATACTTTAGTATGCAAAGAGACATTTTGAAATTTTGAGTCAAAAATTTTTGGCATAGAATGTATCATGGGACTTTTAAAATACTCTTCCAACACAACAGGTAAACTGCAATCCCTAGAAAAATTGTAGAACACTTTATTAAACAGATGTTTTGTTAGCACTTAGAAAAGTAAGCTGTAATCACTATGGTTTAATCTGAAATCACTTTGAATAGGTTATGTCACGTTATATTGATTGTTGCCATTCATAGGATTTTTAATCAGAATTCCATTTTGTTGGAAGGCCATGGTGATGGTTTTCTTTTACAACAGTTATGCTCTTAGGTGGCCTTTTCATGATTTCTCTGTTTCAAAAAACTGAATGTATTGGTGGATTGTCAGGATCATGTGATCAGCCTGTCACTTAAGAATTTACATCAAGTTTCCAAGCTTGAGATTTATGCCCTTGGAGAAAAGCCGCCTTTATAGTGAGGTGTTTACTGTTTTTGGTATTTTGGTGAGGTTTAAGTGGTTACTAGTAATCAAGAGAGGCTTTTCTAGAACTGGGTGGTAACAGCGTCTATAGATAGATCTCTGAACACTAAACCCAGAAGAGCAATGGTAAAGAAAAGGAGGCAGGGGATAGGCCTAGCCCAGAGCTACACCCTCCCTAATGTAAGTTTGTACCCAGCCATATGCTTGTTGTTGTTGTTCTTAGGCTCCATCAAGTCCATCCTACTCATATCAACAATAGGTAAAACAGATTGAAACACTTCCTGACACTGTGCCATCCCCAGAGCTATGTCAGTGCCTTGACTGATTGTTTTTGGGATTGTTTCAGGAGTGAGCTATCAGGTCCTTCTCCCATTTTTGTGTTGCTGGGGATTGAATCCAGGGCCTCGGAGTACACAGAACAGTACTCTACCAACTGAGCTATATATTAATAGTGGATGTTAACTGACATATCCTTAGGTATAGGCCAGGAGGGTAGTCAGAGTGCAGGCAGCCAGGGAAGCATTCAGAAATAGGTCTCAACATAGTGCAGTGGCGCGGGCAGAACAAAGAGTGACCTTGGAGTTCACATGAGTACACTTGGCAGGGGCAGGGTGGTGATGGTCTTTTTTGTTGTTAGGTGCTATAGGGTCTATGTCCAAATCATCGCCACCATACATACAACAGGTGAACACTATTGTCAGTGCTTCTCTGGTATTCATAGGGTTTTCAATGGTGGGTTGATTTTTGGGAGTGAGTTGCCAGGTCCTTCTCCCAAGCCTACATCACCTGGTGTTCCCAGGAGGTCTCCCATCCAGGTACTAACCAGGCCTGACCCTGCTTAGCTTCTGAGATCTGACGGGATTGGGCACTACAGTGCTAACCGCTGCAGGTGTGATGGTCTTAGCCAGTGATTTTCAAAGTGTGGCCCTTGACCAGCAGTACCAGAATCATTTAGGAGCTTATTAGAAATGCAAATTGAAGGGCCCTGATGATCAGTATTATAATAATCCCCAGATACATGCTAAAGTCTGAGAACTGATAGTCAAAGCAACAGAAAGGAGCTTTGACAAAAAGAAATGCTTTAACATGCCCTAATCAAGGAGTTTCTTAAACCAGATGCAGTGGTGCATGCCTATAATCCTGTGACTCAGGAACTGGAGGTAGGAGGATTGCAAGTTCGAGTCTGGAAAAAGCCTGCATAAGTTAGTGAGGCCTTGTTTTCAGATAAAAAATTTTTAAATGAGGTTGAGAGTACAGCTCAGTGGCAGAGCACTCTCAAAGAATGTACAAGGCCCCGGGTTCAGCCCCTGATCCACAAAGAAAAAAAAAGAGTTTATTAAATTGTTTTCCTGCTAGTGTGAGAGTCTATCCCTAAATGTGATCTCTACTTGTTCTTCAGGTTAAAAAAAAATTTTTTTTAATAATGAGAGTAATCCCTCTACAGCTGCATGTACTGAGTATGAACTTCGTGCTAAGCAGCATGCTAAATACATGTATTGCAGATTTGAACCTCTTAGCAACCTTGTAAGGCAGGAGCTGTTGCAATCCCAGTTTTAGACAAGGATGCTGAGACACAGGCCTGCTGTGGCAAGGTCACACAGACACTAGCTGTGGAGTAGGTCTGGTGATACTGTACATATGCTTTCTGGTAAAAAGCTATTCTGTGGTTGGTGCCCTTATGCAGTTTGACTATAGAAAACTGATCTGGAACTTCTGATGATTAGAAAGTGTAAGGAAGATGATGGGAAGCAGATGATAGATCGGTGGGAGAGAGGAAGGGAAGGAGGGAAAAAAGAGGTAACTGGAGGAAGAAAATAAAGGAGGCAAAAAGGAAAGGAGGAAAAGAAAAAAGACAGGGACAGGATTTGGAAGTAAAGATTGGGTAAAAGCTCTTTTTAAGGCTGGGCTGTCTCCCTGTTCTATGCCATTTTCTCCGTTTTTCCTGGTTTTACTTTTAAGTAGCCTGCAGCTGTATCCCTGTGGCATCTGATCCCGTCAGATCTCGGAAGCTAAGCATGGTCTGGCGTGGTTAGTACTTGGATGGGAGACCGCCTGGGAACACCAGATACTGTAGGCTTGGGAGAAGGACCAGCAACCCGCTCCTAAAAATCAATTCACCATTGAGAACCCTATGAATAGCATATAAGCACTGACAAAGTGTTTCGCCTGTTGGATGTAGGGTCACTATGAGTCGGATACCAACTCGGTGGCACCTAACAACAACAACTTTTAACTCATCCAATCTGTAGACCTCAGTCAATTTCAGCCTGGGCCCATGCTGCATGGCTTTCTGCTAAGAATTTCGTTCCTGTGTAGTTTATTATTTTTTCCCCTTGTTTAGTGTTTCTCCCGTTCTCCCTATGCTGACAAAGTCTTTGTGACTTAATTACACACTCAACCCAGTGGTGAAGGGATCCGTGATTGGCTTCATCATTGACTGGAGAGTATTGAGCAAAACCATGTCACTCTTTGGGGACCGTGTGCCTGGGGCTGATGTGAAGCTCCTCTCTGCTTCATTCACCTTGGACCTCCTTGCTCCCTTCTTCTGCATTAATAGCATGTCATTTTCCCTTCCTTGTATACAAAGCCATAGGGACACTTAATCTTACATTCTCTGGAGGTCTCTTAGAGGTTTGTAGCCCAATCACAGTTATCAAGAACGGGTGGGTGTAATGCAGGATGAAGTTTGATTCTTTGCCTGCCTCTCCACATTTAGGTTTTTCATTTTCATATTCTTCTCCATGGTTTGCAATAAATGGAATGCAGTTCAAGGGCAAGAATAAAGTTGAACTTTAGCCGAGACACACTAGATGCTGTTGGGAAAATAAAACTTTGAAATGGCAATTTAGCCTTGAAAAATATATTGAATTAGATATTCTATGAACCTTGATTCACAATATCTGCATAATAGCATTACTATGTATAATACCTGGGTGCATTAAGAGACTAGAGAAATGGGCTGTTTAAAAGATTAAGTTTACAGAATCAGTACATGTACTGATGAAGAACAGGGGAGCAAAAGCCAGTGACCTCATTTCCTGTGCTGACGCTACCACTTACTGTGGGACCCTGACCTCTCGGAGCATTGATTTTCTCATCTGTAAAATAGAGATCATTTTGGAATGAGATTTTTAGGGGTATCAAGTGAAATAATACAAGGCATAGAGGTTTGCTTCTTATGGTAAATAAAAACTTAAAAATGGAAACTGTTCATATTACTATTACATGATTACTATTAAAAGTCCTATTTCAGTAATTTGGCCCAGAGTGCTTCCTCCTCTCACACTTCTCTTATTCAGTTCTCTGTTAGCCAATTTTTACCTCTTGTCAGTTTCAGAGTCACAGTGGCCATCTTTTAAGACACTGTCATTTCAAAACACTGGCTAAATACAACCAAGACTGACAACTGTGAATAATTCCACAGAGCCTCTAAAATGCTCTGGCATTTCACTCAAACTCAAGTTGTTCTGTCCTATTTTGTGCCTCTCTATTCTCAGCAAATTTCAGATATAGTTACTGAATGTGAACATCATCTTCCTCTGAAAAATAATTTATCAGGAACCAATGTGGCATAATTGGGCTTCATGAAGGCATCACTGTCAAGTCTAAAAATATATGAGGAGTTAATCACATTCTTTTTTTTCTGCTTTCTTGTACATTTTCAGCATGTTCATGTCCATGTTCTTCCCAGGAAGGCTGGAGACTTCAGCAGGAATGACAGCATCTATGATGAGGTGAGTCTGCCTTCTCTCTTATTGTTTGATCACAAGGGCTGTTGGTGTGATGAAATCGATGTGATGAACCAGGTATCATTCTATATGTGATCTTAAATGAGTTTCTACCCAGTATAGCTTGAGAAATGGCAGCAGAAGCCAAGCAGCCAAGAATGGCCATTATGGGAACCCAAGGTAAGTGAATTACAATGTTCTTTTTCAAATGAAACCCAACATCAGCTGAGTGTCCTCGTGATTTCAGCCTTGTCATTTACCAGGACACTAAATATTTATGTGGAGATAAGGTCCAGAATCTCCACAGAAGAAAATATATGGTGCCACCAATGTAAATCAAGCAGATTGGTATATGATTTTCTTAGTTAAGTACCACACATAAGATTTACCATATTTTGGAACTCAGCTTGTCTCTCCAAAGAACAATTATTAAAAGTGGAGCTTTGGATTATCATGAGCAGACACCAGATTAGTTTGAATGATACATGAGTGTAACTCAAGTAGCATAAAATTTTAGCAGCTAACTGATATCTCAGTCCTTCCATTCGATGACATAAAGGTGAAATCAGCACATGAGTCAGCAAAATAAGATGATGTACTCTAAGGTCTTATCCCCATGAGAGAATTCAGATGTTCATTTGCTAAATGTAGAACATATAGCCTATGATGTATCAGGCTGGAATAAAATATAAGATAATTTTAGTTTACCTGCTTATTTTACCCAAGGAATGGAAAAATGTTCCACATGTTAGAACTCATCAAGTGGTGCTGGTGCCCAAGACTGCTTGGTTGACTGCTTTGAGGCTGTTTCTGGATGTAACAAGAAAAAGTGGTTTCATTAATTAGCAATGTCTACCAAGGATTTCTAATAGGAGAGAGATATTAGCCATTTGTATGATACTCCTGTTCCAATTCTTTGAAAATGATTTTCAAAATGCATTTTTTATTCTGGTCATTTATCATGTGATTCCACTGGGTAAGCCTATATGATTATCTTCACCTGATCTCTAGAAGTCACATAGCATCTATAGTTTTCTGTGTGTTTATAGCATTTCTTTGCAGTATGGTATTACCATGGCTACCCAAACACTGAAAATAGTGAGAGGTCAGCATTTAATAATGAAATTTGTCATTAACTTTTCTGGGAATCGCTGGATCATTTGAGCTGATTAATCATCATGTCTGTAGAATATGCCTGACTCTTTCATGCTTTGTGTGTTTTCTAAGAGCTACAGTAGACTTGTATAGGGTGGAAAAGGTCTATTCACTGATATGTAAGTGCTGGTTTTGAACCAGTTGCTGAAAACCTCAATTCCCAGGAAGTTCTATCCCTAGAGATATGTTTCAGTAGATGGCAAGTGCACGTGAGAATCTGTTATTACATGGGTATAAGAAAACTCACAGCAGATTCTTGTTTATAACTACGTATGGGAATGGGCTGTTTGCCAAGTCTGTGCTTTCCAAAGCCATTCTGTAATACTATGATTTGAACTTACTTACATTGGATGTGGAATGCATGTTGGGGGTTGGTAAAGGCTTAGTCTATATTGGAAGAAAATCAGAATTATGGCATAATTATAAAGAGACACATAAAAAGAACAAGTACTGATCTTATTAACATAAACTAAGGTTAATAGAATGTTGCCAAGTACAGGCTATTTTAATGAATAAATTAGCACATGATTTATATACAAGTGAATACTGCTAGAGTGGTATTAATGTACTTAAAAACACTGTTTCCTTAGGCTGAGCAGTCACCTTGAAATCTTGTTTATGTTCCAAATGTGCTGTTGACAGGAACTATGTAGATATAGTTCAGCCCAGTTCAAGGCATGGTGGCCATTGCTGGTATACAGCCTTGGTCTCCTCTTGTATTGTCTTGCTCTTGTTTGCATGCTCTGATCGCATGCCTGGCCCCACAGATAAGGCAACACATCTTCCTATGTCCCATCTATTTGGAGGAGCATCTCAGGAGAAGTAATTACCATCTGGGTTCTGTTTTTCAACCAACAGGCAATTCCTATATAGTATAGATAGTGTCCACTAAGAAACACTGTGGTACAAGAGTGTAAAGAGATTGAACTCTGAAAATAAGAAGAATCAGCTTCAAATCCCAATGCCACCCACTAACTCTGTGACATCAGGCAAGTCACTTTATCTCCATGTTTTCATTCGGTTAGCGTTGAAATGGAAAGAATAAGGTAGACTTTGCGGCACGTGCCTATGATCCCAGTGACTTAGGAGGTGGAGGCAGGAGGTTGATGAGCACTCTTTCCAAGGGCTGTATGTCCAGTTTTCTCTGTTTCTTTAAGCACTCATTGTTACTTTCATCTTCCTGTTTGTACAAAAATGCCACTCTCATTTGAGTACATGGTAAGGTAATATCTAGAAAGAGGCATGGGAAGCATGAAGCATTGCTCAGGCATTATTGGTACAAGATATTCTGTGCATTAGCCTGAACTTAATCAGAAATGATAGGGTGGTGAGGGATGGCATTCTTTATACTGATGAAATCAATCACTGGATTATGTGTCTCTTCATGACATGCAACAAACAGACTGCTTAGGAGGGTGATGGGTAGAAAATAGATACAGCAGGAGACTGAGCTCAATAAATACAATTGTATTCCTACCATTGCAGTCATAGAAATGATGCCTAAAGAAGTCCTGGGTTATGTCTGCTAGGAACATAACAATCTCTCTGGACACTGTTTTTAAAAAGACGGTGACAAACTAGAGAAGTTTCATAAGAAAGTTGTTTGTGATGATATGTTCTAGAAACAGAGATTGGGGTGTAGTTGATAGTGGAGATGTTTATATGGAAGAAGGGAAATTTGTAGAGGGAGGATAGTGTCAGAGTTTCTGTTTCTAAAGATTTGAAGTGCTGAAAGGTGGAAAAGGTATTAAATATGTTCTCTGTGGTTCCAGAGAGTAGATATGGAACTATCAGTCTGTTAGTTGCTGTGGAGTTGGGTCCAATTCAGCAACCCCATGTACAACAGACGAAATGCTACCCGACACTGTGCCATGCTTGGCACTATGTAAGTTCTTCTCTGATACTCATAGGGTTTTCAATGGCTGATTGTTTTGGGAGTGGGCTGCAAGGTCCTTCTCTCAAGCCTATAGCACCCAGTATTCCTGGGTGGTCTCCCATCCAAGGACTAACTGATCTGACCCTGCTTAGCTTCTGAGATCAGATGGAATCAGGCACCAGGATGGTATGTACTGAAAGACAGAAGAAGTTTAAGTATGTCTTCTGTGGCTCCAGAGAGAAAATCTGGAACTATTGGGCTACAATGAGTCAAATATCAGCTCCATATAACCATAAGTCAAATTGAGAAAAACTTCTGAACAATTAGAGTGCTTCCCATCCCTGGATCTATTCAAACACAGAGTGGGCAGGCACCATTCTTCAGGAGGGTATGTACGTTTGATTATTGTATGGGTCACATGATTCTACAGTTCTTGTCTTTACAAATCTGGCCCATTTGAACATTATCCCCATTTTTAGGTTATGCAAGTTCTATAACAAATAGATTTTTTGTTGTTAGTATTACCTCATTTGCGTTACTGCTTAATAAAACCTATTCGTTTTATTTCATGGAAATATAACTCTTTCTTGACTTTTATGAGACCTCATTCTATTGATTTTCCTTATTCTCAGCCTATTCCCTGATTTTTCTCCTCCTTAGCATTGCATATTGATGGTTTGTAGGCTATGCTTTTGCCCTCATATGTGTTTTATTACTGGCAAAGTATTTTTTAATGACATACTTTATTTTTGTCTGTAAAGTATTTTTTAATGAATCTGAATGCTGTTAAGCATGCCATTTATCCTGTAGGTCAGTAGAGTTCCCATGATTCTGTGTTTCTTACCTAGGATTGCTTTACTTATTTATGATACCCAAAAATAAATAGTGAGAGGTCAACATTTAATAATGCTGGTCCCTGAAGTCATTTAAATTTGAGATCTTGCCTATTCTATCTCTTCTCTCTGCTGCTCAAATGTTTCCGTTTCCAGGATCATCTGTCTGTTCCACCCTGCATGTCATTTATCTGTAACATCTGTTTCACTTCCCTGCTTACTTATTCACTTACAAAATGCTGCAGCTTCGAGTGAGTTCTTTAACTTCAGCCATGGGTCCTGCCACCTTCCTATATGTGATTCTCTTTCTGTCTCACTATTTGATTTTTGTCAAACATAACATTCTTATTCTCACCTCAAAGCCTTTGTACATGTTGTTTACTTTGCTTGTATCATCTGCTATTTTCTCTTCCCCTTCGATGAAGATTATGTTAGTGACACAAATTGGTCCTTGAATCAAACAGCATGTATATCTAATGTGGAAGAGGGAAATGCATTGTTGCCTAATGTTCATATCTTTTTCCAAATCTCAGCTCAAAGTTACCTCCTCAAGGAATTCTACTCTCCTGTTCCATCTACAATAGCCAATCCTGTTCCATCTATAGTAATTCCATCATATTACCATGTGTATTTACTTTTTACCACCGCAGTTGAAATAATTTATTAGTTTGTATTGAATGCCTGCATCCCCCAGCTACATTGTAAAGCCTTGGGAGTAGGAACCTAATCTGGCATATAATGGATCCTCAATGAATATTTGTCAAACAGATGAGCATATCAAAGAACAAAGAGTTGAACTATAAGAACTTGGAATTCCCTATGACTTCTGACATAATTTAAAAAGAGAGTATATCTTGCTTTCAGAGGGTTGATTCATTAACTCATAGCTACACTGAATGAGAATTGGACATGGTGCTGTCAGCCGTCTCAGCTTAATTTCATGGGGCAGTGATGGAACAGAATCTTTTGGTCAGACATCAGTGTGCACAAGGCCCAAAATTGTGGCACACCAGAAAGGCTTGGAGAAGTGATTATAAACCTTGTCTGATTGCTAAGCAAGTCTGGTAGACACATGTCAAAGGTGATAAGTAGCTTGCCCTCCTCAAAAGCTAGAGTTGTCTGAAAGCGAGACTCAGAGCTATTCTTCCTTTCATTTCGGTTTTGATTATCAGTTCTTTTTTATCTTCACCTGCTGTTCCTCTTGCTTTATGTCTTGAACTTGTCCTTATGCATTTTGCTCACTTTTTCACCTACGTGAGTTCAGAGGATGAGCCTCTTTTCTCTCTCAGCTGAGTATACATTCCACCATTACCAAAACAGAATCTCCTCTCAAGCCCTTTGTTTATGATTCTCTACACAGATAATAATTATCTGTAGTTCACAAACTCTTACTACATGTACATTCTTTAAATTTCCATGAATTATGTGCAGCCTTCTCTGAACTCAGTGAGCCCTCTATTGTCTTGACAAGTTGATGAAGATTATGATAATGACACAAATGGGAGCTTGGATCAAAGAGTGTGTACAGTTAATGTGGAGGAAGGAAATGCTCCTTGCTTAATGTCATGGTACGTCATCTCATTAACTCAGTAAGACATACACTGACTGTGTCTTATACAAGCAACCCTCAAACTATATTAGATAATTTATCAAATGTTTATGGATGACATTGAGTAGTTGTGATTGTGTACTGTATATAATACCTATTATGGATGAAGGAAGTGACTATTATTAAAGCAAATGGGAATAGCAATCAGTAATTGAACAAACTCAACCATGAATTTCATAGAGCAACCATGGGTTCAAGAATGTCATGGAAAGCAATTGCTTGGCTTAACACAATGCATGAATAAAACCAATTTGCTAAAATGCAGGTCATTTAGCCCTGAGGGCTGGAAAGAACCATTATAGTGCTGATGATATTTATTTTTGAACTTGGATCTCTTTCACACACCATTTGACAATGGACTCAAAGTCCATGGGTCCCTAGTTGACTCTCCAAAAAGGAAAAAATGTTTCAGGGCGACAACTAATTAGCTTTTTTCCCTCTGGGTTCACTAATGTCCTACTAAGTGGTAAGTTTTTGAAGATTTGAGAATTTTAGAATGAAGATTTTAGCAACTCCTTTTCAGAATAAAGTAGCAACTTCAAGGATTTTTCTAAATTCACAGGGACTTGAATCTAAATTCACAGGGACTTAAGCATCCATATGTAATATCAATAATAAACATGTAATAATACTAACTAAATAATGTGACCTTAAATGCCATCTGTATCTTTGAATATTCTTTGGTTACCTATTTTAATTGTAAAAGAATACTTAGGGAGATAGCTGGTTTACCCTTCCTTATGTCAGATTATTACCCAGTTAAATCTCTTCCCTTGCAAAAGAAGATGATAAAATTAGCAGAAAAGTTTTTATCTGGTTAAAAATTTTTTTTGCCCATGTTTCCTCATAGAATAAATGTTCAGAGAGTAGAGTTTAGGTGAGTCCTCATGTTAAATAGCATCTCTGAAGTGTGAATGGTGAAGAGCATGGAGGGCTGTATAATGGTGGTGATAGTGATTTGGAGGCCTCCAAAGAACACTATGAAGTCATTGCACACTAAGGAGAAGAAATAATAAAGGAAGGGTGCCTGATGAATGGATAGGTGTCTATAGGATGAGCCCCATAGAAAATACATCACCTGTATGACTTTTTCTTAGAATTTGCTTTGAGAGATGCCACTATAGGTCAGTTATTCCTAGAATTTCTTTCCTATGTCATTTGATTATGATCAGTTGTATGTTAGACATAAGCAGAAAAATGTTAATCCCATGTCACTCTCTATCTAGTATCCATAGTAAAAGCACTTTGTCCGTGTGGTCCTCCCTCATTATTTCCTGAACAGGGCTTTGTTATCCCCAGGCCTGTCTGCACTCTTCAGTGAATTCTCTCTCCAGACATATTCCACCAGAAAGTTATGAAGTGTTTCTTAATGAAGGTGGAAAATGCCTGTTCTGAGATGTCCTTGTTGCTGATGTTCATCTCATTTCCTACCTGCTTCTCACAATTCTGTTCTCAATCTCACTTTGACTGCTATAGCGAAACCTCAATATACAACAATACTTGAAGAATGGAACATTTGTATATTTTTAAAAAAAATCATAGTTTAGTTTATATTTAAGGTTCTTGCCATAACTATTAATAAATTGTCACTTAAAGTGCCTGGGAATTTTGACAGCTTTGGAGTCTGTGACCCACTTATGCAAACTATTAAGATCTCAGACATTCTTCTGTATCTATAGTATTTAGAGGATTGAGAATGTAGGGAGTAGAGATAAGGAAAAAGTTATTTTAGTAATAAATTATGGATATAAATGGGTAAATAAGGAAAGGAGAAGAGAGATATGAATTAAGCATTATCACATTTTCATCATTGTAAATTATAGTGTCCTCTAAGAGAAAATTTCCCAAATATTTTACCTCATCTCTCTTTTAAAGAAGACAATCAAAATAAGGAAGAATTATGGAGAAAAGACAGATAAAAATTAATCCAATTAAAAAGTTCCTAATCATTCGTTTGTTGTTGTTAGGTGCTGTCAAGTTAGGTCCAACTCATAGTGACCCTCATAGGATTTTTGATGGCTGGTTGATTCAGGATTGTTTTGGGAGTGGATTGCCACATCCTTCTCCCATTTTTGCAGTGCTTGGGATTGAACCCAGTGCCTCAGAGCATGCAGAACAGCACTCTACCAACTGAGCTAAACCCCAGCCATACAGGTCTGTCAGTTTGCCGTACGGTGGGGGCTTGTGTGTTGCTATGGGGCTGAAAGCTATGCCACCAGTATCTCAGATACCCAGCAGGGTCACCAATGGTGGCCAGCTTTCAGTTGAACATACAGGCTAAAACAGACTAGGGATCAGATCCTGGGGAACCACTCCCAAAACAACTAGCCATTGAAAACCCAATGAATAGCAAAGAAACACTGTCAGATATAGTGCCAGAAAACAAGCCCCTGAGGTTGGAAGGCACTGAGAAGACTACTGGGAAAGAGTTGCCTCCTCAAAGTAGAGTCTACTTTAATGAAGGGAATGGAGTAAAGCCCCAAGGCCCTCCATTTGCTGATGTGGCACGATTCAAAATGAAGAGAAATGACTATAAATATCCATTAATAACTGAAACATGGAATGTATGTAGTATGAATCTAGGAAAATTGGAAATCATTAAAAAAGAAATGGAATACATAAACATTGACATCCTAGGCATCAGTGAGCTAAAATTGACTGGCCTGGGTCATTTTTAGTCAGATAATTATATGGTCTACTATGCTGGGGATGACAAACTAAAAATCAAAAAAGGCATCTCAAGATCTGTCCTGAAATACAATGTTGGCAGTGATAGAATGACATCCATACACCTACAAGGAAGGCCAGTTAATATGACTGTTATTCAAATTTATGCACCCACCACTAAGGCCACAAATGAAGAAAGGGATGATTTCTACTAGCTTCTACAATCTGAACTAAATCAAACATGCAATCAGGACATACTAATAATTACTGGTGATTGGAATGCAGAGGTTGGAAACAAAGAAGTCTCAGTAGTTCGAAAATATGGCCTTGATGACAAAAACAATACTGGAGATCACATGATAGAATTTTGTCAGACCAATGACCTTTTCATTGCAAATATACCTTTTTACCAACATAAACAGTGACTATACACATGGACTTCACTAGATGGAATGTACCAGAATCAAACTGACTCTATTTGTGGAAAGAGATTATGGAAAAGTTCCATATCAAATGTCAGAACAACACTAGGTGCTGATTGGGAATTGGACCATCAACTTCTCATATACAAGTGCAAATTGAAACTGAAGAAAATTAGAACAAGTATATGAGAGCCAAAGTATGACCTTGAGTATATCCCACCTGAGTTCAGAGACTACCACAAGAATAGGTTTAATGCATTAGACACAAAAGATAGGAGACCAGAAGAGATGTGGCATGACATCAAAGATATCATTCATGAAGAAAGCAAAAAGTTATTAAAAAGACAGGAAAAGTGGAAAAGACCAAATTACGTATGACAAGAGACTCTGGAACTTGCCCTTGAATGTCAAGCAGCTAAAGTAAAAGGAAAATATCATTAAGTTAAGGAACTAAACAGATTTCAAAAGGCAGCTCCAGAAAACAAAAACAAATATTATAATGATATACAAAGTGCTGGAGACAGAAAACCAAAAGGGAAGAACACTCTCTGTGATCTCAAGCTTAAAGAATTAAAGAAAAAATTCAAGCCTCAAGCGGCAGTAGTGAATGATACTACAAGGAAAATATTAAGCCATGCAGGAAACATCAAAAGAGATGGAAAGAATACACAGAGTTATTACACAAAAAAGAATTGGTAGATGACCAACCATTTCAAGAGGTTCCAAATGAAGACGAACCAATGGTATTGAAGGATGAAGTGGAATCTGCCTTGAAAGAAGTGATGAAACACAAGGCTCCAAAAATTGATGGAATAGCAATAGAGATGTTTCAACAAACAGGTGCAGCACTAGAAGTGCTAATATGTTTATTCCACCAGATTTGGAAAACAGCTACCTGATCAACTGACTGGAAGAGATACATATTTGTGGCCATTCCCCAAAAAGGGGATCCAACTGAATGTGGCATGATCAGACAATATCATTAATATCACACACAAGCTAAATTTTACGAAAGATCATTCAAAAGTGACTGCATCGCTATGTAGACAGGGAATTGCCAGAAAATCAAACCATATTCAGAAGAGGGTGCGGAACCAGGGACATATTGCTGATGTCAAGTGGATATTAGCTGAAAGCAGAGAATATCAGACAGATGTCTATGTATGTTTTATTGACTATGCAAAGGCATTATACTGTGTGTATCGTAAGAAATTATGGATAACACTGAAAAATGGGAATACCAGAGCACCTAACTGTACTCATGAGGAATCTGTATGTGAACAAGGAGGCAGTTGTTTGAATAGAACAAGGGAACTGCCTGGTTTAAAGTTGAGAAAACTGTGTGTCAGGGCTGTATACTTTCACCATATCTCTTCAATTTATATGCTGAGCAAATAATCTGAGAAGCTGTTCTTTATGAGGAAGAACGTGGCATTAGGATTTGAGGAAGACTCATTAATGACCTGCTTTATGCAGATGACACAAGTCTGCTTGCTGAAAGTGAAGAGGATTTAAAATATTTACTGATGAAGATCAAAGAACATAACCATCATAACCACATAACCTTGTGGATTGTGAGTAAACTTCAACAAAATCGAAATCCTTACAACTGGGTCAGTATGCAACTTCACAATAAATGGAGAACAGATTGAGGTTGTCCATGATTTTGCTTTACTTGGTTCTACAGTCAACAGCAGTGGAAGCAGCTGGCAAGAAATCAAGAGACACATTGCCTTGGGAAAAGGTGTGGCAAAAGATCTCTTTAGAGTATTGAAGTGTAAAGATGTCACATTGAAGACAAAGGTGCGCCTGACTCATGCCAGGGTATTTTCAGTCACATCATATGGTTATGAAAGCTGGACATTAAACAAAGGAGACAGGAGAAGAATTGATGCTTCTGAATTACGGTGCTGGAGACCATTATTGAATATACCATGGACTTCCAAAAGAACCAACAGATCTGTCCTAGAAGAAATGCAATCAGAGTGCTCATTGGAAGCAAGGGTGGCTAGATTGCATCTTACATGTTATGGACATGTAGTGAGGAGGAACCAATTTGTGGAGAAGGACATCATGTTTGGGAGAGTGGCAGGTCAATGAAAAAAAGGAAAACCCTCAACTGGATGGATTAACAAAGTGTCTCCAACAATGGGCGTAAACATAAATAAGATCATGTGCCTGGCACAGAATTGGGGAATGTATCGTTCCCCTGTACATAGGGTCATTATGAGTCGGACTTGACTTGATGGCACCTAACGTAAACAGCTACAATAACAATAAGCATTTGTAAATATTTTTGCTTTTTAGCTGCCATCTGTCATTCTTTAAATGAAATGATCTCATACTTAGTTCAAATAACCTTTATAAATTTATGCTGTTACCTCGCAGCATGGAGCAGGATTTATCTGTGAAACTCAAGTGCTACATGCCAGCAGAGAGGAACCATAAGGTGTTCGAGTTGCCTGTTTCAGGGGGTCCCAGAAATGTAGCCCATATTTAGAACTCCATGTAGGGTGCTCAAAATGTGGTTGGACTTTCATCACTATCAGATGATGTCCCCCGTCGATATCCCCAATCTTTAGTTTGCACATTGTGTTCCAGAGCAGTACTTCCCATTAAATGCCTCAGGCTAGTTACCCATTTTATAAAAAATATTTAGAAGTTATAATTCCACATTAAGACAGGCAAAAAGGAAGAAATGAACTTAAATTGAGAGAGAGAACTTTTAACCCAGTATAACCAAAATATATGCATTGCTTCAGGAAAATCTGTGGCAAAAGATCTCTTTAGAGTATTGAAAATTAAAGGTATTACATTGAAGATGAAGGTACACCTGACTCATGCAATGGTATTTTCAGTCACATCATACGATTGTGAAAGCTGGACATTGAACAAGGGAGACAGGAGAAGAGTGGATGCTTATGACTTATGGTGCTAGAGACGATTGTTGAATATACCATGGTGGAAAGAAACAACAAATCTGTCCTGGAAGAAGTACAACCAGAGTGATCCTTGGAAGGAAGGATGACTAGACTGTGTCTTGCATATTTTGGACATATAGTCAGGAGGTACCAATCCCTGAAGAAAGACATCATATTTGAGAGAGTGGCAGGTCACCAAAAAAAAGGAAATCCCTCCACCAGATGGATTGACACAGTGTCTACAACAATGAGCTTAAACATAAATAAGATTGTGTGCCTGGCACAGAATCAAGGAGTGTTTCATTCCGCTGTACATAGGCTCGCTATGAGTTGGACTTGACTCGATGGCACCTAGCAACAACATAACCAAAATATTATTATTTCAACATATAACTAATATAAAACATTAATAGCAAGAAATTTATATTCCCTTTTTGTATAAATTTTTGAAATCCAGTGTGTCTATTTCCATCACATCTTAATACATATCAGCCACATGTGACTAGTGGCTACAAAATTAAACAGTACATGTCTAGAATTTATTAAATACAGAAAATTTCATTTGTTTTCAAAAAGTACATTTTAATGAAAAATTACTGTTTTTCCACCCTGGATGTCTAAATACAGAAGATGGTAATTTATTTTTTCCAGTCCTCAAAATCATAAGAGAGGATATACATCATCAAACAGTTGAGTTAGGGTCAATGTCTCCTCAAAGATTTTGTTGAAATTTTAAAAATGAAATGAACTCAGAGATGATCAGATGAATCCCTCTACACTGAGATAGTATTAATTTTCTTTTTTCTCCTAATTTCAAAGCTGTTTATGAACTTATTCATGAATTTTGGAAGATGAGTCACTGTTTTGATCATTATTTCTGTAGATGATTGCCCTTCTCTGTGTAGCCCAATCAACTTGTACTACAATGGCTGAATCTTCTTTCATTTTTGGAAAGAGATCCATTAAGTGTTCTTTTGAGGTAATATGAGTGGAGCTTCATATCCAGAATGCTTTGTTTTCAGTCCTAGCTCCAAGTCCTTGAACAAATTGCCAAACTTGTCCATATCTCAGTTTTCTAGCCTATTAAATGGAGTTTATGGTAGAGTTGCTGTAAGAATTAAATGGCTTATTACAGATAAAGTCCTATAATAATGCCTAACACATAGTGAGTGCTCAGTAAATGTTAGCTATTATGATCTGGATAATTATTAATATTATTATCATATTGAGGGCATACCAGAGAAGAATATTTTAATGAGTTGGTAGGAATGAATGAAGAGTCAGAAGCTAGAGTACATGACTGGCCAAGGACCACCTTCTTTGGAGCCCAGGAAGTTTTCCAACTCCAATGAACCCATCAAGGAGAGTTCTGTAGGTCCAGTGTCATCACCTATGACTGTCATCACATATGTATTCAATCCAAGAGCCTTCAAAGACATAGTAGCTCTTTCATGTGTTAGCACTAAATGTTTAAGCTGTCACAAGTAGGCAGCCAATAATGTACAAACGTTTAGACACAATGAAGACTTCATTTCTAGAAAGAGCAAATTCTGACTCATGATTTTATTCTATGACTTTCAAATTGCTCCAGTTTACTGATAAGGAGCTCTTTCTGGAAATTGTCTTGACCCACCCCTCCACTCCCTATTTTAGAAGATAATGTTGAGAGATGCCAGATTGTTTTTCTAAGCAAGAAAATCCAGAAAAGGCTGCTGTACCTTCACAACTCTAAATTAATTTTATACATTGGATCAGTGTAGTAATTTATTTCAGGTTCTTTAATGTTGAATTTGCTACTTAAATATCAGTGCCTCTTAGGCCTCCTATATGAAATAAAGAGAAAAATCCAATAGTACTGGGCTTCTAGATTTAAGTTAACAGGCATAAACACTTTGGTTCTTAGTCTTTGTTCCTAGAGTGAACCAATGAAAACTAGTAATATAATAAAATTATCATCATCATTTAATGAGATTCCAAAATGGGCTAGACCCTATACTAGGTGCTATACATATAAGACTTTAATCTTTATAAACCTAGCAGGGTATGTGTAATTGAAGCTAAACCTTACAGAGGGTGTTTATCTTAAGACCTTAGTGGCAAAACCTGTTTTACCAGTCTGTCTGACTATAGAGCCTCCCTCTCTGCTTTGATCTGACAAAAACACTGTCCTTTATTTTTATGAAAAACTCAAAATAGTGAGATAAGTTTCTTTTCTTGGGTGCTCTGACTTTCAGTGCTAAATCTCACTTTCCAGATCCCTTTTCATCCTTTGAGACCATAACATACACACACTATATCCTAGATTTCTATTCAACTTTGGACACACTGCTGCTAATTATGTATGTAAGATTTATAGTAAAAGACAATGGCATTTTCCAAAGTTTAACATTTTCTTTGCTTTTAGGATATAACCAACTAGTCCTCAGGTAAGGAACTTTATTATAGCTCCTTTTTATAATGTTTTTAAACACAAGGAAATTATCAATATACTATAGCCTAGCTTCTGCAATTCCCAAGGTCATCCTTTTGAGCCAGTTTTGTACACTGAACCAGTTAAATACTTCTGCATGCCTTATAGTGTATTCATGTCATGATAACACACTAAAATATTTAAAAGGAAATTGCTGCTTTATTTCTTCTTGAGAAGAAACAGTCCTTGCTTACAACTCTCAATGGACCATAAATATCTTCTAGGCCAGCTGCACTGGTACCTGTTGGAAATCCTTCTTACGTTAGTAGTAACTAAGGAACTCATAGAATATTCCCTTTGCACTGAAATGCAGCCTTGCTTTAGCACATCTTTTTTCCTCTAGAAGAATTTTGTTTCTTTTTAGAAAAATCTTCAGTTACTGGAAAGATGTTACACATTTGAGCCAAATCCACATATGAACTTTCAGCTGACTTGTTTGGTAATGTTGGCAAAATCAACTGATGTGAAAACTGAGGCTGAATTTATTTCTATCAACCTGACATTACCAACACAACTTGTTTTCTCAACTTATTTCCCATTCACATGGTGTGCCTACTATTTACTTTCCTTCCCTGGGGCAATGTAAGAGTTTCTCCTTTCAGATCCTATCTCAAAATCAAGAGCATCAGAAGCTTGGAGGTTTCATGCATTCAAGATCTTCTATAAGGGTGAATTAGCCTTTCTTGAGAGAGGTAATGGGAAAGCTTTTCATCAGTTTATGATATCATCAAATAAAAAAGGGGGGGGTTATATTATGATGTTGGCATGCTCATGAATTGTTATTGTTAGGTGCCGTCAAGTCAAGTCCGACTCATAGTGACCCTATGTGCAACAGAATGAAGCACTCTCCAATCCTATGTCAGGCACAAAATCTTATTTATGTTTCAGCCCATTGTTGCAGACACTGTGTCAATCCATCTAGTTGAGGGTTTTCCTTTTTTGTGGTTGACCTGCCACTCTCCCAAACATGATGTCCTTCTCCAGGGATTGGTCCTTCCTGACTACATGTCCAATATACATCGGACACAGTCTAGCCATCCTTGCTTCCAAGAGGCACTCTGGTTGCACTTTCTTCTAAGACAGATCTGTTGGTTCTTTTGGCAGTCCATGGTATACTCGATATTTGTCTCCAGCACCATAGTGCAAAATTGGGCATTAAGTTATGTTTATCCCCATCAGAGAGAGAAACTGAGGTATAGAGAGACCTCAAATTTTCTTTGGACACACAGTGAGTCAGAAACAGACCTGAGATTCATACTTTGGCTGTGTGACTCCAGAATATGGATTTTCTTTCTCTCTGCTACCTCTGTGAACTCCTAGAGGTGTCTTATTCATCACCTTTCTCCTCTCTATCCTCTAATGCCTAGAAAGCCCCCTTATCTCAAAGAATAGATTCTCAAGAAATGATTGTTCAGCTGACTCTGTTACTTCCCCAACCCACTTAATTCAGAGCCTTGTTTTCCCATTCCTCAACTCTGTGACTTTTTAAAATAATAAGCCCTCCACTTTTGGGGCACTGCCTTCATTCTTGTCAAAACTTCTCAAGAAAAAAACTCATACCTCAGTTATAGCAATAGTAGTTCACATTGTTAACCTTCCTGAAATGACAAAGTAATTTGCAAACTAAGAAAGCTGCTAGAAAAAAATGTGGTTTCAAAGCTGGAATATTAGGCCTTGGGGCTTGAGTTTAGCTCAGTTGGTAGAGTGCTTACTCTGTGTACTCTGAGGCCCTGTGTTTGATCCTCAACACCACAACAATGGGAGAAGGACCTGGCAGCCCACTTCTGAAAACAATCCCAAAACAGCCATTGAAAACCCTGTGAATAGCAGAGAAGCACTGACATAGTGATAGCCATGGCACAGTGTGGGGGATTGTTTTGTTCTGTTGTACACAGGGTCTCTGTGAGTTGGACCTGACTCAATGGATTCTTTCCAGTCTCTTACTATAAAGATCTGAGGCTCATCTGAGTAGGCTGTATAACAGGTATCAATTTCCCAGTTCCCAATGTGAATCTATAAAAATCACATATTTTTTATTTTTTATTTTTAACCTTTAGCGTGTGGTTGTGATAATAAGCCATTTCATTGCCACAGGGCCAGGTTTTACTCAGCAATTAAGTCCTGCCTCCTTTAGTTCCGGCCTGTGGTTCAGTTCTATCCTGGTTTACAACCTCATAATTCCATATTTTCTGTCCTGGAACCACTATGAGCAGCATGTTACATGGGGTAGACAAGGATTATGTAGTCCCTGCATGTTGTTTCTTTGGCATCTGAGATCTAAGTAATGTGACTTGTATGGTCCTGGTATACCTATTAATCCATATCAACCCTCTTAATGAAGACCATCATCCCTTGAGACATGTTGACTTTTGACTTCCTGTATCCCTCAAGAAGTCCATGGTCCTGGCATGCTCTAGAGAGCACTAACTCTGAGGTCTTTTGTGGCTTTTTATTGTTCTCTCACACACAGAAAGGCCTATTATTCTACATTTTTCTAAAACCTTAGGCAGTTATGCCCCATCTCTCCCCCAACAGACACTCAGATCACTGCTATAATCTTTCATCACTTTATTTGAAAAGCTGTGTACTATCAGAATTCTTAATGAGAAAAGCAGAGTGCAAATTCACTCTACTTTTAGATTTCCAAATTCAAAGCAGTGGTTATAGCAAATCACCTAGGAAAGACTGAATACTTACTTCTAGAACCTATGACTGTGTTGCATGGCAAGGAAGAATTAAGATAAATTCAATTAAAGATGCTAATCAGCCGAATTTAAGACATGGAGAGGGTATCCTGGATTGTCTGACTGAACCCAATATAATCATGTTGTTGTTGTTAGGTGCCATCAAGTCGGCATCCGACTCATAACAACCCTGAATACAACAGGTGAAACACTATTGTCAGTGCTTCTCGCTGTTCATTGGTTTTCAATGGCGGACTGATTTTTGGGAGTGGTTTGCTGGGTCCTTCTCCCAAGCCTACAATATCTGGTGTTCCCAGGTAGTCTCTAATCCAAGTACTAGCCAGGACAGACCCTGCTTAGCTTCTGAGATCTGACAGGATTGGATGTCACCGGGCTACAGCTGCAGGCAAATATAATCATAAAAGTCTTTAAATGTGGAAAGTGGAAGCAAATTAATTAGTGTCAGAATACTGTCATAGGATAGGAACTCAATTAGTCATTGCTGAAGATGGAAGTGCAGGAAGGCTTTCCAAGCTGCAAAAGAAAATAAACAAACAAACAAATAAACCCAACAGATTAGGGCTTTCAAAAAGGAATGGAGAGCTGGTACCTCTTGATTTTAGTCCATGGAGACATTTTGGATTTCTGGCCTCCAGAGCTACAAGATTTAATTTTTAAAAATGTTTTAAGAAGCTAACTTTCTAAACATTTGTTACAGCAGCAAATAGAAAAATTATATAACTACCAAACCTTGGGATTGAGCCTGGAGGTTGAGGAGGGACAGGCTAAGAATGCTTCAGAGTGCAAGTATATTCATTCATATTGATTTGTATTCATATTCTCTCTTGCTCTCTCTTCTTTTTTCTCTTTTCTCCCTTCCCTTCCCTTTTGCTCTCTCTCTTTGCCTCTCCCTCTCCATCTCCCTCTCCTTCTCCCTCCCCTTCTCCCTCTCCCTGCCCCTCTCCCTTTTCCTCTGTCTCTGCCTCTCCTGTTTCTCTCTCTCTACCCTCTCTGACCCTCCCCCCTCATCTCTTCCTCTTCCTTCCCTTTCTCTTCCTCTCTCCTTCACTTTATCTGTCCTAATTCTTTCTCTTCTCCAGCTTGAAACTCTTTTTACAAATCTGAGGGTGAGCAGGTAGAAAAGTTTTGCCTCCTTTTCCCCCCATGAATCATTTCTTTCTCACACTAAGGCAGTGCCTTTTGCACCTAGAAGCTAAATCTTTGCTGAAGATCGCTCCTAAGAAGTGGATGTATTTCACTTTAGCCAAGAGAGAGCCAGGAAGGAAATGGCATGCCAGTGAATGCTTGGAAATATGAGCCTGCTTCATATGCATAAGAAATGAGTATAGTGACTTTGCTAGAAAATGTTGTTGTTGCTAGAAAGTAGAAACCCCTAAGTAGCACAAGGTGATATACTCTGGTAAAAGGCCATGGACATTTAGGGAAGGTCCACCTGACACTGGGGTCATCAGAAAAGCCTCTTATCTAGGGTCAAGTCCTTGCTCTGTGACTGATGAGATTATGGGCCATTCTTTGTCTGGGGCTCAGTTTCCCTATCTTCCAACTGAGATGTATTCATCTTGGTCACTTCTCATCCTGCTTTCAGTTCTGATACTTGGTGGTGCTATGACACTAAATACTTCAATTGAGAAGGAACCACTTGCCCTGAGGACTCTTTCCCTTTGATTTCCACAGGGACGCCACATTAGCATAGCAAAAAGGATATTGACACTGCAGTTGACTTTTAAAATTCACTGAGAATGGAAATACAGATCACCAATAGAACATTTGCCTAAAATTCACTAAGAATGGAAGATAAAAGGAAAACACACCAGATGGAATGTGAGCTCCCTACTATTTCAAAACTGAGACATTTCCACTAAGTGTTGGCACAATCTTAAAATTAAATATCATCTTGAGTGTTATTTACAGTTTTCAAAGTGACAACAATAGTATGTTTCTGGAGGAGAAGAGATTGTGCTATGAATAATGCTAATATTTTGGGAATTTTATTTTGTGGATGGAAAGATTAAGAAAATAATTAGTTGGATATGAAAATAACAGGCCAGAGAAATCATGCAGGCAATTGAAACACACCTGTAACTCCACCACTCAGTGACTAGATTTGTAGGAATGGTTCTCCTTGGAAGTAATGTGACCTTGGTTCATCTCATGCACATTCACTATAAGCTTTGCTCTCTTTAATTTCTAAGAGTCTCGCATGTTGTGGTTCTTTATGCATTTTGAGTAACTGATTCAAAAACTTACCACAAACTGGAATCTCCCTAGTGGGGGAAAAATTTAAATTACATATTACATAAATAACCTAAAAGTTTGCATTTAATTTTAAGATTTTTTATGTTTTGATTTAAGAAGCCCCAGCATGGTAGAGAGGAAAATGTACTTGAAGGCTAAGATATTACTAAGACCAGTTTTGTGCAATAAGTTTTATATACATACATATCCACATATAATCAAGAAATTTTGTTCATGTCCTGGACATACAAGCTCTAGCTCTCTGTACTTGAAAACATTGTGCTGTTAAGTTATTCTCATAGGGCAAATGTCAGAGACAGGCAATATCACAATATGCCAGGAGAAAGATGAGATCTTTTGAAAAAGAAATATCCATTGGACTTGAAGTATTGAATTTCATTACAGATCCAATAATTAAACACACCTAATGCCTGAATTGCTTACCTTTTTAATTAAAAGTCCAGTCCCATAGTAGTTCCTAGAAACCAGGCAAATTTCACAAATTGTTATTATTTTGTACTAATAGTTTTTTTGTGTGTGAATTGATTTCCAATGTTTGATGGTTATAGAATGTCATTAAAGTACAGAAAATTATTATCTTAAAACCTACCTGTCATAAATCATTTTGAGTTGATAAGTAGTCTCTACATAAGTTGTGAGAATTGACTATTTTTTTGTCCTATTAGTGGAGAAAATTACATATTTTTTTTTCTTGTTCTCTAATGTGCTTTTCATTATTATTTTTTAAGTGTAAGATGATTCAGACTGTGGCTTTATAATATCTAAAAGACAGTTTGATACTGTCATCAAGTTTAACTTGCTATTTAGAAAAAATAATAAGAGTTTGAAGCTAAACATTTTTGAGGACTCCTAAAGTTATTTGATCACAGAATCATTGAAAAATGATTCTAAAATATTTGAACCAATTGGTCTTTATATTTAATTAAAATTTGATATGCCTCATCCATCCAAGAACTCATCTATAAAAGATATTTCAGAAGTATTAGGTTAGTCTGATCAGACATCCAAATGTAAAAGATCCATTGCTAAAAATTTATCTGGTAATAGAACAAATCCTCTTCTCCCATAAAATGCCATTCTCTTTCTATGTCTGTCCTTATTGAGGGCAAATCCATTCTGGACAAGCCAATCTTAGGAAATTTGGGTCAGCTCCAGCCCATTCTTGAATTTTATCCTCTGTTCTATCAATTATCAGGTTGTATAAATACTTCCTACCAAACACCTTTCCTAGTTATTCCTGTTGTGATTGGGCAGAAGTCCTCCAATTCTATTCTCCAGGGTTCTTCTGGGGAGCTCCCAAACCTCCCCCCAAATGCCATCAGTCTACTATTCTCTTGATTGTGTGTGTGTTTGTGGGGGGAATCCCGTGATTTTGTTGGCTCATATCCTTTCCCCAGTATGCTCCTGAAAGTTGGGACAAGATATTTTGATGCAATCCCATATTGCACCAAAATCATCTATTTTTTTCTTCCCTTCCCTCCTATGCTTCTTTTTCTTATTTATTGCATTTTCTGAATTTTAAGGAAAGAGTCTGTAGTTGATTTCCTATTTAGAACTTACTAGCAAATTTTCCCTGGTTTTTAAATACCAGTATTTTATAGTTGTTGTTATGAATTTTGTTAGACTTTGACATACGTGTGAGAAAGCAAAGTAGCCACTGTTTTGTTTCATTCCTTTTCTATTCTAGTTCTTGTCATCTTTCTTCAACCCCTCACCAACTCATACCTCCTGGCTTCTGATTCCAGTCACCACCCTGCTGTTTATACTACATAAACTGGCAAGTTAGTTTTCTTTAGTCCAAAACCCTCCATTCCAAGACTGACCAGGTCCAACTGCTCATAGTGAAAAACAAACAAACATGATTTTAGTTTTGATAGAGACTTCATGGGAAATACTCTTGTGTGACCTATCTATCACTTAAGCCTGTGGCCTGTATGTGCTTTCAAGACTCTGAAATCTAACTTTGGTTTCTCTTAAGCTTATCACTAGCATTCATGAATCATTTTTTTTAAATAGAGATGACCTCCTCATGTTGTCCAGTAGGAAACCAAATAATCCCCTCCTTTGCGCTTTTAGATTACCCCTTACGGTAATTCTGAAAGTCCCTGCCTCCATCCCTACCTGGTCCAGATTCATAAAAGGCCTCTTGACTTCTCTAGATTACAATAATCTTTTACTAGACCCTACCACAGATGTTTCAGCATTTCATTTCTCAGAATAATAGACCTGAAAGGATCTAGAATAATGTAGTGCATTTTAAAAATGAAAACATAAAATTGATATTCTGGTGGGCTAATAATACTAGTGACCATTTTTATTTGCTACTTAGTATTAGGCAAAAATTAGGTTGGAATTTGCCATTTTTAAAAATAATGGCCTTATTGATATATAATTGAAATACTTTACAGTTCACCCATTTAAAGTGTACAATTCAATGCAAGTTCTGTGTTATGCACACCTGTAATCCCAGCAACTGGGGAGGCTGAGGCAGGAAGATCACAGGTTCGACACTAGAGGCAGTATGTGCAATTTAGACCCTATCTCAAAAAAAAAAAAGTGTGTGCGCACACACACACACACACACACACACACACACACACAAAATAGTAAAAAGAGGCTGGAGGTGCAGCTCAGTGGTAGAACTCTTGCCTATATGTGTGAGGGTTCAAGTTCAACCCCCCCAGGACTAAAATAATTAATTAACTAATTTAAAAAATATACATATATAATTCAGTATTGCCAAGTATATTCCCAGGGTTGTGCAACTACTGCCATTATCTCATCCCAGAATATTTTCATAAACTCCTCAAAGCAACAACAACAACAACAACAACAAAACAGGCCCAATAGCAGTATCTCCCCAGGCTTTGACAACCACTAATCTACTTTTGCTCCCTATGGATTTTCCAGTTATGGACATTCCTTATCAATGACATCACATGTCATGTGGTCCTTTCATTCACTTCATGTCCAGTTTCAAAGTTTTTGTGCATGATCTTCTGGCATCCACAACTACTTCATTTTCTTCCAGTTTTGTTGAGGAAAGATTCACGGAAATTGTGTATGTTTAAAGGGTCCAGTGTGATGATTTAACATATGTTGTATACATTGTGAAATATTACTACAATCAAGCTAATGACTGTGTCCATCATATCACCTCACAGTTACTCTTTTTTGTAGTATGAACACTTCATACCTACTCTCTTAGCAAATTTCAAGTATACAATAAATTTTTGACTATAGTTACCATACTATACATTAGATCTCCAGAACTTATTTATCTTACAACTGAAAGTTTATGCCCTTTCACTAACATATTCTCAGTCCCCCAAATTGTGGTAAGCACCGTTCTATTCTTTGCTTCTCTGAGTTGAATTTATTTAGATTCCACATATACAAAGTGAGATCATACAGTATTTGTCTTCCTTAATGCACTTAATATAATGTCCTCCAGGTTAACCCATGTTGTTACAAATGGCATAATTTTCTTCTGTTTTAAGGCTGAATAATATTTGTGTACACACATCCCCACATTTTCTTTATCCATTCATCTTCGATTTCTCTGCATCCTTATTAATATATATTTTCTAACTTTTTGATTATAGTCATCCTAGTGATTGTGATTTGGTCTCTCATTGTGATTTTGATTGGATTAGTTACTCCTAATGGCTAATCAAGTGAGCATCTTTTCACATGCTTTTTCTTTTTTTTTTTTTTTTTGGCTATTTGTGTTGCTTATTTTGGGAAACATCTATTTAGATCCTGTGCCCATTCTTTCAGTTGGATTATTTGTGCTTTTATTATTGAATTGGAAGAAGAGTTTTCCATATTTAACTTATTTCTTCCTTGTCACATCTGTCTATCATTTCCAGACAAATTGTCTTTGGATTCCACCTTCTGTGTGGTTAGTGTCAGGCAATCAGGCATAAGAACCTTTCCTCCATCCTCTTGGCCTGCTTTGGGTAGGACTGACACAAGATGTTCACGCATTTGGCCAGGGGCCCACAGAGCAGAAAAGTTAACTACTGCTGAAACTCTGGCTGTCTGACCCTGAGGCCAGGCGCTTTCCACATACCACACCCATTTGTATTCTGTAGCATTTCACTCAGAAAGTAGCAGAGAATGTAAAGATGACAGTAAAACATTAGCATATTAAAGTTTAAGCAGTAGTTTAGAAATGAACTAACTTAATGCTATGAAAAAAGAAAGTTAAATGAATCCAGAACCCAAAGCATAGGTATTCCCAGAGTCCCAGAGCTAAAGCCTGACTCTGGAGGTCCTAACTAACTGGACTCAGCCACTGGTCCCCAAAGAAAAACAGGTGGTGAAATCGATGGTAAAAGGGGAAAGGAACCTTTAATTCACTGTACCCACACAGGGAAGACAGGACCAAGGGCTTCCTTTAGGGTGTCAGTAGCAGTCTGAAGTTATAAAAGGGAACGAATTACACAAGAGTTAATGGGGTGGCAAGGAAGTTGTGCTGCTCAGGGATCATCTCTGTTTGCTTTGCTGTATGTTCCCCAGTCCTGTGATCCTGTAGTGGAAGGAAGTTAGATTTCCATGAGATGCTTGCTTGTGCTTAGTGGGACAGGCTTATCATGCAGTGACCTGGCTACCAGGCTCTGCTGTTTTGGAAGGTGTAGGGCAGTGACTGCAGCCTTCGCCACTAGGCACTACCTCAGGGGTCCAGTACAGGACATTGTAAAAGTTGGCAGTTAGCAGTCTGTTCAAAGCACTTGGATTACTCTCATCCTGGCATCTTCAGCCTTGAAGGAGGAGAATTACCAGCATTAAATGAATATTCCTTAAGCAATTAAGATACCTACATGTAGAGTTGGGCAGGAATCTGACCCAAAGTTTAAGGCATAGGAGACTGACACAATGAAGCCAGAGATGTCAAGCTTTATTGTGTTTTTAAGTACTCATTGAGCATCTGTGGGCCCAAGTGAAGAGTCAGTGCTTTTTATCAAAAGCAGCCTCTGAGTCCCTATTATGTAAGGACAATAAAAGGTGAGGTTAACAGGCAGTGAGTAAATTTTTGCTTCTTTGCATCATGTTGGTGACTCATTTGAAAGAAAAGCAACCAAACTGAAGGATCTCATATTAAGGAAGAACTGTGCAGAGTCCAAGCAATGTGGCCTGAGACAGAAGCCGCCTATAGTATTGGAATGTAAGAAGTGGACAGTCTAGTAACAGTTGATGGCCCAAAGCAAAGTGCTGCCAATGATGGAAGGCGGGTGTCAAAGAGGGCACTAGGGGAGCAGAGGCATTTGGTGTGTTCTAAAAGGATAAATGTAAGCGTCCTTGTTTGACAACTTCTTGGGTATTATAGGTGCAGCAACTGTTGACTTTGACTTAGTCTGAGGAGATAATACATCACCTGGTTGAGGGCCACATAGCCTCACCTCTCCTGCTGAGTGACTTGTACAGTTGCTGGGAGGAACCTTCCAAGGAAGAAAGGCAGAGCCCCACATTCCTCGTGCCCAGGAGTTAGTCTGGGGCTCAGCCACCCACACCAACTGTCGCTTAAGACCTTCTCTTTGTCCAGCCCTCTTCCTCAGAGGTGGGGGCCACCTGAAGAGGTGAATCCTACAAGCAGCATCTTGTGTTGCCCCTGTGGTTTCTCCAGGTGACTGTGAGGAGCAAATGTGGTGGCCCCTGTGGAGCCTCTGCTCTACCTTTCTGGGACCCAGCACTGTGGCTGGTAAACTGGGACTGCAGGTCAGCCCTGGTTTTGTTAAAGTTTTATTGGAACACAGTCCACATATGGCCTGCAAAGTCTAAAATATTTAGTATCTAGACATCTATAGAAAATATTTGTCAACCTCTGGCCTGGCAAAAAAATAGGAGCACAAACCGGGCACATGGCACATGCCAGCAATCCCAGTGGCTCGGGAGGCAGAGGCTCCGGGAGGATCGCAAGTTCCAGACCAGAGGCAGTCTGCGGAATTTAGTGAGACCCTGTCTCCAAAAGTAAAAAAATGGGCTGGGGTGCAGCTCAGTGGTCCAGCACTTGCAGAGCATGCAGGTGTGGAGGCCCTGGGTTCAATCCCCAGTACTGGGGGGAAAAAAAAAAGAGCACAACAGCTGAATTGCAACTTCTCCATTGACCTGTATCCTTCTGATACCACCAGAGTGGCACAAAGTTACGGGCAACTGTGAAGATCCACTTTTTCATTAGTTCCACTGAGATAATCTCTCCCTAAATGAGGGTGCCCTAATGCCGGAGGCCAGAACATAGGGAAGACACCACACCATGCTTTGCATAGGGGTTCCCCCTGTTCCCTGCATTCACGTGTGTCAACCTTCTGGCCACAGATGAGACCATTTTCCATTTGTGTTTTACCTGCATCACCTCACATGCCTGCATATACTCCTGGAGGTAATGTCAGCTTTTATTTCTAAAATTCACTGTTAGTGGATGAGTAAACTGTGGAAGGATTATACCCCTTGCCTGAGGTCCCATTTGAATCATGTGTGGGGTCAAAATCCAGGCCAGGAGGAACAAGGAGGGGTGAAGAGAGAGGTGGCTTTGTAGAGAAGAGATGACAATGAAGGTTTTGTTGACTGGCAGACCTGGAGGCAGACCTTTCTGCTGTTCTCAGCATTATTCCTCTGGGTCTTCGTCTCCTGATTGATCAAATGAGCTAAGACTATTTTCCAGGTCATGGAAGTTTCCATGTGACAACGTGTATTAATTGCCTAGTAGAATACCTGGCATATGATACTCAGTAAATAGTAGCAACCAGTTTAAGGAAAAACAAAATCCATGGAATATATTTCTTATCTAAAGGATGCAGCAGCATGGTCCATCCTGGCTCATTCTTGCCAATCCTGAATATGGAAGTAAAAGTGCCTGAGCTAATCGTTATTCCTGGAAACGTTAGAAGTCTATTTTTAATATTGGAGGACAATTCCAATTTAGGTTAATTGAAATGAAATGAAACATTCTGTTCCTCTAAGCAAACAAACAGAAACACTGTGGCAATACACTACCAAATCTGAATGGCACCATATCTGCTTTGCAATTTCTTGTATAAAGGAAGTCTAACCTTCCCTGTGGAAGAACTTTTCCTGGGAAGCTGCACTTATATCTGTTCAAAACTAGAGATCATTTCAGATGAACATCTAGCAAATATTTGTGAAATAATTCTTATGTGCCAAGCACTGAACTAAGGATTTAGAGATGAGCTAGAAAGAATTCCTGTACTCAGGTTCTCAGTCTAATAAAAGAGGACCAATGTACCATAAAATAATTAAAATAGAATGTTATAAATGGCTGCCATCAGTGTATGTGCAACATGCCATGGAGGGAACAAGAATAGGAAGAGGATTCTGGTGGAGAGGCCCTTTGAGTTGGGCTTTGAAGGATGAGCAAGAGTTTGCTAGACTGATAAGGGAAGGAGTAAAGGAAGACATCTATAGTTAAGCTGAGCATTATGGTAGCTACTTGCCACATGTGCTTATTTAAATTTAGGTTAACTGAAACAAAACAAAATGAAACATTCAGTTCCTCCAATGCAGAAGCATCACTGCAGAATTTGATTGTTTCCATTGTTGCAGAAAGTTCTATTGGAGTGTGCTAATCTGTGGCATAAATAAAGTCACTGATACCCCAACCTATGAAAATTCAAAACATCTCAAGGTTTGGGACGTTGCTGGAGTGATAACAACTGTGGCTGGAAAAGTAGGCAGGAGGTAGAACAAGAGGAATAGTGTGTAGTAAGTAATCCACCATTGCTCTTCTCAACCCCTGACTGCTTGATTCTATATGCTGCCATCCGCCCACCCTCCCAAACATTGCCAATGTATTTCTGGCGTGTTTTCTGACATGAATTCAGATATATCACATGGTCCAAAAAAAGCAACATTACACTTGTATATCTTCCCAGTTCCTGCAAAGGATGAGTGCTTCAGATACTGCCTGTGAATATTAAATAATTTTTATAATTCTTTTCACAGTAACAAAAATTATAAAAGGAAAATAGACTTAAACTTATTTTCATACCATGCTGGTCTACACTGCTGAACCATATTTGGGAAATTATAGCATCATTGCTATGGTTATGTATTGAGTGTCATTAGAAGTATTTCATTGCACTTCCATTATTTCAGTCTCTTCTAAGAGATTTTAAAATATAAGATGAACTTTAATTTGGTGCTCATGAAAAGAATGAGAGATTTATATGAACAAATTGTCAATTTCACTTCAGAGTTGCATTTGGTGGTTGATGAACATTAACCACTTCTCTTGTTATTCTCATGATTAAACTTATGTTGGATTACCTCAGTTAAACAAAGGATGCAATTTGGGATTTAACTTGGAAATTCTAGGAAACTCACAACTGACACTTTGTGCTTATTTCCTTTTGATTACTGTCTTTATTCCTTAGTTCATTTGCATATCCATCCATTTATTGTTCAAGATTCTGTTCACTTAGGTGATGTATATTGTACCAGGTACTATGCTTGGGGTGCAGCAGAGAATCAGACAGGCTCCCTATTTTCACAAAGCTGACACTTCAGTGGGTGAGGTGGCTAAGGTACAAGTGTAAATGAATAAATAAAACATAAGTTCTGAGATTGTGTCTCATAATGCAAAGACAGTAAAACAAAGTGATTCATTTGATAAAGAGATGGAGAAGGTAGTTCTCTATCCTGTGCAGTCAAAAACTTTCTCCCAAATGAGTTCATTTTCATCTGGCTCTTGAATAATGTGAAGATATCAGCCATGTAAAGATGTGGAGGAAGAGCATTCCTGGGCCAGTGCCAATGCTCTGAGGGGAAAAGGAGCTGGATGTGTTTGTTAAGCAGGAAGATGCCCACTATGCTGGGAATGTAATGATATAGGCTGTGCCAGGCCCTCTAAGGTCTTTTAAGTCAGTGAGGAGGTTACTGGGTTTTTAACAAAGAAGTGATATGATCTGATTAGTACTTTTAAGAGGAACTTGTGATTGTCGTGTAGAGGGTGAAAATTAAAATGTAAGAACAAAAATAGGATGTGACCCATTAGAAATGAAGATGGTGGTTTGGACATGACTGGTAGATTTATAGATGGAGAGAAATGAGTGGATTCTAGATATATTTTGGTGGTAGAATTGTTATTATTTACTGATAGGTTCTTGACTTGGTGCCCGTTGCTGCATGGGGCAGATAGAAACACAAGAAGAAGGACAGATTTATTGGAGTTATCTAATGTGCTAGGTGCCCAAACAAGCAAAGCCATGTCCAGCTATATCTTCTCTTTTCTCTTTATTTTATGGCTTTGATAGCAAAACGTGCTTGCTCTGCTGGGAAGAAAAGTGCTGGCTAGCATTGTTTTCTGTGAGTATAGTGTATTCACTGCACAAGTGTTACCAGAGCTCCTGTGAAGGGCCGGCACGGTGCTAGCCACAGGACACAGTGATCCTTGCCCATGTGGAGTTTCCAGTGTAGTGAAGAAAACATTTAGCAAATGAGTCCATGCTGATCTGTGCTCCATGCCAACTCAGGATTTCTTGACCTTGGCACTACTGACATTTTGGTTCAGAAAATTCTGAGGATTTTTTTTTTTGGAAGGGGTCTGTACACAGCCAGTATGTTCAGCACCATCCCAGGTTTCTATTCAGTACATGCCACAAACATCTCCCACCCACTGGTGACAAAAAAAAAAATGTCTCTATTGTCAGATGTCTCTGTGGAGCAAAATTGCTCCCTGTCGAGAAGCTTTGCCTAATTCCAACCCCTGATCCTAAACAGTGGCTTAGAGAAGCCCCAGAGTCCTGTTCAAATGTGTTCGCAATGTAGCCCCAGTTTTAAAGTGTTTTCTTTCCTGTTACTGATAGAGCCAGTAACATTCTATATGGGACAGCAGCTCATAACACGTGGGGTGGGACCATCCTCCTTCTGTCTCTTTATTCGGTTGGTTGAGGGTAGGAGGTGCAATGTTGTATCTTATTAGCAGTCTGACAAGCCTGTGGAAGGCCATCTGGTTGTTTTAAGTCAAGAGTGTACCAATTTCAATCTTTTTTGAAGTTCCCTGAAAATTTGAGTCACTAAAAAAACTATTTGATCTTTCAAAGTCCAAGAGGTTACACTACCACCTCTATGACATGTTGCATTTTGGAGGTGGTTGTGGTCGTTGTTGTTGTTGTTGGGTACCATCAAGTCAGATCCAACTCACAGCAACCAGATGTAAAACAGAACATTGAGCCATGCCCATGATATTTTTATGTTTGAGCCTAATGTTGTAGTCACTATGCTTCTCATTTTGAGTTGTTCCACATCAGCAAAAGGAGGTCTCATGGGCTTTACTCCATTCCCAACATTAAGGTTCACTGTACTCTGAAGAGGCAACTCTTCCTCAGTCATTTCTTGAATGGCTTCCAGCCTGTGGGGCTTATTTTCTGGCATGATATTTGACAGTGCTTCTTTGCTATACATAGGGTTTTCAATGGCTGTTTCAGGAGTGGGTTGCCATGTCCTTCTCCCTAATCTGTCTCAGTTTGGAAGCTTAGTTGAACCTTGTCCACCATGGGTGGCCCTGCTATTATCTAAAATACTGGTGGCATAGCTTTCAGCATCACAGCAACACACAAGCCCCCATTGCATAAGCTGACAGACACATGAGGGATTTTTGATGTTCTACTAAATTCATGTATCTGACCATATGAGAACTGCACAGATTTCACTTGTTCTATTCTCCACTTGCCACCTTGACTTCAGAGCATGGTACACGTTAGTTCTACACTTGAATTGAGGATTGGATTCTATAACACAGACAGCTTGGATGTTAAAGACCAACCTACCATTCCATTCTGTACTGCCAGTTAGCAACAGTGACTAGCTAGTCCTGCTAGTAATGAGGCTAATGTTTATTAAGTGCAGATTATATACAAGACATTGTCAAAATTGCTTTATATTGTTTATTTAATGTTCAAAATTACTCTATAAGATAACTCTTACTATTTTTGTCCTTTTGTGTGTAGTAAGTTGTTGTTGTCATTAGGTGAAGTCAGGTCTAGTCCAACTCATAGTGACCCTGTGTACAACAGAATGAAACACTCTCCCATTCTATGCCAGTCACATGATCTTTTCTGTTGTTTAAGCCCATTGTTGTAGCCACTGTGTCAATCCATCTGGTTGAGGGTCTTCCTTTTTTTGTTGTCCTGCCACTCTCCAAACATGTCCTTCTTCAGGGATTGGTCCCTCCTGACAACATGTCCAGAACACATAAGACACAGTCTAGCCATCCTTGCTTCCTGTTACCTTCTTCTAGGACAGATCTGTTGGTTCTTTTGGCAGTCCATGGTATATTCAATATTCACCTCCAGCACCATAATTCCAAAGGATCAATTTTTTTCCTGTCTCCCTTATTCAGTGTCCATCTTTCATAATCTTATGATTTGACTGAAAATACCATCGTATGCATCAAGTTTACCTTCACCTTCAAATGTGCCATCTTTTCAACACTTTTTTGCAATAGCTTTTCCCAATGGTCTTTTGCAATAGCTTTTCCCAATGCAATGTGTCTCTTGATTTCTTGACTGCTGCTTCTATGTGTGCTGATTGTAGAATCATTTAAAGCAAAATCTTAGACAACCTCATTGATGAAGGTAAATATATTGGCTGGTAAGGAACACGGCTGGAGTAAAAGCTTCAGTGTATATTCATAATTTATTCTGTTAACCTCTATGCCAAGTTACTTTTTCCTATTAAGGTCAGTGCTTGCTACTCCTAGTTGATCATTGGTGGTATTTCATATGAAAACTATTTGTGTATCACTTTCTAATTCTTCATCCTCAAATATTAGGCTGTAAATTCTTCTGATCCTGAACATGGGACTGCTGTAGACAAGTGTGAATTTAATACCTAATAAACTTCAATGGAATGGGATAAGTAGTTGTAATATATCTCATAAGCAACTTTCCAGGCTCCATTAAACTTTAATTAATAGAATTAGTACTGGTCTACTGCCTCATTTTCCCCTTTTTACTTTTACCAAGGCGGATCGAACACCTACCCTTTCTATAAGTGATGTTCAGCAAAATTGTAACATTGCCATATTGCTGTCAACAATCCCAGTCTTTGACCCATGGAGATATTTCTCTATTTCTCCATTAGCGAAGATGCCTTTGCAGATCAATTCTAGGGCTGTTTGTTCCAGATTAGAGCATACAAAATCCAGATAATTTCCATGCATTAATTCGGTTCATCTTACACTCTTTTTCTTCCTGGTTAAAAAGAGCCCTGCACAACAATCTAAAACATGAAAGTAGAAGGGAGATGTGTTTCCCTCTTATTGTAGCCATTATGCTCTTTACTGGACCACTGGTAGAGTGGGCCTGGTCTGCCACACCTTAAAGTGTGGAATTGACTCTTGGTGCTACTAGCAAGTAGGCCAATGGATTAATCAGCCATCTTTCCCTTTGGATATCCCTCGAGTATTAAATAAAACAGATGAACTAACAGTAAGCTTTGGTCAGGTAAAAGCATAGACCAAAAATGTGGTGGCATAAAGATAGTAGTAGTGTTTGCTGATTGACACAGACTATACAATTATGAATTACTTACATAAAGTTTTAAAATATGTTGTTTTATAATGACTGTGTCTGAGATGTAGCATTTTATTTGTTTGTTTCTGTGCTACTGGGTTTTTTAACCGAGGACTTTGCACCTGCTAGACAAGTGCTCTATCATGGAGCTACACCCCCAGCTAGTCAGCTAGATACTTACATTGAGAATGCCTGGTATTGTAAGGAGGTCCTATAGAGAATGAATTAGCACATCTTGTTCCTTCAGTTAGTTCCTAACCCATTGTGTTTGTTGGAGAAGTAGTCTCACTGTGTGGCACACAGTGGCCTTAAAATCAAGGTCCTCCTGCCTCAGCCTCCTGAGGGCTGGGATTACAGGTCTGAGCCACCACATCTTGCTCAGTAACTGGTTTTATCTGGCATCCAAAAACACTTTTCCAGGATTAGTGTTTTCAGGGTGCCAAAACATTACTAACGAGCAGGCTCCAGTTTTTATTTGATGTTAGCAATATTTTTATTATGATGAGTAGGTGACTTATTTTGAACAGTCTTGAGTTTGATCTGGATTCAGCCTTTAGGAAGGTCCTATCCCCACCTAAAGTTATATTGCTATGGCATAGAGCACTAATGATTTTTCTTTCCTCTGAAAAAAGCAATTGTGATATCCTATAGCATTATTAATACCCCATTTCCATTTAGGTCCAGAACCCTCTGAGGAATACTGCTTTGTAAATCTTGCTTCTCATGTTCTTGGCTTAGTTTTCCAGCTCTTAGCTCTGTCTGAGTTTTATCTGCCCCTAACCTTTGTAACACTAGGGCTTAGGAAAGTGATGACTTTAAGTTTACAGTAGTTAAATAGATTGTTAATGACCAAAAGAGCTACAGCCTATCAATCTTGCTGACCATAATTATATTTTATGAAAATGATGGTTAATTGCTGAACTCTTTTGTTGATGGTTATTGTGATCACACTGGCTGCCCTTGGTGTGGAAAGCCATTAGGCAGTAGAGACGAGAGACAAGCCATCATGGCAAAGTGGGGCTGGGAATTGGACTCCAGAGGACAATTTGTCAATTTGCTTAGGAGATTTAAACCTCACTTTGTTGTGCTCACATACCACTGCCTGTTTGAACAGCTACTACATTCTTACTAATGACCCCAAAATCTGCTGGTTTCTCTCTCTCGTGGTAACTGCAACTTGCATGTTACAGGGTAATTATTTAGATTATATAGAGACTCTAGATAACTCAAATATCCCAGAAGATATACTCTTGGCTAAATTGAATTATGGATGGGACTATCATCAGGTTGTTGTAAAGTGATGTTTTTAGTTTTAAGCCTCCTTTAATCTTTTTCTTTTTACTCCAGAGACAAAAGAGTTTTGAAAACTCTGCATTCTAATATGTGTTTAAATCCAGCAGTCCCCTAAAAGCAGCTTCACTGCAAGGACCCTTAAAATGGGTCCTTGACCCATTAAAGATGATTTTATTTACAAGATAACCAGGAATATCTAATTTTTAGGGTTTCATAAGGCACAAGTACATATCCCTATTTTGAGGCCCATCAAAGCAATGTCTAGCCCACAAGCCTGATACTAGGAGACGCAAACAGGCCCACTTGGTCCAAGTGAGGGGAACACAGAGGCCTGCTCCAGACTTGCCATTTGAAAAGGTGTGGAATGTATGTGCAGTGGCTTCCTGACCTGAGAGAATTAGTTAAGATTGGCTTGTGGTGTCACGGAATCGTTACTACTGTTTTTTTTTTGTTTTGTTTTGTTTTGTTTGCGATATTGGAGGGGTGGGACGAACAGTGTAGAGTGAGTATTCCCCTCACACTTGTAGCTTAAGTGCTTCTTACCTTGCTTACCCATCTACCCTCTTCTATCCAACAGTGAACATCTTCCTCATTGGAGTCCAGTTTAACAGTCACTGTCTTTACCCAGTCCTTATTTGTTCCACGTGCAGAAAAAACCTCTCCCTTCTCTATATCATATGTCATATGGTTTTTGGTGTCATGGTGGCCTCTCTCAGGGTGTGGCTCATGCCTGATTCAGATTTTATCTCACTGGTTCCTGATGGTTCATTTGCCAAAGTTGGCCTTTCACCTCAGATGGACAAATGGAAGAATGCATTAGCTGCATTTACCCCATAGATTTTTAGGCCTTGGGAAGGTGGGTGAGTCCTTGGAGGGACTTGTACATGTCCTATCCATTTGGAAACCTATCCTTGAAGAGCACTTAACCTTGTTCTTACCTCATGTTAGGTAAATGCTTGAGTTCATGCTTGGGTAGTCACATCAGAATTGATGACAGCCCCCTAATGCAGGGAGCCAGTGCTGATCAGCTTCCCAAAGTGCATGCTCTGGAGTCTCGAACAACAGAGTGAGATGGGGAAAAGATGAAGAAAATCCTAGGTAAATAGCATTGAGAAGTGCCCAAACAAAATTAAATACTGTCCTTAATTGCAGAAATTCTCAGACCTTAGCATTCTTCATGAAACTCCCAGGGGATGTATAATAAATAGCATTTCCAAAAGTACTTTGAACTATAATATTTTATTACTGTTTCTTCCCTCCCTCCATCCTTCCCTAGGTTTCTTTTATTCTCTTTATTTCAAAGCAACTCTGTGGTAATAGTGTTTGGAAGCTCATACTAGAGAAATTCTGATTTAGACTGCTAAGATGCATAAATGTGCCTGCTGATTCCAGAGTAATAAAAGGCTGATTAAATTGGTTCCCACTTTGTATATGAATTAATATAGTCGTTTTGCCTTGGGAGCCAAACAAATGAGCTTTAGAACTTCCCCAACAGGAAATGAACTGACATAGCATTGGCTGTCCAGGGATCCTCAGCCAGGCCTCTCCTTAAACTCATCCCATGAGGCAGGAACCAGAAAGTTCATGAGTTTTCTGTTGAGTGATTTGGTCTCCAGGCAATTTGAAAAAGAGTCCCAGATGGAGGCCCAGAATTATATTTATGGCCGACCTACCACACCCAGTGTGGAGACCACAAAAAATGCATGCTATGATTCCCTCCATCGGGTCCCTGTAAGGAAAGCATCTGCTCAGACCAGGTGAGGCCTCCAGGAGCCCACCAGTCTTTTCTCTCCCAAAGAAGTTAATTCTGTACTTGGAAATAATGAAATTACTGATATGTCAGGCCAATTCTCTGGCATTTAATATCATCCATGTCTCTGTGCCCTGTGATATTGCTGTCGATTAGCTGTAATGTGGTATTTTGAGCACCATTTTGATATTAATTATTTTTTAATAACCTTCTCATTGGAAGCCTAAAGCTTTGATAGGATTCTAATGAAAGTTTTCACTGAAAAAGAGGGATAATATTAAACAAACACTAATAAACCCTCTGAAGAGCATTTAGCAGAGTGCCTTTAACAAAAGAAAGAAGAGAACAGCACACGCTCCCACCAATGTGCACACTCTCATTAGGATTCTTCATTCTATTGCACAGTGAGTGCAAATTCTTCTCAGTTATGTATGTGCTTATGAGCTTATGAAGAATAAGTGTCTTCTTAATGAACATGAAAGAATGTATGTATTAACAATACTTACCCCTTATATAAAAGAGAAAACTTTCGCTAGCAATTATGGGATTAGAAAGTGTATTTCCATGGAAGTACACAAAGCACATTGCAGTATCTTCTCTTAGTCAGCTTTTTAGCATCTCTTTGAGAGTAGGGAAAAGACTGTGGTCTCTTTCATGAGGAGTATGTGGGGGCTTCTAGAGAATGGAAATGACTTGGCCATGGTTGTCGGGCAAGTCAGGGACTATACTAAGCACTCCACCCTCCTAGTATAATATGAGGATATGAAAGAGACTTCATTCAGTCTGTGAATAGTTTTCCTAAGGGCCCATGGTAAGTGTGCTGGAATTATCACCATTAGAGATTCATGACTTCTCCTTTTAGGCATCCAGTTAAGGAGGCACATCCTTGGAAGGTGGCCCATATTGTCATTAGAGCCTTGGAAACAGCTGGGGCTGGATGGATATTTGGGGAGTGTGCACTAGGAAGGCTGGACTGGCTGTTGATGCATAGAGTCCAGTCCCATTCTGATTAGCAAAGGCCCAAGCATGGTTGAGCTTCTTTGAGTACTATACCACACAGCAAAGTTGGCACAAATTGAGATAAAGGGAACTCAAGGGAGTCAGTTGTAGAACATAAAGACAAACTGAATCATTCAAAAGGTGATACTGGTCAAGCCAAATCACCATGGTATGGAGACAAGAGCCCAGCACCATCCTGGTGATATTTGCCACATCTCTTAAACAAATAATAAGCATGAATGGACCATTTCTTTTCTAATATGAAGCTAATGTTTAAAAAGGAAGGGTCAGATATGTCACTGTGTAGGGAGTGGCGTATTTATCATTACATAATAGCCCTCATTATAATGTTGGAAATAAAATCACTATGACAGTGATTATTGCATAGTTCATTTGCATCATTGCTTTGCTTTTAATTCATTCCTTTTAACTGTTGTTATCAGTTGGAAATCTAAAAGAAATTCCCCATCTTCTGTTTCACATGTAATGCAGACATTTTCTCCTTATTAAAAAAAAAACTTAAGTTCTTTTTTAAAATGCAGATCTTGATATATGCTACAGAGGCCCATTTGAAAAAATTATAGATTAATTAGTTATCACAGAATAAAAAACCAGCTGACCAAGCCACATATTGGAGTACAGTGAATTTCCAAGTCCAAATTACTGGGTGTGGATTTATCAAGAGACAACTTATTAAAAAAAGAACACTCCTTTCTTTCTTCTTACAGATTGCCCTGGTGGTAACAGAATCCTTGAAATCCTCAGGGAACAAGTTGAGGATAAAAGTTAGAAAGCACACCCAGCTTATTTTCCACACTCTGAGCAGACCCAAGAAGAAAGATTGAATTTAATCAAAAAAGATTTTATTGATGAAGATATCTCTCCTTCAGGCTAAACTTTGGCCCCTGCATGCTAATAAAGCCATCTCATTTCTCAGAAGTAGCGTACTGCATACAATCCTGGGAGAGACCATGGATAAGAATACATCTCAGGGAGAAGGACTTGAAGACAATCAATGGGTTGTTGGCAAGGTCTCCAGCTGTCCCTCAGTTAGGAAGAACTCTCCTGGCTCTGGGCTGGCTGATTTTTAGTTCTTGGGCAGTCACCTGAATGCCTTTGGATGCTTGGGAAAGTGTAGGTTATGCTGCTAGATCCAGCTGCCTACCCTGGCTCCTGCCAGCTGAGCCCTGGGCAACTGCAACCTGGTGTTTTATACCATCTTATCTTTGCATGTGGTAGTTTTAGTGCCCAGATATGAAGATGAGCAATCTGGAGCCTCAAATTTTTATGACTGCTAATTAGTACCCAGTCTGTGTCCTTTTAATCTGTTATTTTAATAGGGTGGCATGACCTGCAGGTTTTCTTTTGGCTCAGCAGTGATGGAGCATCTGCAAGGCTATATGACCTTGGAGGGTGTGAATTGAGTAGGCTGGAATTTGGACTGGGGATCCTTGTCTTATGCTCTGGGCATCCTTGGACAATTGCTTTTCCTCTCTTCCTTTCCTTTCTCATCCCTTTTCCTGCTTCTCTTCCACATGCCCTCTTACTTCTGACTAGAAGTTACTAGCTCTTTGCTTAGCTACTCACTTTGCTGAGCTCTGCAGGGAAGTGAATCTTGTGAGGTCAAGAACCACATTTATCTCATTCTATGGAAACCCTGTAGCACACTTTATGACAGGCAGTTAGTGATCAGTAAACATATATTTACTCTCCTGATGTAGTAACATAAACATCCAAGTACTGCCTCCCTGAGCTATTGGGAGAATTCATTAATGATACTTGCAAAGTGCTTTGCAAATACTTGTTCCTCATTTGTTGGGGTGATGCTCTTTCTCTCCTCTGACCGTGTGAGATGAAATGCTCAGACGAAGTGTGGCCTCAGCCTGATATGAAGGTGAATGAGTGGACACTAGAGGGGCTAAGAATGGACATTTCTCCGTTTGTTTCCCCAACTGATCACATTTGGGGAGGGTCTATGTCCAAACTTTCACATATGAAAGGAATGTAGAATTCCTTACTGTGTTGCCATCTTCATTTGGTAGAAAATATGTTGTGCAACCATAAAGCCATGGGAAGCTTCTGAAGTGCTACAGAATTTAGAGGCTCAGAAACCTCCCTCTGATCCTCCACATCAGAGTATTGCTTCACCCAAGTGGGTCTTTTTGCCTTGATTTTATCACCTTGCTGTCCTTGTAAGTGAATGCCTGGCACTGGTTTCTCTTTGAGTCAGATTTCTAAAAATTTCAAGGAAAACTGGTAAATGTGTTTTTGACTAAGGCCTACCTGACTGCTGGTTTTACTCAACCTAAGTATGTCTGAGTTCTTAGGAATCACTACAGGGAAACTGACACATGCTTGCGATTCCCAGTAGAAAGCTGATTTCTTTTGGAAAATGAAAGCAGTACTCATGTCCTTCGTACTTGCCTTCAGGCTCCCATGGAGAGAAGTCAAAGGAAAAAAACCACTGTTGGTGACACCCCAGGCATATGTATTTCAGGGACTGAATAAAAAATAGAAAAAAGGCAACATTCAAAGTACCAAACATTTGTAAGGAAGACCCAGGAGGAGAAGTCAGGTCTTCAAAATGTCTGATGAAACAGAGCACCATACTTGATGAAATCAAAATCTCATAGGCTGTAGCGTCTGGGGTTCTCATTCTTTTTGGGTGCTCAGAATAGCTTGGAGCAAATCACATCATAGATGTCAGTAGTTGAAGAAAAGCATCAGGTAGCATGTGCTTTCTAGAAGCCTTTTGGGGCTGTTTCAGGGGGCATTTTTCTTCCTGAGGTCAGTGCATCATTGAGGTTCATTTGAGCAGAAAGGGCATATGGCAGCCTCCCTGTTCCTCACAGTGTTTGGTGTTTGTCAGGCGGTATTAATACTCTTTGAAGTTGAGCATGGGGTATGATGAAACTGTGACCTCCAGCGACTGAGCACAGTGGTCATCCTATTTGCTTTTGTGAACATTTTTACTAAATGCACCTGGCGTACTTCCCCCAAATCCCAATGCCCAAATCCTAGTGCCCAATTCGTGAGCCTTCTCATATGTCATGAGGACCACAGCAAAAAGAAAGATCTGAAAATCTCTTTACTTAGAAATATAAAAATAAAATTAGCAAGTCTCTTTTGGAATCCTATTTCTGTTCTGCTATAATTTGGTTTTGGTGAAATATTTTTTTTTTCTTTTTTGTCTCTGAAATGTAAAACCATAAGAATGGTAGGTTTAAAGTCTTTTTTGTCCTTGAAATTAAATGAGTTATAATTCTCAACTATTTGCATACATAAAAAATTGAACAGTTTTAATATAATTGTTGCATCAAGAGAACGCATATTGTTCTAAGAATTTTATATTAATGTCCTTTTAGTTTAACACTTTCCTATTATGTCTGATAGCTATATCTCAATAGTTCACTGGCAACTGGCAAGGTGTGGGCTTCCCTCAGTGCCTCTTGTCTGCTGAAGGTGAACTTGCCCATGATTCCACTACTGACACTCAACATAAGAGAAAAGAGATCTCAGGTCCATCATCTTCTCAGTAGCCTTGGTTCTTGGGAAAGTAGGGGATAGCTTGGTACTGTAGCGAAATACGAGTAAGTTGAGAGATAAGAAATGACTTTATTGAACTTGAACAGTGACTCAACAAACTCAACAATGTGTAGTTTCCAATCGTAATAAAGTCACTAGGGAAGCTGAGTGGCCATCTTTTGCTAAGTAAGTTTTTCTGTTTTATTTATGTCCAGTGGTGTGCTCGTAGCCTTTTCCACCCAGTGTACACGCGTAGGTACATGTACGTTTATTATAAATTTTGCTGATATAAAGTATGTGTATCATGCATTTTCTGAATGATAACATATGCACTAACCTATATAGTAAATTCCATATAGCCAATTTAATTCTTTAATTGTTGATGTTGAATTCCTATATTCATGGTCAGCCTATGGTTGTGATTCAGCCATGATTTGAAAAATTCAGATAAGATTAAATGCTAGTATACTGCCCAGTTAGGGATATTTCCTCATGTCATTGAAAAATAAGTTTGCTTGAGACATGAGTATTTGCTGATAGATTGGTTTATGTTGAGCAAAACAAAAATGAAGTGACAATAATATATGTTAAAACTTTACTTTTTTGTCAGTGATATGAATTTTGCTGAGCTAGATAATAGTTTTATATAATAGTTTAAATAATTTTATATAATAATGGATATTTTCTCAGTATGCTGAGAGCACAATATGCTTTTTTTTTTTATACATGGGGTTGAACTCAGGGCCTTGCACTTACATACTTTGCAAGTACTGAACCACTGAGTTGCACCCCTAGTCCATTATTTTTTACTTTTTCGGACAGGGTCTCACTAAGTTACTCTGACTGCCCCGGTCTCAAACTTGCGATCCTCCTGCCTCTGTCTCCCAAGCTGTTTGGATTACAGGCATGTGCCACGGTGCCTGGCACAATATGCTTTTAAGTTTTATGTGCACTAATGCTTTAAGCCTTGATAGCCAAGAAAACGTTAAGTGCTTCATGTTTGCCAATTCTATCATATAAATACTTGTACCATAGTTGATCTGAGTGCACAAATTCAATGTCTTGGCACCCAAAAAGAGGAGCAGTAGCATATTATAAGATTTCCATTAAACAGAAAAATAGATGAAAACAACCTAAGGCCATAGGTAATAGGAAAATGTGAAATAATTAGGAAGTGAGGAATTTTGAATATTTTATCACCTTTTCTTTTAGTACTTATTTAATTTTAAGTTACATAATTTAATTTGAATGGATTTTAAACAACTAGCTTATAAACTTTCTGAAAATTACACATACAGCTCTTGAGAGGCAGCGCAGATTGGCTCCTGGACATACCCGTCTGTATTCTACTGAGGTGGATCTGGAAATCAGCAAAAGATCCAGAAAATCTGGGAAGAATAGAAGTTGGCTTACCTAGTGAGGATATATCCAAGAAAATGATTTCCACTGAACATTCTATCCTCCTCCTCCTCTGAACGGTGTAGTCACAGCCAAAGTCAATTTAGTTTTGCCTTTTGTCAGCTTGGAAAATTCTAGCCCAGCTTTAGGCTTGTGTGTTCAACACTAAGAACTATGGCATGTTTGTTTCAGTGACAAAGGGTTAATATAGGACAGTGTCTCCATGGGACCAAGGAGTCGGATGTCGCATGTTTCAAGGGAGTAGCGTCAGTTGTCAGAGCATCTGCTTTCCTCCTCATGGTGGGGTTCGGTTTTCTTCATATTCCTCCAGACACTCTGAAGTTGTCTGAAGTTCTTAACCTTTCTGTACCTCCACCCACTTTTCTTGCCAGGCTTCTCCATAAACAGTTTGCTTCGTGGGGATGTGAAAGTTATCTCCTTGATTAGGATAAAGTAATTAAAGGAAAACTAGATTCCATTGCCAAGTCTGCATTTCTGAACTAAGAACCACCTCAGAGATTTCTTAAAACTCAATTACTGGCTGCTGTGGGTGTTAGTAAAAACAGTTTGCTGTAATGATCTCTCCTCCAAATAATCTGTTATCTGCACTTAAATATTGTTAATACTTCTTTCTTCAACCATTTCATTGAAGATGTGACTGAAGATACTTCAATAGTATGATTCCCAAAAATTATTTCATGAAGTATGCTTACTTTATACTTCCAAATACATTAAGGTGGCTAATATGTTTTATATATATTGCCTTCCATATGTAAGTATTTTTAAAGACTTTTAAAAAGCCATTTTACATTCCCACCAGCCGTGTTTTTTATACCGAGTACAGGCCTTTTAAAAGATTGCTATTTTGAGCATGTCTGTGCCTGAGAGTAGGCACTGTTTAATTTGAACAGTAGGCAAGATAAACACCTCACATTTGAAGCTGATTGAAAATGAGAAAAAGTACTGTTTTAGTGAAAAAGAAAGTTGGAAATAATAGTTCTTTCAGGGAATAATTTCAGAGCACCTGATGTTAAAAATTGTTCTTCTATCCCATATTGCTATTACTTGGTGACAGAAAGCTTGTCTCATCTAATTTGTTGTGGGACAAACTAGAATATTATTATCTTTCTAGAAATCATACAGAAACAGGTTTGTCTTACCTTATTCAATTTGCATTTAATTAATAAAAATGCATTCTATGTTAATCAACTATCCTTAGCTTTATAGACTATAACCAAGCTATCACCTTTTAAATTCTAATATTCTATCCCATTTTTTAGCCTCTTTTTTCAAACTTAATTTTATTTTACTCATTTTATTTACCTGAAGAAATGGTTATATATAAAGAAAGTGAGAGTTTTTGAAATTTCCATAGAGCTTATTTTTTACCCTGGAGTGTATAATTCATAGATTGGCTTCAAGAGGTTTTTCAACCCCTGAAAATTATTTGTGAACATTTATGTGTGTATGCATTTTCCTAAGAGATTCATATTCTCATCAAAATCTGACAGAGTGCTTGTGATGCTTTAAAGCTTAAGAACTACTGCCTTATAGAGACAGTGGAACCCATTTTGGTGGTTCCATTTGTACTTTGTAAGGTGCTGGAGAAAGAATGCAGGGCCTTGCTCAATGCTAGGCAAGCTCTGGTCCACAGAGTCCCTCCTCCCATCCCAACCGGGGACCCACCTTCTTTCTACTCTCCATATCTGACAGAAATGACTTTTATTCATGAACTATTGCCTACATCTCCTTACTTGGTGCCTCTTAAAGGACATTTTTGTTCCCAAGTTATTGTCAGTGGAAGGATGAACATCTAAGTATGTGAAAATACAAAAAGATTTAAAAACTTGTGCAATGTAGTGAACGTTGTAGATATGGTTGAGAACTTGTAATGGAGTATGACCTGGCCTCTTTGGAAGCATGTATCTCTGTACCTTGGTGGTATTACTGCCATTCTAACCCTGCTATGTGGCCCACTGGATGCATTTAATTGAATAGTACTGGGTAGATAAAGACAGAAATTTTTGAGAGGTGGTCATCAAAGATATAGCATCACTACCCATGACAAGTATTTATACATGACATGTGTTTATTTTTTATGGAGAATGGATCTGTGAATCCACTTTTTTCTCTCATTTTTAAGTGCTGTTGAGATGACTGAACTAACAATAGCAGTGCTGTTGCACATTGTCACAGCTTGGAGTTGACTCTATTCGTGGACACTACTTATGTCCAGTACCCCTTTATTCCATTTAATCTGAGAGTAGAGAACTAGAAGGAACACACTATTATGTTGGCTAATGGTAAAATAAAGGTCAGGAATGAAAAAAATGGCTCATCGATCTAACATCTATTATCATGAATCAATTCACTTAAACATGTCAGAATTACCTGCTGTTATAATAGTAACAACTATTGTAACAACAACAGCTAATAAATTCTGATGACTTCCAGTGTGCCTGATACCACCTGAAACTCTTTACTTGGGTGAATTCATTTAGTTTTCATATAACTGTCATACACAGGCACTGGTGTTCTCCCTATTTTACAGATGAGCTTTCTGGGGCACACATAAATCAAGTACTTGCACAGTTACACATCTACCAAGTTCTAGCACTAATATTCAAAGCCAAGCTGTCCAGTATCCCAGAGCTTGGGGTTGGAGCTGTGCTTAATTTCTACTGTATGACAGGGAATGTCTAAAAATCTTAGAAACAAAGATTGATCCAGAGAGACATGGTTCTTTCTGCCAGAGAAGAAGGTGTGATAGAGATAGGCTAGAATAAGAGGCTATTTGAAACAAAGCTACAGAGAAGCATCCTCTAAAGATTTAAGTTGTGAGCATAGCAATTCCTGACAGAAAGACGAGTAACCACAAAGACCCTGAGGAAGTAAGGAGGGTGGAGTCTTCTGAAAATGGCAGAAGCAGGAATGGCCAATGAGTAGCAAGCTAAGGGAAAGAGGCAGGAGACTAATGTGGCCATATGAGAATTTCTTACTCTTAAAACCTAAACAGATGTAGGTTTGAGATGGCTCTTTGGAAGGATGGAGCCATACTTTGTCTGTCATATCTGATATCATAATCTTCTTTCAGGAGTTTTCCTTCATGTGTTTAATTTCTCATTTCCTTCTGTTTCTACCCTGGCATCTCCTTCTCTTCTCTGTTGCTTCCTTTGATGAGGTACTTGACCATATTGCTATGAAGAAGATGATGATTTCATTGGTTAAACTATTGCATTGAGAGTGTAGAAATAAAGGGGCTAAAGAGTCTTTAAAATCATAGATATACTGGAGGAGAGTCCACTAGACCAAGAACTGAGCCAGAGTCTTTATTAGTGTCATAGCAAGCATCCTCTATGGTTTGGCCATTAATGAATCCACCTTTGTTGTGATGTTGTCATTAGTATCAGTGGCTAGTATAATTATTGCATCTGGACTGTGTTATTTAGTTTATTTTCCATTTATTTGACCCCACAGAATATTAAGTAATTTATGTTTTGTTTCTTATTTTCTGTTTTCTTGCAAGCAGTTCAATTTTGTCATAGCGTGCATCACATGGTTAGGATTTCATATCTTTGCTTCATCTACCCCATTATGGCAAATGGTGGTTGATTAGGGCTTTCTTTAGATCATTATCAATTGTTTTCTACCTTGCAGATAGTGCTGTTAGGACAAATCTGTCATATCCCAGAGATCCTATACAGCTTGTTATTTCTGGGTGATTTATTACCCTCACGGTGGAAATGTTGTTAGTGAACGTTGGGGAAGCAGAGGCTGTATTGAAAAATACCAATGTATCCTCATGTTCTGGCTTGCAGTGACAGTCAGAGATCCATCTCACTGACAGTTACCTTGTTAACATTTTGATCAGATGGCAAATTTGTCATTTTTCATGGTAACAAGTATAAGTTTGCACAAGAATCATAGATGGGGAAGATAAAACAGTTCTCTCTCAGTTTTTCTGTGTGATGTAATCAGTAATCTTTGGGAGAAGAGAAATAATAATTACTGTGAAAAGCTCATCCACTGGAAAATGTGTTTGTTGTAGAAAGCTCAGATTTTTCTTCATTAGGATGGAATATGCCCTTTTTTTCATTTCCTGACAGTTTGATTAACACACCAAGCCTATGTGAAATAGTGAGATAGAACAAAAGGGTTTACAGTCAGAATGGTTGAGTTTAATCACAGCATAAAGATGTGAGCAAGGTGGGTAAAAATAACAGCAAGCAGAGCCCTGAAGTGCAGTGAATTATCAGCCATGGGAATGCTGTTTGGCTGTGTTTCACCCTCTGCATTTAAAATTTGTTCTGAGCCCCTCTCCTGTTAGCATCAATATCAAGTAGTGGGTGTTCTTCTCCAAACACCTTTCAGTAACTATGAGGTGACCCATCTTGATGCCTCACTTGTGTATGATCATACCATTGATGTTGTTTTTGCATTGTTTTTCTCTCAGGTTGGTGCTTCCACTGTGAAATCTTTAAACCTTGCAGAACTTTTGAGAGCTTTGAGGTTTATCTGGTGCTTAGAGGGTAAATGTGTTTGAGAAAGAATTCCACTTTAGAGGCAGCATTCCTCCCTCTCTCCCACCTTCCCTCTTCTCCCTCCTTCATCCCTTCCTCCTCCTATCTTTCTTTCTCTTCTTTTCTTTCATGTTTTTTGTTTTGTTTTGTAGCCCAGGGTGGTCTTGAACTTCTGATACTCTTGCCTCAGCTTCCTGAGTGCTGGCATTATGGGCAAGTGCCCCCTCACCCAGCTAAAATATAGCTCTTTTTTTGTTTATCAATGCTGTTGTTGGCGGGTGGTGCCATCCAGTCAGGTCTAACACATAGCGACTCTATATACAACAGAATGAAACACTCTTTAATTCTGTGCCAGGCACATGATCTTTTTTATCTTTACAAACCCATTGTTGCAGCCACTGTATCAATCCATCTACTTGAGAGTCTTCCTTTTTTTGTTGACCTGCCACTCCCCTAAACATGATGTCCTTCTGCAGGGATTGGTACCTCTTGAAAATATGTTCAAAATATGTAAGACATAGTCTAGCCATCCTTGCTTCTGAGGGGCACTCTGGTTGCACTTTCTTCTAGGACAGATCTGTTGATTCTTTTGGCAGTCCATGGTACACTCAATACGCATCTCCAGCACCATAATTCAAAGCATCAATTCTTTTCTTGTCTCCATTATTCAATGTTCAGATTTCACAACCATATGATTTCACTGAAAATACCATGGCATGAATTAACCTCACCATCTTCAAATGTGACATCTTTACTTTTCAACACTTTAAAGAAGTCTTTTGCAATAGCTTTTCCCAATGCAATGTGTCTTTTGATTTCTTGAGTGCTTCAGTGTGTGTTGATTGTACAACCAAGTAAAGCAAAAATCTTGGGACAGTGTCAATCTTTTCTCCATTTACCATGAAGTTGTATACTGACCAGCTGTAAGGATTTTTGTTTTCATGATGTTGAAGCACAATCCATACTAAGGTTGTGCTCTTTGATTTTCATCAGTAAATGTTTCAAATCTTCTCCCCTTTCAGCAAGCAGAGTTGTATCATCTGCATAACACAGGTTGTTCATGAGTCTTCCTCCAATGCTGATGTTGCATTCTTCTTCAAGTCCAGCTTCTTGGATTATTTGAAGAGAGATTGAAGAGGTACAGTGAAAGGATATGGCCCTAGTCTATACCTTTCTTGACTTTAACTAGGTAGCATTTCCTTGTTCTCTTCCAATGACTGCCTCCTGGTCCATGTACAGATTCCTCATGAGTACAATTAAGGGCTCTGATATTCCCATTCTTTGCAATGTTATCCATAATTTGTTTTGATCCACACAGTCAAATGCCTTTGCAGAGCCAGTAAAACACAGATAGATATCCTTCTGGTATTCTCTGCTTTTGACTAATATTCATCTGACATCAGCAATCATGTCCTTGGTTACATGCCCTCTTCTGAATCCATCTTGATTTTCCTGCAGTTTCCTGTCTATATATTGTTATAATCACTTTTGAATGATCTTTAGAAAAATTTTACTTTCATGTGATGTTAATGATATTGTTTGGTAATTTTCATATTTGGTTGGATCCCTTTTATTAATAATTTTATCTATATGCACACATTCCAGTGAAGAGTTGAGAGTAAGCAATTAAGGTAAAAACCATACTTTTTCTCATTCTGCAAATACTTAACACTTTTTTCATGTCTGTTGAATTTTGCATTGTCATTCACATCTGACTCACCATTTATAGTAAGCCTACTCAATTAGGGTGTGAGGAGAGATGTCCTTTCCATTTGCCTAAATAAACCAATTTGAATTTGTTATTTTGATGACTATTATCCTTATAGGAAATACAGAGAGAGGTGTAAAAAGTCCTGTAGTAATCTCATTTTCTTGGAAGGAGATCCTGTGATACTTCTCATAGTTAGTATTATGAATGCACACAATTTTTTTTCTCTTTTACTCTTTACTATTTTATCAGTCTTTTATCATCTGATCTAGTCCAAGCCCCTATTCTGCCAGTCAGAACAAGGTCAGTGTCTTAATGAATTCTTCTTTGTTCATATTTCTGAAGACCCTGAGGCCTGCTTACATGTCCCTCGAGTCTGCCCTGCTGTCATTTTCTGCTATGGATCACTGCTCTGGGCTTCCCTACTTATCACCTTTTACTGTTTGTAACTACATCTTTATGTTCCCAAGGCTTTTTATTTGCCTGTGATTATCAGCCCCTCTTAATTCTCTGAAGGCATAGCTAATACTAAATGATTATTTGTAAAAAACCTTTTTATTTTTGGTGGTGGTTGTGGTTTAAGGAAAACCATGAATGTGTTACAGTTCTGAATCAGTTAAATAGAATGTTTTTGGCTGCGCATTATAGACAATGCTGATTCAAAAACCTCAAACCCTAAATAGTTCAAAGGTAGGATGATTCCATAGTTGGTTATCTCATTTGCACAAACATCACCATCCAGAATCTAACTTCTTTCCTTCTTTCTACTCTGTATTCTCCCTGTGTGGGCTTCTCACTTAAAGATAGCACCTCTCGTGGTCACGAAATAACTATAATAGCACAACCTTCTTATCCAGAATTATATCTGGAGAAGAATGAGTTCTATTTTTTCCTCTGTGTCCCTTATGATGGTGAAGAAACTCTTTCATAGATGTCTCCTTACCAGCTGAGCAGGCCAATGGCCAGAATTGTATTTTCTGCTGATGGCTTACCATTTTGGTCAAGGATGTGATGGACATACCAAAAAGCAGATTATCAAATGGGAAAGGGTAGCTATCTTAACAAAATTGGAGCTTTGGTAATGATACAAGAAGGAGGACAGGAGAGTAGGTTCATGACCAATAGAGTATGCTACTGATGGAGGAAAGCAAGACTGCAGTGAAGTTTCACCTGTCACTACTCTGACCCCTTAATAGGGTGAGGAGTTCTGTGCTAGTCATTTCCTCCTTCACTTTTGTTCCCAGGTTGCAGGGGACCATTTACTTACCACAGATAGCAATTCCCTCCACCCCTTCACTCTCGAAGTCTGTTGTGCCTCAGTTGATTGACAGTGGAACATTTGTTTCCTGTCTGGGAAGCCCCATCCCAACCCCACAGCAGAGCAGAGTCTGTACCCTCTTCTTTCACTCTGCCTCAGCGATAAAATCATGCAGCGAAAGACCTCTCTCCATGTCTAGGTTATTCAGTTTTAAATAACATTGCACATTGGACACCACAAATCCATATGAAGTGATTTCAAGCTTCATGTAGTTCACATTGCTGTTTAGGCAAAAAACAGTCTCTTTTAGATCATCATTCCCTATTTAAGTATCCAACCTAATATGTTGTTATCTGGTGTCATCAAGTCAGGTCTGACTCGTAGTAACCCTGTGTGCAACAGAATGAAAGATTCCTCAACACTGTTCCATGCCTGGCACTGTGTCAGTGCTTCTTTGCTATTCATATGGTTTTCAATGGCTGATTGTCTCAGGAATGGGTTGTCAGGTCCTTGCTCCCATTTTTGTGGTGCTGGGATTGAATCCAGGGCCTCAAAGCATATAGAGCTAGCACTGTACCAACTGAGCTAAACCCTAGTCTCAAACTAATACATCTTTTTTTAATTTTGAAAATTGTACTAAAATGCACATAACATAAATTTTTCTTTCTTAACCATTTTAAAATGTACAGTTTAGTGATATTAAATCTATTCAAATTGTATGGATAAAAGAAATGAATTCTTGGTACATGATACTATGTGTTGTTCCATCCCCAGCATCCATTTCCAGAACTACTTTCATTTTATAAAACTGAAATTATGTATGCATTAAATAACAACACTTCATTTTCCCAGCTCCTGGTAACCACTATTCTACTCTGACAATATGAGTTTGACTATTCTACTTATCTCCTGTAAGTGGAATAATACAATGTTTGTCTTTTTGTGACTGCCTTATCTCACTTGACGTAATGTCCTCCAGCTTTGTCCATGTTCTATCACTATCAGGATTTTCTTTCTTTTTAAGATTGAATAATATTCTGTGGTATGTATATACTGCATTTTGTTTATCTAATCTGTCAGTGGACACTGCGTTACTTCTGCCTCTTGACTATTGTGAATACTGTTACAATGAATCAAGTCCTTGCTTTCAATTACCTGGGGTATATGCCTAGAAATAAAATTGCTGGATCATACTGATAATTCATACAGTTTTTGACAGTGGCTATATTGTATAACCTTCCCATCACTAATGCACAAGTGTTGAAATTTCTCCACACCCTTGCCAATACGTGTCATTTTCTGTGCATAGTTTGTGAACACTCTGTTACTGGGCTATACCTCCAACCCCTTTTTTATTTTTAGATTGAGACAAGGTCTTGCTAATTTAAGCAGGCTCCCTCTAGCCTCAAACCTATGAATCTCCTGCCTATACCTCCCAAATTGCTGGGATTACAGTTAGGAGCCACTGTGCCTCGTTTATGTTTTTGTTTTGTTTTGTTCTTCTTTTTTTCCTTTTTAATAGTAGCCATGCTGATGATTTTTGTTGTTGTTGTTGCTTTTATTGTAGTAGCCATGCTAGTGAATGTGAGATGGTATCTCTTTGTGATTTTGATTTGCATTTCCCTAAAGATTAGTAGGGGCTGGGATTTAGCTCAGTTGGTAGAGCGCTGTGCTGCAGTCTCTGAGGTCCTGAGTTCAATTTCCAGCACCGCAAAAATGGGAGAAGGACCTGGCAATCCACTCCCAAGGCAATCCTGAAACAGTCAGCCATTGAAAACCCTATGAGGGTTGCTATGAGTCGGATACTGACTCAAAGGCACCTAACAACAACAACAAAGATTAGTAATGTTGAACATCTTTTGTGTCTACTTTATGTTTTTAAACAAATTCTTTATGACCAGAGTCTGAGGCATCTGGGTTTAGAGTAACTTTGCTGACTGAGAAAAGGTAATATTGGTAGAAAAACAAGTGCCTTGTATCTGCATGATCAGAAAAAGTTTTCTAAAACATTCTCTTTCAGAGCAAGAGTAGATCTTCCCCAAGGTCAAATCTAGATTCTTTTCTAGAAAAAAGACACTGCATAAGACTTGTACCTACCCCTAAATTGAAGTATTTTTTCCACTTTCACTAGTTTTATGATCCAGACTTCACCTCCAAAAGGAAAGTGCTAGAATTAAAAAAAAAAAAAATTCTTTCTCACAACACTAAAGCTACAATTCAACATAGCTCAGGCCACATGTGGATTAAAGAAATAAGTCTAAAGGGCAATAAATACTGTATAGGTGATCTCAGGCCTAATGAACATAAATGTCAGTGAGATCATTCTCAAAATGACATGAAAGCACACCCATGTTTTTCTTTGTCCCAGTGTGGCAGCTCTTCCTTTTCCAGATGGTCCTGAGTATCAGCACTCATATTCTAGGCTTGTGGTGTGGGTCCTTCTGATTTAGGAAGCCTTTATTCCTTTATAACAAGAGTAAAGATTAGCAATTTGAGCTAACCATAATTATTTCTACCAGGGATCCCCACCTGATGGACCCTGTGTGTCTGAATATCATCCTCATTTTGTTTCTGTTTCTCCATACTCAAATGAAGAAACTCTATCATTTAGAGTCTGTATGATTCTTGAGCTAAAAACATTTTCACCAAAGAGAAGAGTTACTTGGAATCCTAAGGATATATGTGCTTGGGAGAAACTCTGATATCTTAAGAAATAATATGATGCATGGCTGATATATGGATGTGATATGAATTTATATGAAATGACCCGTGTATGACATATGAATCCATGTCTTGAGCCATCTTTCCATAATAGAGTATTCTAAAACTGGTCTTCATCTCTCAACCATTGTTAGGTCCCTGGTAATTTCAAGTTAACCCATAAATAACTGTTTATAGAGCACATATTTTGTTATGAAGAAAGATAAACTTTCCTTCCCTAGAAATTGAGAGTAAGCAAACTCATGTGGTTGTTCCTAATATCACAAAAATATAGTTATTTTAAAGGCTTTCTCTTCGCTCCACAGGAGGGATTACAAACCACATGACATTTTCCCTGTTCCCTGAATAAAGACAATAGGCCAGGAAAGGGCCCCAGCATCAGACATATGTCTTAATGACTCCAGTGAGAATGCCATGTCCCTCTCACCCCTGCCTTCCCAAATGATGATGAAAAGGTGAGCCGACAATGTCTTCCCCAGAGAGGGAGTCTTGAAAGGTAAACAGTGAGGGATAGTTAAAGGAAAGCATCTGATGCCTCTAGCAGGCAACTTAGAGGTCAATGAGAATGTAGATTGCTTTCCCTCAGGCCTTGGTGACAGTGACAGAAGAAGCATTCTAAATCATCGTCTGTATTACTGTTCCCTGGAAGCAGTTCTGAGGCCCCTTCAGATTTGGTTATCTGTGTCGGAGAGAGCTGCCTTTCTCCTCAGGACCTGACACCAATGAGGAGGATTAAGCCCATAGAAGCAGTTCTATCTCGAGAAGGGATGAAAGGTTATAACTGGGACGGACCATGCTAATAAGGGTTTTCAAAGAAATGATCAGAGTCACCAGAAAAGAGAAGCTCTTGCCTAAACCGAGGATGCTTCTAGGAACTTGTGATTCTCCATTTGGTTTTATTTATTGGCATCTTTGGTTTTGCTTCTGAAAAATGGAGCCTGTTTTACAAGGATTTGGAGAGTGATTGAAGGTGCTGATTAGCAGTTGATGAAAAGATCAGAGGGCTAGAAAGAATGGAATTGGAGGCCACAGAAGAAATTCCATCTCTAAAAGGAAAAACAGCAGGTGCTTGGGATCTGACCTATTCTGGCAGCATCTCTGATGCCTCCTGTGGTACTGGGCCCAGGCTGGTGGGATATAATTTCATTCTGATTAACTGAACAATAAATACATGAGCAAGTAGACCAAAGAAGTCTCCTGATGTCCCTCTGTTTTTCCCAAAGGCCACCTTCCAAATCTGGTATGTTTCTATCTGTGAGGGAGTGAGCAGGGAGCTGCTGACATCTTCTATGTCATGAACCTACAGAAGCAGCATCACCTGAGAACATGGAAAGGCACATTATCAGGCCCCCAGCCTACTGAATCTGAAACTCTCTGAATAAGGCTCAGCAACTTGACACTGTAAGCCCTCTAGGGAATTTGGAACATAGCAGAACTTGAGAACCACTACCCTAGATAACATTATCCAGAAATTGTAAACTTTCTAGGCTTCTTAACCATGTGTGTGGGCATCTTGGGAGTACAGCAAGAGCCCTTTACATTAACATAAGGAATAAAATTATTTCTTGGCTATAAAGGGAAACTGGATCAGTGGACTTGAATGCTTTGAATTTCTTTTTGAGGCATCAGGGGTTAGTATGACATGGAAAGGAATCTGTGGAACATCTTAGAAAGTTTTCAGAGAAATGCTGTAAACATTTATGTGATTATTTTTTGAGAGGTAAAGACAGCTTAGGACCCTTCACATATCCTTGTAGAACAGTGATCCCCATTTTACCTCCTAGTACTGCAGGTGCTGAAGGAAGAAGAGAGAATTATATTCTTTAAAAAGAAAATTTGTTCAATAGAAAAGTGTGTAGCTAAGAGGCTGAGGGTTTCTACTAATCTGCTCTCTTGCTGAATCTGCCTGAGAACAGAGCAAGGTTGCTGTCTCAGGAGACATAGATAGAGAGACAATGTAGTTTGTTTTCCAAACTGGAGGATAGTTGAAAATGAAGGGGTCAAGGGTTACTGTTAATAATTCCCCATGGTGTAAATAGGGCCTCACAACCAGTAACTTTCATCTGGGCCATTTTGTACCCCACCCCCAGGACATTGGACTTACGTGGAGGCATTTGTGCTGAGGTGGGATATGTGCTATTGGCCTCAAGTGGGTAAAAGCCATGCATGCTGTTCTATATGCTACAGTGCACAAGACAGCTACAAAAAAGAATTATCTGAACTAAAATATCAGCAGTGTCAGGGGTAGAAACCTACCAGCCAGGTGGAAGATGAGCGGGAGAGAGAGTGACCAAGGTGAAGTAATTAGAATGGGGCTATGTTGCAGAAGGCTCAAATGCCAGGATGAAGTGTTTATATTAATGAGCCACTGAAAACTAGTGAGCAAGAAGGGGTTTGGTTACAAGATTCTTTGCTCTCTGCTTTGTCTTTATTCCCCAGCTCAACATCAGGGCAAATGTAAATGCTCAGTAAATGCATTGTCTATCCATCTAGAAAATACTGACTGCATAATCACCACATGCCAGGCAAAGTGCTGAGTGCCAAATGTGGAGGTGGGCATTCTCAAAGTTATTTAGGCATAAAAAGATGGGCTGTAATGAATAATTATTGAAGATGAGCAAATAGGTGAGAGGTATCATTAATAGTCCAGAGGGAAAACTCTTAAGAGGATGGAAATGAGAGAAGATATTTTGTCAAGATTACAAGTCCAGTCCTGCTATAGGATACGCCGCTTGACTCAGTTCAGACTGTGAAGGAGATGAAGGTAATGAGGGCTGCTTCTGGATTATGATTCTGAATAACTGAGGAGGAGACTGGTGGTATCTAAACAAGATCTCTCTTCTGGTTGGAAAAGGGGTATGTTCAATTTTGCGTCCACTGAGTTTGAAGTGCTGCTTGTACAAATTGGAGCCATGCCCCAGACAGCTGGAAATGGGGCTCTGGCCCCCAGGAAGCACAGGCCAATGGGAACCTCACACACAATTCACTTCATCCTGAGATTATTATATCATGTTCATTCACATCAGCTGTAGGATACCAAGTGCTCACCTGAGTCCAAAATCTATTATCGTCCTGAAAAACATTTTGAGAAACATCCAGAGGTCTAATGTGTTTTTTGTTTTGCTTTGCCTTTTTTTTTTCCATTTGTCCATTCTAAGTATGACTTGATGTGTGACCTAGTAGAAAACTGTCCATACAGTCCTGAAATTCTTCTCTTAATAACAGACATTGTTCTTCTCAGAAAGGGCCATTCCCTCTGGGACTGCAAAGATCCTCTTAGGCCATAAATTTTCTCCTTCACTGAAATCTTCTTTTTCCTATCCTCACATAAACATGGGCACATGGCCTTTTACAGGTAATACTGGCTTTGACTTTGAGTCATGATGCAAAGAAGCAAGCCCCCACATCTGTCTCTCTCCTTCACCCCACATTGTAGCAATTTAGCATCACTGTGACATTGAAATGCATACTCAGTGGGCTTGTCCTATTGAAAAACTTCAGACCTGTGGAGTGAGTCACAGCTTGTATGAGCTATGTTGTCATCATCCACAATAAGGTCATGAATCAGATTGCTACACATTTCCTTTACTGATGATAGACCGAGGAGGAAGAAGAGGAAAGATGCATGGTTTATCAGTGCCTTAAGCTTTTAAAATATAGGATCTTCTCATACTAGAGGCTGGGCCCCCTGGTTTTGATTTTTAACAAATATGTGTGATACTTTAACAGAGAGGCAGTAGGAGATCAGTCATTTGTATCCTGCAGGTTTCTCCTTCCTTAACAAGAGTCTTTGCTTCTGCAAACTCCCTCTTCTATTAAGATATCTGAGAAGGCAAGAACATAACTGAAGTGGCCATCACTGTGGCCAAAAAGAGGCAGCTCCAGTATGAATATGATTATGAGATGACTTTCTTGTCTTTTCATGACTTTCTTTTTTCTTTTCATTTTTATTGAATTTTTACCATAATTTTACTTTCATTACTATGAATTGTTTTGTGTCCATGGTGCTCATTAAGTCTGAAAATAAAACAAAAGGAAGGTACAGACTAAAATATAAAAGTGAGCTTCTTTAGTAATTGGGCTGAGTAGTTCTGTTGATTAGTTTCTTTAAGCCACAGTTTCTTTACCTGTAAAATGGGAACAAAAATGTGAGAAAACCAAATGTACTTTGAAAGACTCAGGATTTGGGTAAAAACAATAAATTTATTGCTATAGCAAGGTCAGCCCAAGGAAAGGAGTCCTCTCAGGACTGACCCCCAGCTTTTGTTCTCCTGGGGTTATATAGTTTACAGCAGGGTGGGGGTTGTTATGAAAATAGGTAGATAAAGAGCAATGAGACAGGACGTGACTCACAAGGTGGAATGCAAGATAAGTTTTGCATATACAGCAAGATATATGGAGATGGAGGTGACTCATAGGGTGGAGATTGTCATGGAAATAGGCAGATAAGGGGCAAGGAAAAGAGGTGAATGACAGGGTGGAATATGAGATAAGTTTTATACATACAGTAAGATAAATTTAACAAGTCTGTAATAAGGAACATTAAGTTCTAGTAGTTACATTTTAAGCAAACATTATGACATTAACTTTTGATTTAAATTTTCTATAACAGGAATAAGAATGATTATCTTCCAAGTAAGAAGTGAGAACTAAATGATTTTATGCAGGGTTAGGGTTGATGATAGTTCATGGGAGAAACTAAGTGCATGATGCTCAGGCAGTAGTAGACTGCAGTATATGTTAAGAGAAGGTTTTTGGTGGTGAAATAGAGGTGGAGTTCATGGCAGACTGTGCCACTTCTTGGCTGTATGACTCTGAGGAAATTCAGTGAGTTCTGTAAATCTCAGTTTCCCCACTTATGCAATGGAGATGATGATCAGTACTGGCATGAGAATTAATGATAACAAACAACAATATGATGTTAACTGTACTTAGTACTCAGCAAGTAGCAGCTAAAAGTGGCAGCTTTGATGATGATTATTCTGTAAAGAAGAATACTACCAAAAACTCGTTAGAATTACAGTAGGTCCTCCTCAATGTCATACTGGAGGTCCTGACTAATGCTAAGTTGAGAAAAGAAAACTAAGGAAGGAGAAGGAGGAGGAGAAGAAGGAGAAGCAGAAGAAGAGGAAGAGGAGGAAAAAGAAGAGGAAGAAGAGGAGGAGGATTAGGAGGAAGAGGAAGAATGAGAAGAAGAGGAGGAAGGGGGAGGAGAAGGAGGCGGTGGTGGCATGGTGGAGGAGGAGAAAAAGCATGCTCATTTTGTGCTGGGTGTGGTGGCATACATGCCTGTAATCCCTTGGGAGACTGAGACAGGAGGACTGATGCAAGCTCAAGGTCAGCCTAGGCTATACAGCAAGACTGTCTCAAAAAAAGTCCAAACACAAAAACAAAAAACAGAGGAGTTAACAAAAAACTCCTGGGACTAATAAGGGATTATAGCAAAGTTGCAGGATACAAGGTCAATATACAAAGTCAAGGGCTTTCCTATATATCACCAATGAACAATTATTGTAACTTTACTATTATTTCATCTTGATTTTCTACTTTGTGATCCTTTTCCTTACTTGTCACTATCATTTCATGATGCAAATATCAAAAATCCTACTGATTAATTAGAAGCCAGATCATAACGTTGTATGACTAAATAACCTTAAAGTCTGAAGAGTTTTTGTAGTAATAAAAGCACACAAACTTCCAGTAAGGGATTTTTTAAATTGTGGTAAGAAAAGTTAAAATAAAATCTAACCTCTTAAAATTTTAAGTGCACAAGACAGTATTGTTAGCAATAGATAGAATGCTGTTCAGCAGGATCTCTAGAACTTATTCATCTTGCTTAATGGAAACTTCATGCCCATTGAGTAGCAAAAAAACTTTGAATTGTATACTTCAAGTGGGGAATTATATGGCATATGAATTATATCTTAATAAAGATATCTAAAAACAAAAACAAAAAAAGAATTACAATAGGTAGCTCTCAACTGGTAATTGTAAATGAAAACATTAAAAGAAAGCACTATATAATGAAGGATGGAAGGATTATGTGAAAATGTGGGCATTCAACACCAATTAAAGCTCTGTGGAGGGCATTTTTTCCCTTTTAATGTGATGCCTACTTTGGTAAATTCATCACCTAGGGAATATATTAAGGTTGTAGTTGTGGAATTTGGACAGGACCAAAAGAATAATCTAAGAGACACTTAGGCACTCTTCTTGGTTCATCTGGTAGAAAGTGGTGAACTATTTGAGCTTAGTGTGAAAAAAAAAACAACTTTTATTTCTAATCTTAAAAACACAGTCCATTTGAAAGTAGGACCCATACTTTTCCTTTCAAAATAAACTTATTTGAAAGGGCCATGGTCTCCTGATGTTCTTGACTGGAAGGCTTAACTTTGAAGCTTTTCTCATAATAGGGCCCATTTTCACTGGATAATGATTTCTCCTACATTTCTTATGATTTGGAGTAGTGTACCATCGTGGTATTCACCTTCCCAAACCACAGGATAGGGATGTGACCAGCGTACATAATCAAACTTATTGTCAGTTGGCCACAGTGATTGGTTTAAGGACTCAATATGTGATCCACAAAGAACAAATAAGGAGCTGTCATTGGAATTTTATTTACAAACAGTAGGGAAAAAAAATGTTCTTTTTCTCTTTCTCCTTTTCTCTCTTTAGGCTGGGCTCTCTGAGCTGGGGTAAGTTAACCAAGAAATGTCTAAAAACCCTGTAGTTTCCTCCTCCAGACCCCTCTACCTCAAGATGAGGAGGAAGTTAGCCCAATACCCAGAGAAGAGCAGAGAGAAGGGATGGAAAAAGCATCCAAGGGACTTTATTTTGAATTTCTCAGTGGTACTAAGTTCAGGAGATGCACTGCATTTAATGTTGATTGCTATTGCAGGCAAGAATAACATTTGTTTGGAAGTGATGTGTTGTCAAAGAAATGCACAGTGAACCATGTGGTTCTTGGGGGCATTAGCTGACTTGTAACAAAGCAATATTGATAGCAGGGGGTATGATTTAGGACCTCATATCTGCTTCCTACATCAAAAGATACTTGTATTAATTTTCTTTCCACAGTCCATTGATAAGGAGTAATACCTTGTATTACACATTCCACATTTGAAACACACACTGAGAATGGCATGGAGGAAACAGTTTTTTTCTGTGTGGAAATGGCACAATCCTAGTCTTATTCCTTTATACTGATTATACCGTGAATAGAAAATAGAACAACATTAATCTCCCTGCTTTACAATTCAGAAAATGTGTTTGTAGACAGGATTGGTATTTTCATGTACCACAATGCTGGGATTTAGCTCAGTTGGTAGAGTGCTGTTCTGCAGTCTCTCAGGTCCCAGGTTCAATTCCCAGCACCATGAAAATGGGAGAAGGATATGGCTGAAGGACATGTCTATTCACTCCTGAAGCAATCCTGAAACAATCAGACATTGAAAACCCTACAAGGGTCACTATGAGTCGGACACAACTCCACAGCACTTAACAACAACAACACAATGCAGAGGACAGAAGGGTTGGCTTGATGAATGTATTGATTCTTTGAAGAAATTCTATTTTTAAAATATTGAAATCAGCTCTTCTAGTAGGTCCATGTTCAGTTTTTATGGAGTAAAAACACAGTGACAAAAGATATTAGTTGTGTTTTAGGTGTTTCCACAGCATTTGATTTATTAAGCCTAAAAGACCATTAGCCAAGAATAAAACACATTGAATTTTAGCTTTCATGACTGTTAGCAGTTCTGTGCATGACTTTGGTCCTCACCTTTTTCCTAGACTCAGTTTCTTCCAGTTGTAACATGATGTTTTGTGTTAGATGCACTTCAGCCTCTCTGCCCACCCTGTAGTCTGACCACAATAGTTTATCTTATGACTTGGGATAGTGAACATATAGTCTAGTGTAGATGGAGGAGAAAGATTTTGTCCATAGATTTAGAGTGAAACACTCAAAAGTCTAGGGAGTAAGTAGCTATGTGATGTTTGATCCTGAATTATGTACCAGGTTTGAATTGTACAATAGTTTTCTTTAGCTTAGGCATACAAAAAAGAAAAAGGATTAAAGCCATCACAAGGAGAGAAATGGAGAATGAGAAAAGGTTTTATTTTTAAAATATTGAAATCAGCTCAACACAAAATAAAACAAATCACATGAAAGCAGGCAAAGTTCCTGTTTCAGTGATGGATTTAGGATTAGAATGAGAAAATCCCTCTTATTTCTGAGTGTGTGGACAATGAGGAATCTTGAAAGGGGGGCAATTTCTGTCTTGAGGTTTCATTTATAACTTAATTATGTGTTCTGTGGTAAATTCCTTTCACTGTAATGTTAATCGAGAATGTGGTTATTATGTTCTGATCTTATATTGCCTCAGAAACTTCTTAGAAATCACTCCTTTTTGATTCAAGTAGAAGGTATCTAAATTTTAACACAGGAAAGACAAACTGCATAACAAAGAGAAGGTGGGTAATCTTTAACCTGCCATTAATGACTCATTCTCTTTTTAGGTTGAGAGTGGTTCCACTGATTATTAAGGTAATTAGAGCCCTCAGATTTCCCCATATATTTCTCTGAAGCTATAATTTGTAGTCTTTTAACCAATTAGGTGCTATTCATATAGCACAATTATGAACAGAAAAAAAATGCAATCCTGGGTTAATGAAGTTTACAAACCCGTTATTTGTTGTAGGAAGCAAAAAAGTGAGAGATGTTTCTGTCTTTGGCCACCATTAAGTGTAGGAGGAGAATGGGTTATCTATACACAAAACAGAGCCCAGCAGTACTGATATAAAACCCAAAATTCTCAGCCAGATCTGGAAGCAAGAACACAGTAACTTAGTAGAGCCCAACAGATAGTTCAAGCCCCAGCCCAGAGATATTGTGCTGATCCTGGGTCAGTCATTTGGCCAGGAGCTAGCTATAGAAGTGGCTGTTCTGTCCTGTCTAACCACTATCCCCCCTTCTCCCTCACCCTCTCCACAAGTTTATTCCACCTTCCCCTTCCCAAATTAATCATTAGTGATTTCTAATCATCAAGGCCCATCAGACTTAGCTTTAAATATATCCTAGATGTAAACAATTTTTACTATCTTTTCTACTCCATCTCTCTTTTTGCCCTCATTTTCTTGTCTGAAAAACTACAGTCTTGATATCCTTCCACCTGCATTTTTGCCTCCAAAAGTCTATTTTCCACATGGCAGAACTCTCTCAAACTTAGGTCTTTTGTTTGTTTATTTGGTTGGTTCTTTGAGACAGGGTCTCAGTATATATCCCAGGCTGGCCTCAAACTCATAATCCCCCTGCCTCAGCCTTCTAGGTGCTGGGGTTATAGATTTGTGCCATCACACCAGCCAAAACAGATCTTCACATGCCCATGCTGAAATCTTCCTTTGGCTTTCAGGTAATTCACTGTGGCATCTCAACCTCTCATTTGAGTCTGTAAGACCCTGCATGGTCTGGCCCACTGCTCTATCTCACCCCTGTCTTTATGCACCAAACTTGTCACACTGTCTACTTTCTATTCTTGGAAACACAAAACTTCATTCCAGCCACGAGGTCTGCTTCTTCCACCTGCCCCATCTCATATGGTCAGCTGTTTCTACCTGTTCATGCTCCAGCTCAGACTCCAGCCCCTCAGCCAGGTTTTCTTTGTCCTCTCTGTGTGAAAGTAGCCCTTTTTCCATGTGCTGTCTATCCCATAATAATACTTGCTTATTATTATACTATCTGTGTTGTTGTTGTTGTTAGGTGCTGTCGAGTCTGGTCTGACTCATAGCGACCCTCATAGGGTTTTCAAAGACTAATTGTTTGGGGATTGCTTTGGGAGTGGATTACCATATCCTTCTCCCAATACTGTCTATAGCTATCTGAGATCTTCTCATTTACTTCGGGTTTGTTGTCTGTGCCTAGCAGATAGTTGTTGAGTGAATGATTTTATCAGTACAACCCTCTTTCATATGGTATCTTTCACAGAAAGCTGGAATGTGAACAGGTGTAAGATGACCCATTCTGTATGCAATGAGAAAATGGGACAAGGCATTAATCCTTTTTGGCCTCTGTCTCCCTATTCCTGCCCCTACAAAGCCTCAGATTTACACAGCCCACCCTGGGCTCCATAAGTCTGCTTTGAGCACCTCAGCCTTGGCCTTTGGTGGTGAAGGAGTAGTTGGTAATTTCCACCATTGTCCACCCAAGTACAGAGCTTGGTTGGCAACTCTCTCTGTAAATGGAGACTCTCTCTTGCTTACTCTTCTTTGTACAGGAGCCATAAGGATATGTCCAGGGGCAAGAGCATCCTGTTAGTGAGTGAATGGGTCTTAACAAAAGATCTGGCTTCTTTTAAGTTCTACATAGGCTCTGACCTAGAATCCAATTTGATACTTCGTTACATCCCAGGCCTGGTTCCAGGAGGAGGCCATTATTTCAGCCTATAATCCAACATAAAGGTTTCCCATTTTTCAGTTATATAAAGTAATATAACACACATCTCAGCATCCGACATTAGGATTAACACTGACAAAGCTTACTTTAAAATGCTCTACTAGGCAGCACCTCTAAAGTGAATAGAACAGTTAATGTGCCTGGCCAGTGATTCTTACTTCATGGGGAGAAGGATTTATGTTTAAATACTATTAACACTTTTAGTATGACAACTGCGGTTTAAAAAGAATGGTATTTAAATATAAAAGTGAATACATTACTATAACAATATTAATCCCTTATTATGAATTTTTTATGCTTTTAATTTTGATAACCCAACTCACTAGTTTAGAGAATGTCTTTTTTCCTTCTTTTTTTGAAAATGAAATCGAAATTATGCTATTAAGATGAAGTGCAGAGTTTGGAAATGGGGAGCTATCTATTTGACTTAAGAGTGGGGGAGTCAGAAATGGATGGTTTTCAATTTACGCTGAACATCAACCATTAATTAGCAGTGATAGTAGTCATAGTACAACTAATTATGAGCCTGAAGCTCCGGCCCCATGGGGAGTGGCAGCCTTGATGGTGTAGGAATTGCTCTGGAGATTACAGGAGGGTGGAAGCATTAGACCTCCCTTCTAAATGAACAACATGTGCAATGTTTTTCTCCTTTCTATAGAACCACGAGGGCCATAGATAAGGCAGATGTGTCACTCTGCTTTCTTCTACACACAGGAAAGCAGTACTTGTTAGTGGATCATGTCCTTTGATTAAGCAGTGAGCCCAGGCTCAAGGCTTTCTCTGCATAGAAAGAAAACACTTCCCTCATTTTCAGAAAGTTATCTTATGGGTAACAGCAATCCAGGCTCTCAGCCATGTAATCCATTCTGCCTGATGGATGATTATAATAATCTCTATTCCTTCAATTATTTTTGTGTTCAAAGTATTGGTTGAGTCCCTTCTGTATGCTAGACAAAGGGAGCAGGGTTGTGAATAATCAGACATGGTCTCTGGCTTCACTAAGTTTTTGGCCTCTTAGAGAGTACAGATAATTTAAAAGAAACAATACAAATGTCATGGATTCTATGGGATCATGTGAGAGCAAATAACTTATATATTTTAGTCATTCTTCCTTTTTATATAGCATCTTGATTCCCTCCAGTGCTAACCAATGGTTTTGAGTCCTTTAGACAGATCATTATGGCAAGGCATACATCATTTAGATGACTTGTTCTAGAACACACTGATGAGCACTGGAACAGTCTAAGAACTAAGGTGTGTCTCAGAACAGGTCCTGAAATGGCCATCTGGTACACATGAAGACTATCCTGGAGTGGATGGAAGGGAGATTGAGAGAGTGACTACATCCCTTGGAGTCAAATGTTGACTCTAGTCAAAACATCTGTGCTTAAGAGGACCCTGTAGCAGATGTTGTCAGTGCACTGCCTACATCCCTTGGACAGTGACTCTTCCTTTACTCATTGACCCTTGGTTTCTCTTGAAGCTACTGGTACATTCGACCCACTAGTGTCCACTTTGTGTGCAGCACAAACTAAAGTGAATTTAATTTCCCACCACTCTACCTCCACTGGGCGGAGATTTAGCTCAGTTAGTAGAGCGCTGCACTTCAGTCTCTGAGGTCCCAAGTTCAATTTCCAGCACTACAAAAATGGAAGAAGGACCTGGCAATCCACTCCCAAGGCAATACCGAAATAGTCAGCCATTGAAAACCCTATGAGGGTTGCTATCGGTCGGACACTGACTCCATGGTACCTAACAACAACAACAACCACCACCACCTCCACTAGGGAACAGTCATCACTAATGGCTACTGAAAGCTGGTGGATAAGCATTGAGGCTCCCTCACTTCTTTGTTGAAATAACTCTAAAATATATCTTCACTGTTTCCTGGTGGGGTAGAGTCCCTGTTGCCAGTGGCAATAACCAGCTTGATAAAACACATTTTAAAGACTTCACCTCTCATTTCCCGACTACCCTACTGGTGACCCCTAGAATCTCCTACTAAATCAACCACTTGCCCTCAACATATTGTCCTCAGGTTTTGCCTTATAAGAACCTGCCTAAGAAAGACTTATTTAAACCAGGTATGGTGGCATTGTTAGATGCCGTCGAGTCCGACTCACAGCGACCCTCATAGGGTTTTCAATGGCTGACTGTTTCGGGATTGCCTGAGGGAGTGGGTTGCCATGTCCTTCTCCCCTAGAGCACTGCGCTGCAGTCTCTGAGGTCCCGAGTTCAATTCCCAGCACCGCAAAAAATGGGAGAAGGGCCTGGCAATCCACTCCCAAGGCAATCCTGAAACAGTCAGCCATTGAAAACCCTATGAGGGTCACTAGGAGTCGGATACCGACTCGATGGCACCTAACAACAACAACAACAACAACAACAACATGGTGGCATACTTCTGGAATCCCAGAACTGGGAAGATTGAGGAAGGAGGGTCGCTAGTTCAAGGTCAGTCTGGACTACATAGCAAGATCCTGTCTCAAAAAGAAAAAGGACAAGAAAGGAAAAGAAAAACTTATTTAAATACCTACCCAGTAATACCTGGAGTCAGGGCCTTTGAACCTGTTCTACAGACAATAGGCAAAGAAAAATGTTTGACATATAACGGGGACAACTCAGAGAAATAGCAAGTAAGTCTTGCTGTATGGCCATCAGCCTTTAGACGGCTAATTGCTGCTGTGATCCTGCTTTTGAAAGCATAGCTGTTAGTCTGTTTACCCATAGCTTCTGCAGCTGGCAGCATATAGTATAGAACCATTTACAGTTTTTTTTTACAAGGCATCTCATGATAATTTGACATTTTTGTGTTCATATTCATCCTGACTAGGACCAATTATATTACATGATTCTTTGGATAAAAGCACTTTAAAGCAGAACAAAGGCCATAGAAAATGTATCTGGCTATTTCATTTTTTTCCTCCTCTATACTGTGTTTCATGTTCTAGTTGATAATTCCTTCTCCAGCTGCATTGTTTACTATTTGACTTTTGGGCATAAAATATATTGATTACAGAAATATATTAAGGTCCATTTTATGTAAGTAGACATTATACTTCTAAGAAATTTAGAGGATACTATGTGGAAAAGGTAATGAATATAGTTTTCAGTAAGAAATCTGCATAAGCTATGATTGATTTGCAATTCATCTCCTTCCTTTTCTTGCTCCTCCTCAGCAAAAAGACCTCATTTGTGCATTATCAAGGAAGGAATATTTTTAGGGAGGTGATTAATTGGCAGAAGTGCTAATAATGATGGGAAATTGTTTTAAAAAAATATTTCCAAACTAGAAGTCTCTGCACTTTCCAAAATAGCACCTTGCAAGTTTGCACTGAGTCCTTCAGCCTTTCAGACATTGCCTTCCTTAAAGGAGGTCTGAAAATAAATGTTTCCCTGGGAGGTGTACACATGCAGCTTGGCCTCAAGCCTCAGGGTATGGGAGGGGGAGGCTGACGTGTTTCCAGCCCTGCCTGTTCCACAGCCTCCTCACTCTCCTTCATCTGCATCGTTGTTATATATTTCTTATCTTGACATCCACTGTGTGCCTCTCGGACACCAAACCTCACAGACACTCAAATCCCTTATATAAAATAGTATGTTATTTGCATGTAGCATATGTACGTCCACTCGTATACCTTACATAAACTCTAGATTACTTATAATACCTAAGATGATGTAATGCTGTATAAATAGTTACTATGCTGTATTGTTTAGGGAATAATGACAAGAAAAAGGAGGTCTTTCCTGTTTGGTACAGTGCAAATATTTTTGATCTATAGTTGGTTGCATCTGAGGATGTATAGCTCATGGATAGCAGGAGTCAACTCTATATGACATTGGCATCAATATTGCTATGAAATGAATGGTCTTGTATTTGAGCCGTGTTTGAACTAGATTATGCTGCCCCATGCCACCCTCAGGGCTTCCTCCTCTCTATGTGCTTGTTCTTACTTCACCTTTTGCCAAGAGTCTGTTCTGTTCATTCTGCCAGCCAGTCAGACCCTGCTTCAGGTTTCTGCTCAGTGCTACCTCCTCTATGAAGCCCTTTCTGACAGAATTTCCTCCCTCTTCCCATCTTCAAAAAGGCTGCATAGACTAGAGGAGAATAAAAATGATCTTTGGGGTCCTATGTATCTGTGGTCTGATCCTGGCCCTGCCATTTATTAGCAGGGTAATCCAGGTTCATTATTGGACCTCCATATATTGCAGTTTCTGTATCTAATTTCCAACTCCTGTTCAGAGAGGGAGGTTGGGGAATGTGAATGTTCTCTTTCTGCCCATCCTCTGAAGTACCCTCGCAAGATGTCTGCCACTCTTATTACACTCCTTAGTCTTTTCAGCCCTGTTTTAGAGCTGTTTGTGTCTGCACATGTTCTCTTTTACTTCCCATCTGAAACCAAAATGTTTCTATCCACTCTGGGCTGCCCCTTGCTCAGCAGGCACCTGCCTTTCACCCGTTCTTGCACTTGTCATTAAATCCATCTAACAAACAAGACAAATACGTGCATATCTTATTGGTATGGGTGAAAACTCTGGATGCTGTTGGTGGTGCTTTAGAACAATGGAAGGATTTTATTATACATAATACTTCCAAATTTATTCAACTTTTCTCTAATGTCCTCCTTTTCCTACAAGTTCCATTCCCTATAGCAACGCTTATTTGCTTGTAATCTCTTTTGCTCTCTTTCTTACTCTGTCTGTCTCTCTAGAAGTCAACTTCTCTTCCTTATGCACTTTGTCACCTCTCCCTTCCCTCCCTGACACTGCATCTGGCTGCTCTCATTTGGCTCCCTGCTCGTCATTTTTTCCAGAGTCTTTTGGGGGAACCATACATTGTAGAAGGGAAAGAAGGGATTCTAACCATATATGATATAATTTTCCTCCTGAAACTTATGCTGTTTTCTTCTTTTCAAAGCTCAGCACTTTTAATTTTTTGAAACTGTTTTAAACCTACAGAAGAATGGGAAGAATTGTTGTATCCATTTCACAAAGATTATCCAGCTTTGAACATTCTAATACATTTATTCTTTTATTTTCATCTCAGAGATTGTTGTTGTTGTTAGGTACCGTCGAGTCGGTATCCGACTCATAGCGACCCTCATAGGGTTTTCAATGGCTGACTGTTTCGGGATTGCCTTGGGAGTGGATTGCCAGGCCCTTCTCCCATCTCAGAGATAGATACTCTTTTCTGATATGATCCTGTCATCTCAGGTGTTTACCTTCCCCAAAGACTGTCCTTTCATTACTGCTACAAAAATATTCCTCAGGAATTAACACTGATACATCACGTTCATTCCATCCCTAGACCCTGTTCCTGTTATATCCGCTGTCTAACCAGTAGGCCTTTTTCTGTTCTAGTCTATCATCCTATCTAGCAACATGTATTGCAATTTTTTTTAAAGAGACAGTGTCATGCTGTGCTTCCCAGACTGGCCCTCCTGGGTTCAAGCAGTTCTGCCTCAACCTCATGAGTAGCTAGGACTATAGGCACATACCCAGCCATGCATGGTGTATGCTTTTCATCAGTTTGTTTTAGTCTTAAACAGTTTCTCAGCCTTTCTTTTCGTGTTTTCCTGTCTTAAAGAGTGTCAGTCTGTTTTCCTAAAGGCTGGCCCTCTGGATGGATCTTCCACAATTTCTTTATGCTTAGATTCAAGCCATGTATTCTTGGAGGCTTTCTTGGCAGAGATTCTGTAGAAATGATGCTATTTCCGGTGAATCACATTAGAAGGGAATTACCTTGACCACATCTCCACTTGATCACCTGGTCAAGTTAGTGTTTGCCAGGGTTTCCCACCATTCTTTGAGTATTTCTTTACATTCTAGTACAAAATAAGATGTTCCAGGATCATCTTGTGTTTTCCCTGTCCAGCCTTGGAATCAGTAGTTTCTCTAAGCAGCCCTTGCTCTTTCAGCAGACAATGGTTTTAGAAACTAGGATCTGAATTCTTGATGTGCTCATTGCTCCTGTGGTGATGTTGCTTCTAGACCCACCCAACATAAAGAGCTAGGGCGTACATGCATAAATGTTCACACAAACACAATTATTTATGTGTATGTATGGATGTTTACACACATGCTTTATATGTTCCTATCAATATTTTCAATCCAAATCCAAGTGTTCTCCCTGTTTTACATTTATAAATTCCTTCTCAGGTGGTGAGAAACTGGCTTCCATTCTTCTTAATATGTGCATGCACTCACTTGCTCATTGTTAGCGTTCCCTGCCTACCACCTCTGTGTTCCCTATCCTCTCTGTTCTTCTTCTATACACATTGGATACACCACTGTCCCCACTTCCATGATACCTTCTTCCTCACGCTGTCCTGTTCCTTCAGCTATGGGGCAGATTGCCATCACTGCGCACGTCCACAAGATGCCTCCCCCTCACCACCTGCCTCCTCAGATGCCATCCTTCTCTCCAGAAAGGAAAAGAAAGGGATGAGGGGGAAGGAAGGGAAGATCACCATGTGTGCCTTTTCACTGATAGATGACTTTGGGGAACTCCCATATGCCTTCAAGAGCACTCACTTCTGTGTTAAATGAGCAAATATTTCTTTGTTATTGATTCATTTCCCTTTTTCTTTCTGCAAAACCTATTTATCTCTGTGTCTAAGCATAACTGTACAGAGAAATCATAATATTCAGCTGAGCCAATTGGACACGAAACTCGGACTCTAGAGAAAACTGGTGTGGTGGGACAGTATGGGCAGTAGTGTTGGGGTCAGCAGGTGGCACTCAGAGGTTCAGCCCAAAATCCGTTTATACAGGCTTGTTCAGTTTCCCTCTTTCACCAGCTGGTTTTCTCTAGCCAAGCTCTTTTTAAAAAGAAAGAAAGATAGATTTTATTTTTGTCAACATTCTCAGTTCCCAGTATCACTGCAAACATAAACGGTGAGAAATTTTTGTTGCTTTCCTTCCCAAGACACCAGGAGTACAAAGGCAAACAGAAAGCCTCTTCAAAGCACCTCGTACAGCATAGTGAGAAATGATGTCACTGTGTATTCTCTAGTGGGGCGGGGGGCTTTTTTCCACACTCAGAGGGCAAACTAACTCTGGAATCTTTGTTAGTTCTCCCTGTCTACTTATAAGCAAGCTTTTCTTGGGGAAAAAAAATACAGGGGAACAGTGTGTCTCCCCCACTGATTTCTCAGGCCTGCAAAATCCCAGTTTCTTAAAAGTTTCCTGCCACTCACCTCTTCCTCAAGTAGGTAATTCGTTTTGCTTTTCCCAGGTTGCTTGTTTGTGTAGGAAATCTTATCCTATGGAAATGTGAAAAGGATTATTGGCAACATCATCAGTATCTTTAATGGAATAAAACCACAAGGCCTGCCTAAGGTATATTATCACAAATTTTATATCTCAGGAACCAGGCGGAGAGCTCCAGGTGGGCAGAGAAGTGCCTAGAATTTAAGAAAAAAAATTCTTTGACCTGGTCTGTGGCAAAAGTGGAGGGAGCTGCCCTAGCATATTGAATCTCATTAGTGTTCAATGCTCCTCGTTGTTGTTGTTAGGTGCTGTCAAGTTGTGTCGGACTCATAGCAGCTCTTATAGGGTTTTCAATGGCTGATTGTTTGGGGATTGCCTTGGGAGTGGATTGCCACGTCCTTCTCCCATTTTTGCGGTGCTGGGAATCAAACTCGGGACCTCAGAGACTGCAGAGTGGCACTCTACCAACTGAGGTAAATCCCAGCCCAAGGCTCCTCATTAGGAGCAGAGAAATGACAGTGTAGGGCTCATTCTTGCCCCTAGAAGCCTTCCATCACAGATATTGTGACTTAAATCTCGCACATCAGACCTTAATCTGAAAACTGCCTCACCTGAAATGGTACATATACACTGTGCCTTGGAGAAGAAACTCTGAGCGCCTTTCAGAGGAAGTGCTATGTCTGCAAGGAAGATATTAAAATTGCCTCCATGCATGAAGGGCCCATTGCGTACCAATATTCAGAGGCTGTGCATGGTTGTTATATCAGCATGGCTTTTTACAAGTCACATGACTTTGAATTAGTTGTTGGGATTCTTGTTCGTTTAGTTTCTTTATTCCTTAATTGAGGATCTCCTTCTCTCAGGGTAGTTGTGTTAAAGGAGGGTTTTAATCTTTTTTTTTTTTTTTAAAGAATGCTCAGCCAAGGATCTTAAATACTTGATAAACAGAAACTATAACACATTAGTGCTAATTGTTACTTCCAGGGACTGAGCTAACAGCTTTATATTATTTACCTCTGTAATTCTAGCAGAATTAAGTTGTTGTTGTTGTTGTTGTTGTCCTTGTTGTTAGGTGCCCTCCATTTGGGGCTGACTCACAGGGACACTCAGGGTTTTCAAAGGCTAATTGCTTTTGGGATTGCATCAGGAGTGGCTTGCCACCTCCCTCTCCCAAGCAAAATTAGGTAGATACTATTAAAAGCCATTTTGTGGAGGAGGAGAGTGAGTCTTTAAGAAATTAGATAATATTTTTGCATCATAGAACTAGAACACTGGTATGTTCCTAAACTCATGTCTTCTTTCTGAAGTGTTATGCTGTTGGTTGTGTGTTGGAAGTAGTTTCTCATGGCTTATAATTGAGTACAACGCTAAAAATGATATGCATTTGTATTCATAAGTAAAGGGGGCTTGTAACTTTTCTGTTGTAATGTTTTTGGTCTGGTATTGGGAGAAGGGTAATACTGACCTTATAGACTCAGTGGAGAATAATCTCTTTTTATTCCCTATAATCTGTAGAAATTCGCATAAAATTGGAATGATTTCTTCCTTGAACATTTAGAAAAACTTTCCTATAAGTCCATCTGACATGGGATTTTCTTTGCAAAAACATTTTTAACAACTATCTCCATTTCTTTCATAGCCATAGGAGTATTAAAGTTTTCATCGTTTCATATGTCTGTCCTGGTAAATGAAAAAGTTTTAGGCATGAATCTGATTCATCTAATTTAAAAATATATATTATCACATAGCTATTGATAATAGTTATTTGTCACCTTAATTTCTGTATTTATATTGACTTTTTCATTGAAAACATTGGGGTTTTTTTGTCTTCTTTTAATTAGTCTAGCCAAAGGTTTGTCTGTTCAGTAAATTATGTCAGAGAACATACTGTTGACTTTTTGTTATTCTCTGTTGTTGTTAGGTGGCATCAGGTTGGGTCCAACTTATAGCAACCCTAGGTATAATAGAAGGAAACTCTACCTGACACTGCCATACACAAGATCTCTTTAAATGTTTGAGACCATTGTTTCTTCTATGTTTCTTATCATTTTGAGTGTGCCCCATCAGCAAATGGAGGTCTTAGGGGCTCTACTCCATTCCTATCATTAAGATTGACTCATTTAGAGGAGGAAACTCATCCCCAGTTGTCTTTTGAATGACTTCCAATCTGGGTGGCTCATTTTCTGGCACTGTATTTGACAGTAGAAGATATTTATTTTCTACCTCATTAATTCCTTCTCTTTTACTATGTTTTTTCTTTTGCTGCAATAGGGACTTCTTTGTTAATTTTTTACATACTTAAATTTCATAGTTAGTTTGTAAATTTTGAGATTGTCTTCTAATATAATATTTTAATATGTAATATTTTCATTATTCAGTCTAAGTACCATTCAATTTCTTTATAATACAATATTAAGAGAAAATAACAAGCTTGTGAGGGTAAGACTGTATTCTTATAAAGTTAAAAATATCTTAGATTCCAAAGCATTTTAGATACATTTATACATGCAATAAAACTGTGTAAAAAGGAGGCGTCTGGGGCTCAGGACAGTCAGTACCTTGAGTGGAGAAGGCAAGGAGAAATAATGAAGGGATATATGGGAGATGGAGGTCACTGTCAGAGCCATAGCTTTTGTTTTATATGTGACATTTATAGGTGCTTATTATACTTTAAAACACAATGTACTAAATAAAATCTGGACAATTTTCATAACATTGGGTAAATGTTCACCTTGCACCAGACCCCATTTTAACATTTATTGAATCCTCCCAAGGGACCGAAGAGGTGAAGGTATTATTTACTGCTAGAGTTGTTATTATAGATACAAGTGCTGAGCTCAATCGGTATTGAACCAAGCTGCTTCTGAGGCCATGACGAGGATCACTGCAAAGGCAAACTGAAGTCTTTCTAATAATCAGGGCTGAGGTTCTGTGAGGTAGAGAGCTCCTATCAATGGAAGGAGTCCAGCGGACTATTTGCCCCTTCTAGGAATATGTCATTCAATAAGAGACTGAACTGTATGAGCTTAACACCCTATGTACTAATACCAAAGGCCTCAGGGCAGTGTGTCTCCTCCCTGCTCACTTCATGCAAGTCATTTAGCAAGGGCTCTAGAGTTTCCCAAACCTGGGTTCAAATCCCAGTTTTACTACTTACTAGCTTTGTGTATGTATGACCTGTGCTAAGCAGTCCTCCTTCCCTAAACCATCTGTAAAAATCACCGGATTGTGAGGATTAAGCAGACTAAGATTTGGGTTATGCTGTATACTGTGCTTGGATGAGCAAAGCACTCTGTGGAGTGGGAGAAAGGAAAACCAGATTTACCAATTATGATGCCAGCACTTGAATTCCCTGAGACACTGAGCTCCCATAACTTCCTGAGGTGGAGTAATGACCTGAGTGATGAGAAGGGTGCCCAGTGGAGATTCAAATGGGAAACCTGACCCCTCTGTCCTCCTTTCCCTCTTCTTTACCAATGAGATGTGAACACATAGAGGAATCTCCTCGGCCAAGATTCCATTATTTATCAGATGTATTTGTGTTCCCTGACACATGTGGCAGATACAAATCCATGGTTCTTCCCCCAGGAATGCTTCTGGGCAAGTTATACAGCAGGGACCCTTTAAAGCATCAGCACTGAAAAAGTGAGATTGATTTCTTTCCTGGTCTTTTTCTTTCACACATCTCAGGCTTCTTGGGATTTCCTGGCAGTGCGGGGCTAATGACTTTTGATACCAATCGATGCAAAGCTAATTAATTTACTTCACAATTTTCATGTGCTCCAACTACTCAGGGGTTCAAATGATTTGTTGTTATTGTTTGTTTTGGTTTTTAGGGGGCTGTTCTTTGTCTTTCCTTTAAATGTGGACTGGTTAGCTCCTGATGACTTTATCTATTGATGGGATTTTGAATTGTAGCTGGACTGTGGAATTACAGAACAGGCATAACTTTTATGCTTTTCAACTGCTGAATTTTCATGACACTTAGGACCTACATGGAGGAGAGGAGTGTGTGTGTGTGTGTGTGTGTGTGTATCTGATGACAGAACATGATGAAAATAAAAATTTGTCCACAGGAATTATTCTCATTCTAGAAAGCTTAAATTCTTTACTTTCCAATTTAAAATATCATCTGTTCATGACAATATTTTTTTTCTTGTACTTGGTGGTTGAATCCAGGGCCTCTCAAATACTTTGCAAGTGCTGTACCACTATGCTGCATCTCTAGCCCATTTTTTAATTTTTTATTTTGAGTCAGGGTCTCACTAAGTTATGCAGGCTGCCTCCAGCCTCAAACTCGGGATCCTTCTGCCTCAGCCTCACATGTCATTGGGATCACAGGTGTGTGCCACTGTGCCCAGTTCCTTCATGACAGTATTAAAGACTTAGCCAATTTAAATTGGACTTTGTGTCTCACATTGAGAAATATTTGGAGATTATTCCAAGGAGCAAAGATTATATTTAGTCTTATGATGGTATAATTTAAATGTAACATACATAAGACTTATAAATCATAAAATACAACTGAAAAAACAAGAGATAGCACAATGGTTAAAAGTATGGGCTATAGAATTCACTCAATCTACATTTGAATCTCAGCTCTGAAGTTTTTATAGAGACTAGTTTGAGATATATACTATATATTGTTTGAATCTCAATATTCTCAACTGTAAAACAGGATCAGAATATCCTGTAAAAATTGTTCAAATATGAGCGTTCAAACAACAGTAAGATCCTACCACACATTTGTTAGAATGGTCACACTCCAGGATGCAAACACCAGATGCCAAGAGGATATAAAGTAACAGTGACTCTCATTTATTGCTGGTGGGAATGCAAAGTGGTACAGCCACTTTGGAAGATAGTTTTGCAGTTTCTTACAAAACTAAACATGCTCTTACCATTTGATCCATCAGTTGCATTTCTTGACATTTATACAGAGTTGAAAACTTATATCCATGCGAAAGCCTCCACATGGATATTTACAGAAGCTTTATTCACAATTGTCAAAACTTGGAAGCAAACAAGATATCCTTCATTAGGTGAATGGATAAATAAATTGTGGTATGTCTAAAGAATGGAATATTATTCAGCACTAAGAAGAAATGAGCTTTCAAGTCATGAAAAGAAGTAGAATAAATTTAAATACATTTAGACAGAAATAAGATTCTACCAAGTAGGAGGATAGTAGGTCTTTTTGAGCATTTTTAAATAAAAAACTCAGTGTTTTATAAATAGTAGAAACTCAGTATTTTGCAAGTACTGAGTGGAAAAAGCCCATCTAGCAATCCAACATGCTGTTGATTTCAGGTATGATATTCTGGAAAAGGCAAACTTTGGAGAAATAAAAAGATCAGTTATTACCAGAGGTTAGAGGGAAGGAAAGATGACTATTACAAAGCAATGAGGATTCTGAAGGCACTTGAACTATTCGGTATGACACTGCAATGGATACATGCCATTATACATTTGCTCAAACCTCTAGAATATAGGACTCCAAGAGTGAACCCTAGTTTAAACTCTGATAATGATATATCAGTGTAGGTTCGTAAATTGTAACAAATGTACCACTCTGGTGGCAGATGTTAATGGAGAAAGATGTGCAAAACTAGGCGGAAGATACATGGGATATCACTGTACTTTCCTCTCATCTTTTCCACAAACATAAAACTTCCCTAAAAATGTCTTTTGGTTTTTAGTAAATAAGTATTCATTGAAAGAATGTAGTATATTTCTTCGTACACAAGTGTACTATAATTGCTAGCCTATGTTGATGGTGGTAGTGTTACTGATTGGTAATTTGCTCCCTTGCTTGACTCTTTATCCTAAGTACAAAACGTTCAAGAGTTTATAAACAAAAAAAATGTACATGGATGGTCTCCACCAAGTTTACTTAAGGAAAAGGAACATGAGTCACTGAAAAGCTGTATGATAGAGGCCAGGACTCTATTATGAATTAAGTGGTTATATGTGATTTTCAGAGGCTACTCAGTGTAACAGTTTTTTAATTAAAATACTCAGAAAGAACTAACATCCCCATGCTGGGTGAATCTTATTTTTGTCTATACTGAGACTCATGTAGTGTATATTAAGACAAGATTAAGATGTAAATTAAAATCAGTTTGACAGGTATTTGTAACTACTCCTTATCTCTTAATTGGAAAAGTCCTACTCTGTTTGTTTAAAAGAGAATTCCAGAGTAATGTCTGATTTTCATGTTGTCAGAAGCTTGTAAGAGTTTTAATCTTGCAGTTTAAAGGTAGTACCTCCATGAAAAAACTAACAAAATAATGAACATAGCACATCATTAGGGGTCAAGGTAAATTCTGAAGGGAATTTTGATGGTGACATCTGTACAATTTGGGGCAAGGCCTCGTTGTCCATTAAGAACAGGAATGAATTTATTATGTGTCATTTAGGGGTGAAAGGAAATTCTCTACAGTGTAGAGATGACTGAGAATAAAGCTGAGTATTGCAGAGATCGGGTGTGTTTCAAATGATAATTGAATAGACTTGAAGTTGGCCAGACCTGGACTTGAAACCCATGTCTACCACCCATCAGCTGTTTAGCTTCAGATAAGTTACTTAACTTTTCATACTTGGCTTTATCTGGAAAACAGGGCTAAAAATGGCTCCCTTGAATGGAAGTTGTAAAGATCAGTATGACAATATATGTGAAGTACCTAACATAGGTCTGATATACAAGAAATGCTCTGTATTTTTCCACTTGTAACCTTAATATTTCATATTAAATACTCCATTTTAAAAGCCATTTAGCTAGTAGCTAATGAACTCTGAAAGTTTTAGTTAATCACTAATCAATGAGCTGTAATAATTTTTGAGCTATGAAAATTACCACCACCATTACCATCAAGTTTCGATTCCACATGTGAGAACACACAATAGCTGCTTGTCTGGACTCAGATTGTTCTTATCACAGGATCCAGAGAAAGTCATTTTTCGTTAACTTCATCATCAGAGTGTAAATCAAGAATAGAGGAGACTCTGCTTTTTAAACCAACTTTTAGTTTACCAACTCCTTGTGAGCAGCGAGAGTGAAAGACTATTAGAAGTAGAATGTAGAGTTGGTAGTGATCCAGGTACTTCTCTCGAAGAGGAGGTTTACTGGGGTCAGGAACAGTAGACACATGGGATGCCATGATCACCACCTCTGCCTCCCCTTGTGCAGTATCCTTTTTGTTGCCTGACCATCATGCTTACAAATGCAGAAAGCCTCTTGCTTGTGGAAAGTCACACCTGCAAGGTGCCTTTTCTCAGCCATGTGTGAATTCTTCAGCCATTGCTCCCCGATGTCAGCCATGAGTTCAGGAGCTGAGCAGAGAGGTGACTCATTTTTAATTGATATTTTAAATAAAGTTCTTTGTGGTGGCCATGTTTTTGTCCCTAACCTCTCTGTTTAGAGAACCTGAGCTTGCATTGGCTCATTAACTCTAATAGCTTGACCTTTAGTTTCCTCTGTGTGTGATATACTAGCCTTCACTTCTGCCATGTAAGTTAAGAGGAGAAACATAACGCATTCTTGATTGGAGGGCTTAGGCTTTTCAGGGTTACTCTGAGTCTGGGTTTCATTTTAATGAGACAATGCCAGAAAATAACACAGCATTTCTTTACCTCAAAGAGAAGCCTCCGAAGCCATTGGCCTGACATGGCACTTAGCATTTGCAAATTATGAATTAAGGAAGACATGGATAAAGAAGTAGAGTTGCCAGTTCAAAATCTGCTAGGGAATTTTGCAAATTAAAACATTTACCCACTGATAATAAAAGATGACAGTTTCCTCCTGCATAGATGTTAAATCCAGCATTCTAGCCTTTGCATGTTACATGGAAATAATGAATGTTTTGCATTAAGATCTTTGCCTTCTAGGGAACATAGTTTCACTTTTCTAATTTGTATTGAATTAAATGCCAGCAGGCAGGAAATTTCATGTTGCCATTTGGTCCTGGCCGATCATTTTTAAAACATGAAGAAAATATATATATTTAATTATGTTTTTTAAAAACCTGCAGGACTTACTTTAAGGTTGTGAATATATAGAGTTGTGTCTGTATAATTTATTTTAAGGAAATAAGCTCAAAAGTTGCTTCTGTAACTTACTGTATACTTATAATGCAGGATTTTGTACAAAATTGAGTCAGCCTTTTTCCTTCAATGCTGAAATAATGTATAATTCATTCTATGATCTGTTCGTATATCTGATCATTTCAGAATAATCTATAATTTCTGAAAACAATGCCAGTCTGTCTTTTAGAGAATCAAAAAGTTGTAGATATTTTGCTCTGGATTGGAAAACAGCTCCTTCCTGAAACATGTGTCTCTTGCTTCATACCTTCCAGGCAGTCCTTCAGGTACAAGCTGCTGGAATGCCTAAGCAACAAATTCCTGGCAGCCCCAGGTCCCTCCTATGTCTGTGTATGTTTGTGAGTCAGAGGTATTTTGCAGGCTACTAATCACATCGGAGTGCTGACAATTTCACCTCCATGAGGTTGTAGCTTGGATGCTGCTCGTGTCACATGTATCATCATTTCATCTTTCTCATATGCATTTAATAATAGATTCTTATTTCCGAACAAACAGCTATCCATGTAACTTGAGTAGAATTTGCCTATGAAGGGCTTTGAATGTGACCTTCATATATGAGAACACTGTCCTAGATAAAATTTGTGTGATAATAGGATTTATTCGATTTAAGATTAGGTGATATTTGAGCATGCAGAAATATAAAATCAACAAAGAATGACAGATGCAGCTAAATATCCAGGATGAAGGATGAGAGAGAGAGAGAGAAAGAGAGAGAGAGATGCTGAATTCTCTTTGTTCCTAAGAATTTTATTATTACTAGGCATGTAAGGAATTTTCTTTGAAATATTGCAGTTCTGGCAGAACTTTTCTTTATTTTTTTCCATTAGATAATTGTAATGTACAACTTAATGTGTTTCATTCTGACATGCATTTCATTGTGACATTTCCATATATGCATTTTGTTGTACATTGCACAGATAAGTTCCCCCTTACCCTCTTGTGCACTTCTTCCCCCTGGCACACCCCCACAATGATGTCTCCTCCATTTGCATGTCTTTTTCTGATAATATTTTTCTATATATTCTTGGATCCCAAATATGTTTAAGATCGAAACTTTTTCTGTAGTAAACTATCTTTTTACATTGTCAGTACTATTACCTGAATTTTCTAGCCCATCCATGTTATTACCATTCTTTGGTATTATTGGTATAATTATATTTATTTCCAGAACTATTAAGGTTGGGCTGTTTGCCCCCTCCCCCATTCCTCACTCCTCCTTGTTCCTCCTCTCCCCCCTCTCCTCTTCCAGGATTTCCTCCTTTTGCTAGATCCCTCTCTCCTTCTTTTGTGGTCCCGAAATTGTCCGTTCTCTGCTAAGTTGACTTGAGCTTTTTATTATGTTCTGACCTCCACACAGGATTTTTTCCTTCCTTTAAATTTTGATTCAGCTCCCACATATGAGTGAGAACATGTGGTATTTCTCTTTTTGGACTTGTGTTTATTCATTTAAAATAATTCTCTAATTCCATCCATTTTGCTGCAAATGGTATTATTTCATTTTCTTGATTGCTAAGTAGTAGTCCATTGTGTATATGTACCATAGCATTTTTATCCATTCTTCTATTGATGGGCACTTTGGTTGAGTCCATATCCTTGCTATTGTGAAAAGTGCTGCATTGAACATGGTGATGCAGGTGTTTCTGTGATATGATGACACATCTCTCTTTGGGTAAATTCCCAATAATGTTATAGTTGGGTCATATGGTAGATCTATTTTTAGGTTTTTAAGATACCTCCATGCCTGCAGCTGTAGCCCTGTGGTGTCCGATCCTGTCAGATCTCGGAAGCTAAGCAGGGCCGGGCCTGGTTAATACCTGGATGGGAGACCGCCTGGGAACACCAGAAGCTGTAGGCTTGGGAGAAGGACCTGGCAACCCCCTCCCAAAAATCAATCTGCCATTGAAAACCCTATGAACAGCAGAGAAGCACTGACAATAGTGTTTCCCCTGTTGTACAGAGGGTCGCTATGAGTCGGATACCGACTCGACGGCACCTAA
>VMDO01000094.1:90971-374288 GCA_007922755.1 Pedetes capensis | reverse complement strand
GATACCTCCATATTGATTTCCAAAGTGGTTGGACTAATTTACAGCTCCACCAGCAGTGTAAGTGGGTTCCCTTTTCTCCACAACCTTGGTTCTGGCAGAACTTTTCAATAACATCTACATGACACCACATTTGGGGACATGCCTTAGCCAATGCAAGTACTAGCAGATGCATGGCATCATTATTGGAAAACAACAAGGCTAGAAACCTTCCAGTAGGCTCACCTTCATAATGTATTAGCTAATTTACCTAATATATTTTAAATACCAGTACTTTGGGGATTTCAGAAGGAAATTGTGGGGCGCGTGCCTCCCAGTCTGGCCCTGATGTTCAGATGGGCAGTGGCGCCGCACACACAGATACTAAACACAATTCACTTGGGACCCCCTGGTGAGGGGCGCGGACTCCTGCAGCCCTCAGGACACCGGCAGAGACGACAGAAAGGAAAAGCCTCAGGCGCTTTTGCCTTCCAGGGGCAAACACCTGTGTTGGTGGTCCTGGTGGTCTGGAGGAGACAGTTCTTTTTTCATTGGCGATCAGACAGAGAGCAGGTTCTTTCCTTGTTGATGGTCGTGGTGGGAGAGCATTCTTTCCTCACCAAAGGTCAGGGCAAGAGAGCGGGAAAGCTGTTTTCTCATCGGTGTTCCGGGTGAGAACGGGGTCTTTCCTTGTTGATGGTCGAAGATCCAGGCCAAAAGGGTCAAGCTGTTTCCTTGCCGATGGTCCGGGCAAGAGGAAGGCAGACAGATCTTGCTTAGCCAATGTTCTGGGTGAAAAGGATCGAGCTTCCGCAGCACAGCTCCTTATATAGCTCACCCACAGAATGGTCTGTGCCAATCAGCTTTAAGTCCAATTGTCCAATCAGGTTTGGGGGATTTGTGAAGGATTTTGCACAAACGTGCAACCAAATTACTTTCATTTTCCCTAAATTTCTAATTTACAAAGTAGATATTCAAAAGCCGTTTTCCCAGTTTGGGTTTTTTTCTGAATTTCCTCCCAATTTTTCCCTATAGAAATATGTTAACACAAAGCACTCTTTATTATTTTTGTGTTTTTAAAAATAATTTCCCAGAGTTCCAGTATATTTTAAAGGATTCCAACACTGAAGTTGCTCAGGAATCCAGAAGCTTGTTAAAGATTTAACAGGCTCTGTTTTTATCTTCTTGGCATCCCTTCTCTACAATGTTGTTGTTGTTGTTGTTGTTGTTGTTGTTAGGTGCCCTTGAGTTGGTGTCCGACTCATAGTGACCCTACATACAACATATACAACAGTATTGTTGGTGCTCCTTTGCTGTTCATAGGGTTTTCAATGGCAGATTGTTTTGGGGAAGTGGGTTGCCATGTCCTTTTCCTGTTATTGCAGTGCTGGGAATCCAACCCAGGTCCTCAGAGAGTGAGGAGCAGCACTCTACCAATGGAGCCAAACCCCAGCCCAATCTGTTTATAGTCAAGGTTATTACTGATAGGTAAAAACTACCATTAGTTGTTTTATGATTCTTTGTCTTGTGGTTTGGTAGTTTTCAGTAGTGATAAGGTTTGATTCTTTTCTCATTTTCATTTATGTCTGCTTTGCCAGTGATAGTCTTCATTCATATATTCTTATTAGTAGTTATTATCCCTTTGCTTTCAGGTGTAGAGTTCTCTTATTTCTTGGAAGGCTGATCTACTAGTGGTGAATTCCCTATTTTTTGTTTTTGTTTTTTGTTTTTTGTTTTTGTTTTGTTTTTTGTTTTTTTTCAATCTGGGAAAGTCTCTATTCTTTATTTCTCAAGGAAAGCTTGGTTGGATATATAGTATTCCTCTTTGACAGGCTATTTTCCTTTAGGACTTTAAATAAATTATCCAATTTTCTCCTGCTGAGAAGTCTGCTGTTAATGTGAGGGGAATTCCTTTATATGTGACTTGACACTTTCCTCTTGCTACTGTTAGAATTCTTTTTGTCCTTGATTTTTAACAGTTTAAATATAATATACCTTGAAGAAGTCTTCCTCAGTCAAGCCTACTTTGCATCTTCTTAGATCTGTATGTCCATGTCTCTTTTAAGACAGGAAAAATTTTTTTTAATTAGAAATTTTCAGATATTTCATTACATAGATTTTTATGAATTTTCTTCTCCCATTCCTAATTCCCCATCATGCAAAGAATTGTTTGCTTAGTGTTGTACCATAAATTTTATAGTTTCTTTATTCTTTTTCTTTTCCTCTTTCTTTCTTCCTTTTCTCCCTTCCTTTCTCTCTCCTTCCTTCCTTCTTTTCTTCCTTCCTTCCTTTCTTCCCCTTCTTTCCTACTCCCCTCTCCCTCTTATTTATTTATGTATTTATTTATTTATTTGTTTGTTTATTTATGTATTTTCTATTCAGTCTGACTTGGGTATTTAAGAAGACCTGTCCCTTTCAGAAATCCTTTCTTCTGCTTGGTCTAGAATGTTGTTAAAGCTCTTAATTATATGTTTTATTTCACTGATTGAATTTTTAGCCTCATAATTTCTTTTTAGTTTTTTTTACGATTTCTCTCTCTCTTTTAATGGGTCTTAGGTGGTAATTCATTGGATTTTGTCATGCATTACTGCCATTGAGCATATTTCCATGTACTTCTTGACCATTTTTATATATTCTTTATTGAAATGTCTACTCTAATCATTTGCCCATTTTTGAATTGTGTTAATTTTTGTTTTTAAGTTAGGAGTTTTTATATATTATGGATATATCCCTTATCAGATATATGATTTGAAAATATATTCTTCCATTCTGAGAATTGCCTTTTTACTGTATTGATTGTGTTTCTTGATGCACAAAATTGTTTAACTTTCATTAACTTCAGTTTATCTATATTTTGTTACCTGTACTTTTGTTGTTGTGTACAAGAAATAACTGCTGATGTTAATATTAAGCTTTTCCTGCATGTTTTCATCTAAAAGTTTTATAGTTTTAGAAAAGACATTTAGACCATAGATCCATTTTTAGTTTATTCTTGGATGTAGTGTGAGGTAAGAGTTCCAAGTAATATTTGTTAGCTTCCTGTTGGACATGCTAAATGATTTATGTCATACTATGTCATTTAAACCTCACAACAATCCTATAAGCTTATGGCTGTTATTGTCCTCCCTATTTTAGGGATGAGAAAACTGGAGTCTTATAAAACCCCTCAAGGCAACAGAGCTATTAAGTAGTGAGGCAGGGATATAAACTCAAGTATTCTAGTCCCACAGCCATTCCCTGAGGGCCTGAGCAGTCTTCAGAATGAGTGCATTGGGGATATTCCCTGTGAGTGGTGTTACTATGCAGAAGACCACAGAATGGATGCTTGTGCATTTTAGAGATTTATGATCCAGCAGTGTCAGGTATGGTTTGTGCCCTCAGGGAATCCATGAGGCAAGACTTCTATACCCAAAATTATAAATACACAACATTGTAGTTTGCATATACAGAGTTATAAAAGAACAGTGGATTTCAGAGGAGAAGAAATCTCATCCAGCAGAGAGAATTGGTCTCAACTGGGCCTTTACAGTACGTTAAAAGCAATTTGAATTAGTAGCTAACACTTAAAAATAAAGAAATTTCACATTGAAATTTTGATTTCTGGTTTCTTTTTAAAGGGGGAGGGGTGCAATCTGGCAACAGAGGTTACGCATTTCTGTGAGCTCACCATCTGCTAAGGAAATGGCAGGTACCTGTCAGTCTCTAAGCGCTCCTGTGGTCGTCTGGAGCTGGTCAGTGCAGTGGGGACATGAATGTAAGCCATGGTTGTTTCATAATTAGAAAGTTCCATTGGCTTTCTGGAGAGGAAAGATGGGGGAATCTGCAAGATATGGCAGGCACCTTTGCTTCAGGAAACAGGGTGAAGTGAGAGGTCGGGTTTCATCTTGCCCATCCTTTGTAGTTACCTGAAGCCAAAAGGGGAAGCTCTGCCCTCTTCTGACTCTATCGGTGGCTTTTCTGTAACCCCTCCCTTGCCATAGCCTGCGTATAAAGAGGGCTTTAACTAAAAGTGAGAGATGAGACTCAGTGGTAAAGAAGGAGGCTGAAAAGTCAGTAAAGGAAATCATCTTTAAGAGTGAGGTTTAATGCCGACTTCTCCCCTGAGGGGCCTTGTCACTTCAAACTTTTAATACCAGGCCTGACAAATATTTAGAAAATGTTCAGGCTGGAACCATTTTGCACAAGGAAAGGGCAAGATGTCCTGATAGATTTTTTTTCTCCTTCATCTCTAATATCTATGATCCTCTGAATCCTGCTAAGGAAACATAGATCTCAGAGGCCATTCTCTGACTGGTGTTTGGTGCTGAAAGGGAGAGATAATGGAGCTGGGGGGGTGAGATTCGGGAGGAGGTCTCCCCAGGAGATAGTGCATGCAGATAAGGAAGCCAGGGCTGCTTCTCAGAAGAGTAGAAAAGCTGCTTTGTGGTGTGCTTAATCTTGAAGAGGGATGTTTCTGGAGGACTAGTGGGAGTAGCACTTCTTTATGGTAACAAGTATTTAATTACTGATTGGGCATGATGTTTTTTAATAAGGTGGGTACTCAGTACGTAGAAATGTCTCAAATTCTTCTCCCAAGGAGGAAGCAAAATATTTGGGGCATGCCATCATGAAATACAGAAAGAATTATGGGAAGGTTGTGAACTAGTCAAAAGATATTGCATAGGAGCCGAGCAGGGTAGCACATACCTATAATCCCAGCTATCTGGGACTTGGAGGCCAGAGGAAGGATGTGTAACTTAGCGAGACCTTGTCTCAAGATAAAAAAATAGAAAAGGGATTAGGGTGCAGTTCAGTGGTAGAGTGCTTGCAAAGTAGGCTCAAGACTGTGGGTTCAGCCCCTCCAGTACTGACAGAAAAAAAAAAAAAAACTTCATAAGGCCTTTCTTTCTTCCTTCCTTCCTTTCTTTCTTTTTCTTTCTCTCCTGCTTTTTTTTTTTTTTTTCTTTTTTAGGAATGGATCTTTTTGTTTCCTTTCTTTTTTCCTTTTTTCCTAATTAAAGGGTATCCAACTATGTAAGGAATATCAATCAAGGTAGTGTGCTCTGGTTGAGCATGGAGGCTGGGGCTACAGGTCTGACAGCTTGGCCCTTTGCTTCCTCTACTCCTGTCTTTGTAAGGCATTTTTGCCAAATATAGGAACCCTTGAAAGACATGCAGTAGGGCTCTGGGAAAGAATGTTAGTGTATATGTTGTTGTTGTTGTTGTTGTTGTTGTTAGGTGCCATTAAGTCGGTGTCCAACTCAAAGCAACCCTATATACAACAGAGAAAATACCATTGTCAGTGCTTCTCTGCTATTCATAGGGTTTCGACGGCTGATTGTGTTTTGGGAGTGGGTTGCCAGGTCCTTCTCCCATGCCTACAGCACCTGGAGCTCCTACTAGGTGTTTTCCACCCACGTACTAACCAGGCCTGACTCTGCTTGGCTTCCAAGATCTGAGGTGATCGGATGCCACTGTGGTATGGCTGCAGGCATCAGTGTATATAGAGTGTTTTTATTTAACCTCATGATAACCCTGTAGAGAGAGCATTAGTCTCCATTTTACAACTAAGGAAATGGAGACATGGCAGGGTACCATATATGTCGAGCAGCCATAGGGTCAGCAGATGCAAAAAGGATTGCTCCGCACCAAGAGTTAGTGTCAGAAAGACCAAGGTGGGGGCAAGTAACTTCAAGTGCACTACCTTCTGAGTGAGTGTCTCAGACTCTTTTTCTTAGGCTCGTTCCATAACATGGATCATTCTTATGAGTCAGGGGAAAAGTGGGCTAAAGTATATTTTCTTGTGAGACAAGGAAGTGTTATTTATTATTCATGTTAGCATGTTCTGACCACTGCACATAGCCAGAACTGTGCCATGTCTTCATGTAGGCACGATCTATGCCCAAGGTCAGAAAGATAACAGAAGGGGGATTTTAGGCTTAGGAAGCTTCCAAGAGCTGAAGCCTTCCCTAGCAAGCAGCTAGAGGCTGCTTTTCTTTATGTTTTTCCAGCCATCCAGCCATGCCTTCTGTTACAGTGAGGTTACACAATTGGATTAAAGACATTGCTGCTGGCTTGTTTTGGAGTTAGTATATGAACTCAGTAGAGTAGATGCTGGTGTCTCATAGCAGAGGAGACTAGGGTGACCAGGAAGGATATCAGGAGCTGGGATGGTCCTGCACTCTACAAGGAATTGTAGTCTATGCAGAGACTGATAAGGATATTTGAAAGTAGGAAGCATGGTGGGAGCAGTGGCTGGGGTGCGGGGACTATTAGTGTGGTTTTTAGTTTCTTATTTTTGTGTTGCAGATGGAATCTAGGGTCTTGAGCATGGTAGATAACTGTCTTACCACTGAGCTACACTCCCAGCGATTAATCAGGTTTTACAAGTAGGTGTGGGTTGATGTATAAAAGGTTTACAATCCAAGGTAGCTTTGAACTTTGCTATCCGGGAAGTGAAGATGGAATCACTGCAGATTCTTGAGCAGGATGGAGCCAAGAAAACAGCAGGGTTTGAGGCAGATCTGTTGGCATAGTGAACAGGGTATGAGAAGAGGGTGGAGAGAGAGGGAAGGCAGAGAGGGGTGGGGGCTGTAGCTTCTGAGCATGGAGCCTGGAGGCACTGTGCTGGTTGGTAGGCTAGAGAGGCAGGGGCTTTCCAAACTTTGGAGCAGAATGGCAAGAGGGAACAGCTACAAAAGGGGTAAAGAAGAGAGAGACAGAATGGCTTCTGGAATCTGCATTGGAGACTATGGATAAAAGATAATGATGGGATACTGTTGATGATGGGGATGAGGAAGATAGCTAACACTGACCTCAGGCTGTAGGTGCCAGGCTCAGTTCTAAGCTCTTTACAAATGCTGTCTGTCCTAATACCTCTGTAACCCTCTAGAATAGGTACGATGGTAATCTTTCTCCCTTCCTACTCTCTTTAACACTGGGGAAAGGGGGCTGCAGAGAGATTTAAGAGCTTCCCCAAGATCCCATAGCTAATGGAAGTAAGAAGCAGCATCCCACCCCAGGCAGACAGGCGTCACACCCATCCTCTTGCCCATGGTGCTTCATGGCCTCTCACAGAAGGTGGAACCAATGCAGTGTCAGAAGAGAAGACCTATATACCACATTTTGATAAAGAAAACCAGTTCTCTCAAATTTTGTTTACCTATATAAACCAGAATTTCTCAAATAGTTTTCCATGTGACATTTATAGAAGTTCTCACAAAAATATATGTTGGTTCTGGAAAAGGTAATTTAAAATTAATTAGGCTCCTATAACCCAGGATTAACTCAGGCATTTTTTAATAGAAGAATGTGCCCTGACAATTGCCAGAAGAAACCTTTACAAAGCAGTGTTTCCTAAGCAAATTTGAAAAACCTAAGTCATTTGTTTTCCCTCAGAAAACTTTCTTTTGTGTTTCTCTAAACACTAATATTGTGTGGAATATAATGTTGGAAATGATAACATAGACATACAGTGTGTTTAGGATTAGAAATAGTACTACTTAAAAAAAGAGAGAGAGAGAAATAGCACTACTACAAGTAAAAGCCTACCATTTGGAGGTAAGAACGTGTCTTAATTATGAGCCTGGGTGATTCCAGTCTTTGCAGGAGCCTCATTTAGTCATCACTCAGACTTGGCACCGCTGCCCAGGCTCCTCCAACCCTGTCTCTACATTTCTCTTGATAGGTGGCTTCCTGCTGAGTCCATGTATAACACACATAGCAGGCGTTCTTTCTCCTTAGCAGGAAGTGGCTGTACCTGTTAACAGCCTGGGCTCAATTACTCTAAAAAATGTGGACTTCAGCTGCCACACTAAAGCAACCGTCCTCAGTCTGTTCATTTCATAATAATCTGATTTCTACTGACACCCCTAAAGAGAGCATTCTCCACATTCTCATGTAGAAGAATAACCTTAGGGCCCAAGTCATCTAGAATGTGTACACGTCAGCTGGAAGGAAAAGAGAACCCTCAATGGGTTGTTCAGTATTCTTATATCTGACATCCTTTCCAGCCAGCTGCCACCCACCTAGGGAGTTTCCTACTGAGTTGGCCAAAACAGCAAAAATACGTCAAACTGTGCTAAGCATCTTTGAAAGGACATAGTATGGCTCACTTTCTTCCCTGTGCAGCAGTCACAAAGGACGAGAAGGCCCAGATGAATAGTATGGGGTGGTGCACAGGAGCTCAGCCTGTGAAATTTAGAAAGAATTGCAGAACAACTGTTTGTCATCTAGCCTCTTGCAGCATCTAGGAAGAAACCTTTTCCTCCCCACTCAAGATGGAGCAGAGCAGTCCTGCCTAGTCTTGAGTTTTATCCACTTCATAAACTCGGGGGGTGGATTCTGTCTAGGGTATGCTGCCTTCAGTAGCATCCATGGGTCTTCTTGATTTGAGGTGCTACAGAGAGCAAGAAAGAGTAGTTATGAATCTGGGTGTCCAACTAGACAGCACTTTTTGGGGCCATTTGGGAACCATCTTCTAGATGATTCATGTTCTATTGCCTTATTCTCAAGTTGCCAGAGCTCCCCTTCCCTATTTCTTTAGTAATGTGTACCCTTTGGCCAGATTTAATCATCTAATATCCCATTTCCTTAAGGCCCTGGAATTTCTTCATAGAATGGCAATAAACTAATCAGCTTAATGAGCCATTGGTCTTCAGGTGTGTAGGTATTTCTTTCTAAAGCATCCCAAAGGGTGTTCTCTCAATAGAGCTTTATGATAAAGAGGGGTAATTCTCATAGCAGTAAATTGGGAGTTTTGAGCTAGGCCTGTAGGGAAGATATAATGAGAGTGATGTCTTTAATTCTCAAACTGCTCCATCTATTGCCTCCTGGTAGGTCAGTATCTGATCTCTTATATGCAGAGGGAATTAGGCTTGCTCATCATAGATCAGGGTAATATCGATAAAAATTTCAGTAAATTCCAGCTTTAGCATAAGGCCCTTTCCTCTTGTTGCCTTTGCAATTATAGAAGAAATGATACATACAAAAACGTTCCTTATTATGAAGGTGCATGATGACTAGGAAAGTAGCATTTAGGGTGCAAAATAGCATTAGACACAAAAAGTGGGAAAAGGGAGAAAACTCCACATTGATGAGGAAAGGACCATTATTCTCACTTTCGTCTGCACCTAAAAAAGCTTTTAGGTCTTGTTTGACATCCAAACCATTACCCAGATCCTAAAAGCTTAGTCCATTAAAGAGAGAAAGTGGAAAATCTATGGTAATGACTATTTTGGCCCAGGCTGATGTAAGTCAGAGGGCCTTTGATTCACACAATCAATGTGTTGACAGGAGATTGTAACTCTTAGGGAAAGATTGACTTTGCAGAGACAGAAGATGGGGTATTTATAGAACAAAGTCTGCATGTGTAGGGGGTATCTACACATATCTATATAAAATTGGGTTGATCAAATTCAGTTTTAAAAAGAAGAGCAGTAAAACTAATACCAAATGTATTTATTAATTTGAAACTTTTAGGGAATTGATTGAGAGAATTCACAACTTAATTTCTAATGGCTCATTTAATTAAATGTTAGATAGGTAAAGGTACAGATCTTTATATCTGTAGACTTATGCACTGACATTACCGTTTTAGGTGCTTGTATTTATCCATATATTATATACCAAATCTTTCCCCTCCAAAATTCATATGTTGTAATCTAATCTTCATAGTAATGGTGCTTGGAGGTGGGATTTAGGGCCTTTGGGAGTTAGTTAATCCATGAGAATAGAGCCTCATGAATAGGATTAGTGCCCTTAAAAGAAGAGGCCAGGGAGCTAGCTCCCTTTCTTTCTGCCATGTGAGGATATGGTAAAAATTTAGTAGTCTCCAACATGGAAGAGGACCATCAGCACAACCCAACCACACTAGCACCTGATCTCAGCTTTCTAGTCTCTGAAACTGAAAAATAAATGTTTGTTGTTTATAAGCTACCCAGGCGATGATGCTTTGTTCTAACAACCCAAACTAAGACTCTGTTTATTATTTAGCACATATACTCTGCCAGACACAGAGAAAAATAATTCCATGCATTATCACACTTAACTCTTAGCCTGAGTGAGACTGTGCATTATTCAGTAACAAAAATTGAGAACATTGTAGTCAGAAATTGGCTAAAGTAAATGGAAACACTAGGACTTGAACTCAGATCTTTCTTATCTCTCACCCAATATGTGTGACCACTCCATTAAAAAATAAAAAGCCTCCTTTTTTTCTTTTTGTCTCTTTGGTTATTATGTAGATACAGGTATGGCAGGTTGGCCTTCATGGGGTACTACAGTGATTCCTATTAGAAATTTGCCATAAAAGCTAATGGTGAAGATATGTGTGATGGGCTTTGTATTACTTTCCTGTTGTTGTTGTTGCCAGGTGCCATCCAGTCGGTGTCTGACTCAAAGCAACCCAAGTGTATTAACTTTGGCTGCAGCTACAAATAAGCAAATATTTGTTTCTCACTCATGAGTCTGTGATTGGCCATGGCCCTGCGTGGCTCTGTTCAGTGTTTCTCTTTTTCAGTAGGAGAAGCTCTCATCTGGGCCATGCTGTCCTTAGTGCAGACGACAAAACGTGGAAGGTAGCATGAAGCCTTGGAGGCATACTTAAAGCTCCTGCTGGATATGGACACTTCATGTTTCTATCTAGGGGCCAAATGAAGTCATATTGCCACCATGGTGGCACATCATAGTTATGGTAGAGAGCCAGAGAAATGGTTTGGAGGAAAAAAATACATCCTACCAGGATAGGTCAGTTTAAATTAAAGAAGCTAAGCCTCTGTCTAGGGGTTGTAAAATGAATGGGGAGATCTAGAAGCAACTTTTGCCCCTTGATTAGCCCCTCTGGTTCCTGAAAGTGAGAGGACACTGCTCAATAGTCTAACTATCATATACCAGTTGTCATGAAGTGCTTTCCACAAAGCACCCACCTCTTCCAAATGACAAAAATGAAATGAAGCATGGGTGGTGGAGGCTGGCCAGCTGCACTGTGGAAGGCGAGGTCTTTGCCCAGCAAGGAAGGGAGGCCAGAAGAGAGCAGAGCCCTGTGGGAACTCAGAGCTTCTCCACCTAACACCATGGGCTCCAGACAGGGTGCACCAGGGGAGCAGGTGGGCCACTCAGGACGGGATACTCACTAGATTACCCCCATGGAGGGACAGCAGCTTCATTTATTCTGGGAAGTGCTTAGGGGAGTAGGACCAGAGAGTCAGCATTTGTTCTCCTGTCCCTGGCTGCAGTGCTTGTTCTCCTGTCCCTGGCTGCAGTGTACACCTCTTGAGCTTTTGGCCACAAACTGAATCCCAGGCCAGGATGGAAAGGGGAGCAACACCCTTTAAGCTTTCCTTGCCACACTCTGCTCTCTGGTGGGTGTTTTGTTATTCAGTGTGGTGTTGTCTTTTGCACAGTGACCTCCTTCCCCTTAGCTGGTCTGGGTACAGGTTACTTCCAGGCAGAATCCTCAACTCCACTGACACTGAGTGTCAAACCTGTCCAGCAGCCAGTGTGCTCTGGAGTTGGCGTTGGCTGCCAGCATTTGACTGCTGGTACCGAGACATCTGAGGCAGCTTGCGGCTCCTTCTGGGAAAAACTGGTCTCCTGTTACCGGCTGAGTAAATGTAAGGACAACTGATGGCTGTGGTTGTGTTGGCCTAAGTGCTGGGGGACAAGGCAGTGACTGAGGGCCAGGCTTGGAGTCAGGCTGCTTGGCTTCTGTTTTGGAGTCACTGCCTCTGATTTGGGCAAGGTCTTGGTGTCTTCTTCCATCAGATCAATGTAATTGTCTAAATAGTTGCTCTGAAGACTGAATGAGATAATCCACATAAGTCACTTAGCAGAGTGGTCAGCACTCAGTAAGTGGTTGTTAATACTGTCATCAGCATCGTGATGATGGTAGTAATTAGATCAATAATGTATCACTTACATTTCCTACCAGTAATGCTTCAGAATATAAATGGTTAACCTTTTGAATGCCTTCTCTGTGCCAGGCACAGTGCTTGACTTCTTGTCAAACCCCTCTTCACTAGAACTCTAAGAGGTAGGTAGGTTATTGCATCTTGTTTTATAGATGAAGCAGTGAAGGTTCATCGACAATAACAGATTGCCAGGGCCCCACAGGAAGGAGTGGGGTAAGTCTTTCTTCTCACATAGGCTGGCTCTAGAGCACATCCCTTAACATCTCTTATCATTAGATGCTATTGCTTTTTGTGGTAACACAAACCTTTTGTACAGCTCAAGCCAGTGTATTTTGGGGATCGAAATGCCTACTTCACTGGGACAGCTGGAGAAGTCAGGCATGCTCTTCTCAGAATATCAGCCTTGAGTCCGTATTCTATGTAAACCACCTAGAGAACAGATGACCCAGTTATAAAGGTTGGTTGCCATGCATACCTTGGAGGCTCCGGCAACTCTTAACTGTGAGGTGTTTTGGTTGTTGTTGTTTTGTTGATTGGTTGTTTTCCCTGGAATTGAGGATCAATCCCAGGACCTGGCACATGTTAGGTGACTGTTCTGACACTGAGATGCAGCCCCTAGCCCTATCTTTATTTTTTTATTTTGTGACAGAGTCTCACCAAGTTGTGCAGACTGCCTCTGTCCTTGAACTCACAGTCCTCCTGTCTCAGCCTCCCTAGTCCCTGAGATTACAAGTGTGATCTAGGGTGTCTGGCTCAATGGTGAGTCTTTTGAGGGGATCCTCTTTCTTTGCAAAAGGCCCTGCTCAGAGGCCTGCTGGGAGTGGCTGTTTGATTTGTGGGCAGCCTGGTCCACTGATAAGGAGGGAATTTACGTATGCAGAATTAAAATGTTGTGTTTAATGTTTAGACTATGAAAGAATGGGTGAGCTGGAATGGTTTTCTTATGATTAATTTTCAGCCTGTTGGGGAAGACTGCACACTGCAAAATCCCAGAAATTTTTCAGCCACCTCTGATTGCTTTTTGAATCGAAATGTAACATTTTCAGGAAACAGTTTTGACATGGCAATTTCAGAGTCCCTAAACAGAGAACCAATTATGCATCTACTTAGCATTAAAGATATCTCTGAGTGCCTAAAAACATTCCAAAGAAAGATACATATTTATTCCCAGCTTTTCTCACAGTGAAAAATTCCTTAGAATTTTCTTCTTTCTCCTTTGGAACATGGATTATCTGATTGATTTAATAGAGTTCTTCTAGTGAAGTAGTTACAGAAATAAGTATTTGTAGTTTAGCCTGTGTGTCCTGTTCTAGCTTCTGATTACTTTGATTATCTTAGCAGTTGATGTTGATTATCACAGTGGAGTGGGTTACTCTGGACAATACTCCCCCTCTGTTTTGGCAACATAACCCATGAAGCTTATTCCCTATGTGCACAAACTGTGTTGAGGGACTAGTGGCCCTCCAGGGCCAGTTCCCTTACAAGGGATACAGTCTTCTGTGTTGTATAATTCTGACACCTGGGCTTGCCGCCTCCTCCGCAGTCTACATTGCCAAGGCAGGAAGAGATAGCTGGAGGGCCATGTACTCGCTCTTACATGCATGGTGCCCTCAATGCAGCATTTCACTCCAAGATGGTTGGCCCAAACTGATCAGAGTGGACTCACTTACCTGCACTGGCCCTGGAAATAGAGAGGAACACATGCTATTCCTGGAACAGGAACTATCTCTTCCACTCCACCTAATCAATTCCACTTTGCCAGGAGAGTGAAGGCTATCAGATCATGTGTAAAGTAAGTGCTGTAGCTGAGGCAGCACAGGAGGAAAAGGAGACACTTAGAGGTTTAATCCTACAGATCTGAGTTTGAAGTTTGAGACTCCCTGGTCTCTCACATGTTCATGCTAGTAGTGCAGAGATATAGAGATGTAAAAGTGCATAAATACTGAGGAACCATAAGGAAATCACATGTTGAACCTTCCTTGACTGAGATCTTGAATTGCAAATGTGCATCCTTTAGTTAGATGCACATAACTGCACATAGAAAAAGATGAATTGAGGCCAAAGCACTAGAAAAAATTATTTTTACAGCAATTATTTAACCTACTTATCCTTATTCACAACTGAAAGTCATGTTGTTAGTTCCATGATTTAGCCAACATGGAGAGATTATTGCAGTTAACCATCATTTTCTCCTTGGCATCCAATATATATCCATATATGTGTAAAAGAAACAATTCTACATCCACTTTTCATCATTTATTTTTATGCTGTTTCTTCACAGGCATTGTAATTAGACTTAGCCTCTGTAATACTTAATTAACATTTTCTTTCTGTCTTGGAAAGTTTACATAACACAAAATGAGTTCCTTGAGTAAATTTGTCTTATTAACTAGATGACTTGGTTGTATATATTCAATCTCTATACATGCAGGGCCATTGGTTTAAAAAACACCTTCTGTTCTTTTAAAAAAAGAAGAGTGGAACATGGTGGTGCCAGCCTATAATCCTGGCACTTGACAGGCCAAGGAAGGAGGATTGTGAGTTTTATGCCCCCAGGCTACATAGCAAGATTTTATCAGAAAGAAAGAGATGGGGCTGGAGGAGAGAGAGAGTGAATGAACTGCTTACTTTTAAGGAATCATATATGATACTAAGAGATATTCCCTTAAATCTGCATTAAGCAGGAGAATAACATAGTCCACATACTGTTTGCCAATGAGAGGTGAGTTAATTTTCTTGACTCAAAGACTTAATGGAATGTGGCTTAAAGAGTTATGAAGTGTTTGGTGATTTCTTGATGAAGAAGTCCTATCTAGTATCTCTCTGGGAACTTTGCATCTCTGAAAGAAGATGCAAACACCAGGTCACCATGCTTTAATCATGTGCAGGCACAGACTCTTGCCTGGTATAACTTTGCTTCACAGTGTTTCTTCAGAAGGTTGTCAATGAATAAGAGATATATCAAATGTTCTTTGAGAGTTGTAGCAAAAAACCAAAATCATATTGATTTCTTAGGAGTTATTGAAGCAATGTGCTGTGTTTCATTCTATGTTTTTCCCAATTATTAGGGTACATGACAGAGGGAAAATGTCTTCAGTTCTGGAGACAAAGAAAAGGTGGTTTATTTGTTTTTCTTTGTTTCTTTTTTTAATGGTTATTTTATTAAAACATCTACAAAAATTGAAAAAACTATCATAGTCTGAAAAATAGGGTTCAAAATGAAAAATGAAACATCTATATATTTGCCTTAAATACTAAATCATCAGTTCTGTTTCTAACTTTTTCATGGAATTGAACATTTGTATTATTCCATGATGTTTCCAGGATATGGCTTTTCATTTTAACTTTAGGAGAGATCAAAAATGATTCTTACATAAGTCTCTTGAAGTAGAATAGAGATGGATCTCTAAGTGCTTCTTTAATGTGGGATGTTGTAAGTCATTTTAAAATGACCAATTTATGATCAAACGTCAAATTTGCAGACTAATCGATTCAAACGATAAAGGAGTCCAGGGAATGGAAGGTAGTGAGCAATCCAACATGGATTATTTGAAAGAAAATTTACAAATAAATATTATCTGCTTAATTCTTTGTGTTTATGCCTAAACAAACTAGAGGAAAACTGAAAATTTCTGACAACTCAAGTGTTAATTTATCAGATTGTAGCTAAGGTCCTTTGACATGAGACAAACTTGAGTTTAAGCACTGGCCCTGCCACTTCCTGGCCAAGGGAACTTGTCCATTTTCCTCTCTGAGCTTCGGTTCCTCATCCGTAAAATAAGGATATGTGTAGTATCCATGTCATGATTAAGTGAGATAATGTCTCTAAAGTACTTAGTACAGCTCTTCTTGATCTCAGCATTTGTGTGAATATTATTATTGTGTATATATTCTGTTGTCACCCAGCAGGATGCCACATTAACCACACCTTTTGGTATCTTGTAGCCCAGTGCTTTTTATCCACTAGACAATTAGTAATTATGTTTTGATGTTATGTCATAGAAATGTCTGTTATTTTTGCCATTTCTGGCTTTAGATGTTATTCTCTTGGACTGTTATTCCAATTTAACTCATCAGTTTGTCCATCACGGTTGAATAACTGACCAGTACAGTGAGAAGAAATCAGTGAAACTTGTTCTCTGACTGCAGTGCCCAGTTGTTGCCCAAAATACAGGGAATAATTAGCTTGGATGCTGACCTCAAGAATTCCTGCACATAGCCAGTCTTTGTGGGTGAGGTAATATTGAGCTTTAAAATGTACATTACATGGCTCAAAAGCACGTAGTAAATGCTGGTTTACAGGCTTGTGACTGATGTGGAAGCCATATCTGACAGTTGTTTTTTAACCAGAAAATATTGCTCTCTTTAATTGTGTAAAAGGACTTTGAAATCTGTTGAGTGAAGTGCAAAGAAAAGAAAAGGAGCCCTTAGATGCCATAAGGGGACCTAATTATTTGCTATGTGGAACCTTAGTTTTTCCCCACGCTTTGTGGTACATTTCAAACAATTCCTTACTGTTGTCATGAGGGGAATGTGGAACTGGGCAGGGGTGTGTTTGATGGTTACATTGATGATAGGTTACACCATTGGCAATTGGTGAACAGAGGCCATCCATGCAGTGGGCCTGGAGCAAGTAAGGGACTTACACACTGAACCATTGGGGTTGAGAAACATTCTGAGTATTGAGTAGACCAGGCTATGTAGACCAAGCTGGCCTGGCCATCAACATTTTCTGTTAGGGGCTAAAATTTAGTAAAATAAAATTTGCCAAATACCTACCATGTGCCACACACTTAGTAGATAGTGAGTAGATAGTGACACCTACCTTTATACAACTTCATTTTTAAAACAGCCAAACTATAAATATAATAAATAAGTAGGCTACATATTAGTCAAGGATGTGTTAAGTACAGTGGAAAAACAAGAATGGATTAAGGACAATGAGGATTGATAAAGAAGGGAATTATGTTAAGTTTTGCATTAGAGTAATCAGGGTTGAAGACAATAATTGACTAAGATATGAATCAACTCTCATTTATTTTGCATGTGGAAAGGTGGTATGTAATTAAACTGGGTATAGCCAAAGGACTCATATTCGGGGAAAATGGTCTAAATTGGCAGGCTGGTGGAATGATTTCTTATTTTAAGCAAGAAAGCAGCCCTAGGACACATCACTACCAATGATGGGTACATGGATGAATGGATGGCTGGGCAGGTGGATGAATGGATGGACATGTAGAGGGTGGCTGAATGTAAAATGGTCATGAAATAAATGACCATTAAAAATCAGTAAGAATATAAATAGTTCTTCTTGTTGTGTTTCAATCACTCTGTGAATTCAGACTGCCAGTCTTTGTCATGGGCCCTTTCAAAGCCTGGACCAGGACAGATTGGGCAAATGATTCCTGGGACTAATAGAAATCTCAGTCAATTGACTTATATCCTTTTTGCATACAAGGGCCCCATGGGAACCATTAGTCATCTCTGGAATGAGCCTCATTGATGTATAAGATAAACAGCCCTTCTTTTAATTCTGATCTTTAAACTGTCCCTTAGATACAGTTTTATTCTTCTGCAGAAACAAAAACAATAAACTAGATAAGTGAGGCTGAGCAGTTTTTGAGTATTCAGTACACTACGCTGGGGAGCAAATTAATAGTGGAGAACTCTTCTGGACAGATGTGGGCAGTGCTCTCAGCTTCTCTCCTCCTCAGAGGCTGCAGAAGTGAAGTAAAAATGGCCAAAGTTGCAAGAGGATTTATTTCTCCTCTGAACAACAACAGAACTCAACTGTCCCCCTAGAAATTGAAGTTGTCTATGATAATAAATGAAAGTGTCATCATCACCAGCTGAAGCCCATAGGAAGTTGTTCTGCCAAAGGAAACATCCATTAAAAAAGCATACTCGAAAAGAAAATGACAAGATCTGAAATTAAAGATCAAACAAGTAGGGACGATCTTCGTAGAAAATCTATCCAGAGAAGAAATATGAACTAAAGCAAACAGGCAATAATACAGCAGCATATGCACTATTGAAAAAGAATAAAACCCTTGGCTAGGCAGCGGGAATGAATGCTCTCACGGTGTTAGTCAGAACGTTCGTAGTTGGAGGCCCCGGAGGGAGACTGCAACACTTCAAACAGCAAACTCAACCGAATAAACAAAACCCTTCCTTTGTTTTACCAAAATATACACAGTGCTGGAGATTTCAAAAGTTCTTTGAAAGCCACTTTCCAGAACTAGCTTTAGAGTGTCAATAGAAAAATTTCCCAACAGGAAAAGTATACAGTGGCTTAAGAAGACATCCAAAAAGAATGGGTCTGCCACTGTAGAGATGGAAAGAGGAAAGGGTAGAAGGATTAAGGCAGGTGTGATTGAAAATAAGGCAGGGAGAGAGGTCAGAGAAAAGTTCAAGTAGAGCAGGGCACTGTGGCTCACCCTTGTAATCCCAGCAATTTGGGAGGCTGAGGCCAGAGAGTTGCATGTCTGGAGCCAGAGACAGCCTGCTTAATTTGTTGTTGTTGTTCTTAGGTACTATCGAGTCAGGTCTAACTTAGAGCAACTCTCATAGGGTTTTCAATGGCTGATGGTTTCAAGATTGTTTTGGGAGTGGGCTGCCATGTCCTTCTCCAATTTTTGCAATGCTGGATTTCAAATGCAGGGCCTTGGAAAGCATAGAGCAATTTAGCAAGATAAAAAATAAAAAATGGGCTGGGAAAGTAGCCCGGGGATAAAGCACTTGCAAAGTATATGTGAGGCCCTTGATTCAACCTCTAAGTACTAACACACACACACACACACACACACACACAAAGTCAAAGCTAGAGATCAGAATTGAACATTTAAATTACTTTCAAGAGATTGATTTAACACAGTGAATTTTTATAGTATTATAGATGCCACATCTCCCTAAGTAAAGGTGTGTTCTCGTCTCCCATTAGCAAGTAATTACTTTTGCTAAATACTCTTACTACTAAGAATGCAAAAAGAATGTAGTACTCCACCTTTATCCATGGATTTGCTTTCAGTAGTTCCAGTTATCTGCAGTCATCTAAGGTCTAAAATCATGGAAAATTACAAAAATGAACAATTTATTAAATTTTAAATCTAATACCATTGTGAGTTTGTTGTTGTTGTTGTTAGGTGCCATCTCATATTGACCCTATGTGCAATAGAAGGAAGTACTCCTTGATTCTGTACCAGGCACATGATCTTATTTGTTTAAACCCATTGTTGCAGACACTGTGTCAATTCCTCTGGTGGAGGGTTTTCCTTTTATTCGTTGACCTGCCACTCTCTCAAACATGATGTCTTTCTCCAGGGATTGGTCCCTCCTGACTACATGTCCTGTCTAGCCATCCTTGCTTCCAAGGAGAATGCTGGTTGTACTTTCTTCTAGGACAGATCTGTTGGTTCTTTTGACAGTGCATGGTATATTCAATATTCATGTCCAGCACCATAATTCAAAAGGATCAGTTCTTCTCCTCTCTCTCTCTCTCTCTCTCTCTCTCTCTCTCTCTCCCTCTCCCTCTCCCTCTCCCTCTCCCTCTCCCTCTCCCTCTCTCTCTCTGTTTTTGTTTTTTTGCAGTACTGGGGGTTGAACCCCGGGCCTCACACTTGCATGTTTTGCAAGTGCTATACTACTGAGCTGCACCCTCAGCCAATTTTTTTCCTTTTTTGAAACAGGGTCTCGCTAAACTATGCAGACTGCCTCTGGTCTGGAACTTGCAGTCCTCCTGCCTCTGCCTCCAGGGTCGCTGGGATTATAGCTGTGCACCACTGTGCCTGGCTCTCCTGTCCCTCTTTTCAACATCCAGCTTTCACAAGCATATTATTTTCCTGAAAATACCATGGCATGAGTCAGGCACACCTTTGTCTTCAATGTGATACCTTTACTTTTCAACACTTTAAATAGGTCTTTTGCAACAGCCCTGACATACACCTTTCTTGACTTTAAACCAAGTAGTGTTTCCTTGTTCTGTTTGAATGACTGCCACCTGGTTCATGTACAGATTTCTCATGAGTACAATTAAGTGCTCTGATATTCCCATTCTTTGCAGTGTTACCTATAATTTGTTATCATCCACACAGCCAAATGCCTTTGCATCATCAATAAAACATAGATAGATATCTTTCTAGTATTTTCTGCTTTCTGCTAATATCCATCTGACATCAGCAATGACGTCCCTGGTTCCACATGTTCTTCTGAATTCAGCTTGATTTTCTGACATTTCCCCATCAATATAATGTTGCATTCACTTTTGAATGATTTTGAGCAAAATTTTACATATATGAGATATTGATGATGTTGTTCAGTAATTTCTGCATTTGATTTCCTTCTTGGGCATAGACAAAAATATGGATCTCTTCCAATGAGTTGGCCAGGTAGCTCTTTACCAAATCCCTTGGCATAGTCAAGTGAGCACCTCCAGTGCTGCATCTCTTTGTTGATACATCTTAATTGTTATTTCCTCAAATCCTGGAGCCTTGTGTTTCATCAATGCATTGAAGGGAGCTTCTGCTTCTTCCTTCAAGACCATTGGTTCCTGATCATATGCAACTTCTTGAAATGGTTCATCAGTATAATGATTCTGTGTATGCCTTCCTGTTCTTCTAATGTTTCCTGTGCCATTTAGTATTTTCCCTGTAGAATCCTTCATTATTGCCTCTCAAGGCTTGAAATTTTTCTTCAATTCTTAAAGCATGAGAAAAACACCATATTCTTCCCTACTGGCTTTCTATCTCCAGCTCTTTGCACATGCCATTATAATATTTGATTTTGTCTTTTAGAGCTGCCCTTTGAAATCTTCTATTTAGTTCTGTAACTTTGCCACATCTTCCTTTTACTTTAGCTTCTCAACTTCCAAGGGAAAGTTTCAATGTCTCCTTTGACATGTAATTTTGTCTTGTTTTTTTTTTTTCTTTAATTACATTTTACTTTCTTCATGAATGATGTCTTTGATATCAAGGCACAGCTCATCTGGTCTTCGATCATTAGTGTCTAACACATCAACTTTGGTCCTGTGATGGTCTCTGAACTCAGGTGGGATATACTCAAGGTTGGTTGTACCTTGGGTCTCACACACTTGTTCTAATTTTCTTCAGTTTCAGTTTGAACCTGCATATGAGCATTTGATGATCTGTTCCACAATCAGCACCTGGTCTTGTTCTGACTTTTGATATTAAGGTGTTCCATGGTCTCTTTCCACAAATGTAGTCTGTCCATTTGCTGTACTGTGGGGGCTTGTGTGTTGCTCTGTTGCTGGAAGCTATGCCACCAGTATAACAGAAACCAACAGGGTCACCCATGGTAGACAGGTTTAGCTGAGCTTCCAGACTAAGACAGGGAGAAGGACATGGCAGCCCAATCCTGAAACCACTGTTGTTGTTTGGTGCCATCAAGTTGGGTCTGACTCACAGAAACTCTCATAGGGTTTTCAATGGCTGATTGTCTCTGGATTGCTTCACAAGTGAATTGCTACAACCTTCTCCTATTTTTGTGGTGGTGGGTATCAAACTCAGGGTCTCAGAGCACACAGACTGGCACTCTACTAACTGAGCTAAACCTCAGCCCTCCCAAAACAATTAGCCATTGAAAACTCTATGAATAGCAGAGAAACACTGTCAGATATAGTGCCAAAAAATAAGCCCTTCACGTTGTAAGGCACTTAAAAGAAGGCTGAGGAAGAATTGCCTCCTTAAAGTTGAGTCAACCTCCATTTACTGATGTCACACAACTCAAAATGAGAAGGAACAACTGTAAATGTCCATTAATAATTGGAATGTGGAATGTATGTAGTAGGAATGTAGGAAAATTAGAAATTGTCAAAAAGAAACCATTGTGAGTAGCATGATGAAAACTTGTATAGTCTTGCTCCACTCTGTTCCACCTGAGATGTGAATCATCCCTTTGTCCAACATATACATATTTTATATGCTACCAGTCATCTATCAGGTTTATTAGGTTAACTGTTGCATATCACAGCATTTATGTTCAAGCAACCCTTATTTTACTTAATAGTAGCCCCAAGGCAAGAGTGGTGATGCTGGAATTTTTTTTTTTTGGGGGGGGGGGTGGCGTGGGTGAATAATGTCTCACTTTGTAATCCCCACTGGCCTGGAACTCACTATGTAGACCAGGCTGGCCTTGAACTTGCTGTGATCCTCCTGCCTCTGCCTCCCTAGTACTGGGATTACAGGTATGCATCACCACTCTGGGTTAATGCTGGCATTTTGTATATGCTAAAGAGAAGCTGTAAAATGTTTCCTTCAAGTAAAAGGTAAAAGTTCTTGAAATAATGAAAGAATAAAATTGTATTCTGAGGTTGCTCAGATCCACAATAAGAATAAATCTTTTATTGTGCTTAATTTATATATTAAACTTTATCATAGATATGTATGTATAGTGAAAAAAACATAAGACACATTGATTTTGGTACTATTCATGGTTTCAAGCATCCCCTGTGTGTCTTGGAATGTATCTCACGTGGATAAGAGCTGATTTCTGCATTATGATATGTAATTCTTCCAATTCATTTAACATGAATTTTGCTCCAAGACTGTGTGAATATTATCAAAGGGTCTACCCATTCAGAGGCTGGCCTATTTTCTCTGGATATACAAAAATATAATTACAACAAACATAGATTGAGTACTTAGTGTGTGTCAGTATTGTGCCAGACACTGAACATATGCTGTTGCCTTCAATATGTACATCAGCTCTCAAGGCTGCCCAGCCAATGCATGTTAGATATCCAGTGAAAACTCCCTGGCTTCTCTTCACATTATTTTGTACACCATGACTTACTTCTCTTCCTTCCTCTCACCCTTCCCTAGTGCTTGTGAGTGTGCTCGCTCGCTCGCTCTCTCTCTCTCTCTCTCTCTCTCTCTCTTTCATTTTTACCTTTCCTCCTTCCTTCTGTCTCTCCCCCTTTTCTTGTTTCTCTCCAAATGCGGGAACAAAGCAACTGTCAGAACTGGGAGCAGAGGAAACCAGTTCTCATCTTGGCACAATATGCTTTGGTGGTTGGTGCATGGCAGGGCATTGGTGGGGCTGGCTGAGTTGCTGCAGGGTGCCAGGCATTGATGAGCCAGACTTGTTTGTGCTACCAGGCACTGTCAGAACTGAACTGAGGCAGAACTCTGCAAAGCAGGGGCGATTCCAGCTAGCATCCCATCTGCTCTGTGGGGAAATCATATTGTACTTCCCAGGGGGTGGGTATAAGGAAACCATACAAAGAGGCAAAACTGTAACTGTCTCCTTGCAGATGATGGGTGTGGGTGGTTTTCCATGGAAGCCTCCACAGGAAGCTGGCAGAAGGTATCCCATCTCCACAGCATTCTTTACAACCCCTGTGCACAGCAAAGGCCATCTCCGAAAGCCAGCATCTCTTGCTTCTGCTTCCACAAATAGTACTCATGTTTGCTTTTTCATCCTGAACTACTCCTCAGGTTTATTCCTAAGCCAACCCCTTAATTATTAGGATTTCTCAGAATTTTCTTCTTAACTCATTTGCCTCTAAATTATTGGTCTGGTCTACCAGCATGATGTCTGCACTCCTCTCTCAGGTGGTGGCCTTGAAGTCTTTATTTTCACAGTCCCTGCCTCTTTCTTGAATTTTCCATGTTCCTAATTTTCATGCTTCCATTTGCCTCCTGTATATCTTTATATACACAATGAATTCAGTTAGTACTTGAACTGGATCCTAGTCACCTTGTCATAAACATGTTTTCTTTTCATAATCCAAATGTTGGTTAATGGCATTCACCTAAGGCTCCAACTTGGAAATCTGAAACCACTGAGCCCTCTGTTCTCTTATGCCACCCATTCAGTCACCACAAGATCTTTGGATTCTGGCTCATTGGCAACCCTCACATTGCTCTTTTCTTTTTCTCTCATTCAGAGTTCCCCTAAACCCTGTCTACCACCTCTTGAAATTGTCCTCCTTCCCCCATTTCCTGTGCCATCACCAGGGTCTTTCTAAAACAGAGATCTGTAAACACTTACAGTGGACCAGTAGTAAATATGGTAAGCCTTGTGCTTCATGAGATTTCTGTGAAAACTACTCCAGTCTTCCATTGTAGCATAAAAGTAGTCATAGATAATATGTCAACAAATGAGCACCTCTGTCTTCCAGTAAACTTGATTTAAAATAAGACATGGTAGTCTGCTTTGGTCCGTGAGATGTAGCTTTTCCAACCCTCTTCTAAAGCGTCAAGTAATCCCTTTTACCTAAATGTCCACAGATCTTGTTTGCCTACTCTAGCTGATCTTCATCCTGGCTAGGCTATCAGTCAGAATCCCTGAATGGCACTAAGCCCTCAGCATGTTCCATATTTTGAAAGTTTCTTAGGTGATTCAGGTGAACACATGGTTGAGAACCAATGTCCTTTAAAACTGTGCTTATAAGGCACTAGTTGGATATGAATCACCTGGAAAACTCATTTAAAAAAATAAATTCCTAAATTGTACTCCTAGGGATCCAATAGATTCTGTAAAAACACGTAGGAATTAACACTTTAACAACCATCCTGGGTGATCCTGAGAACTTGTCTGAGGATCATAACCCAAGTAACACTGTCAAAGAATCAAATCTTATTAGCCTGGCTAGTAAAGTGTTCTTCCTCATTTCATCCTAACCCACTTATTCTGCCTCTTCTCCAGCTCCCAGTCCTCATGTATTCTATATGTTCTGTCATCTAGATTGTGTTTGCTATTCTCTAAGCCTCCACACATGCTGGTGTCTGCATGCCTCAGCACATGTGGCTTCATGGGCTTGCCTTGTCCTACCTTCCTTTTCTCAAGCTGGAGGAATTCTCATTTTTCTCTGGTCATGTTCTCGTATTGCATCTTTCCAAAATCTTGCTGCACATACTGTGCCTAAATTTCTTTCTTTCTCCTCTACTCTGCCTTAGGAATTTCTTCATAGTAATCATACCTGTTACCATCTTTTAATCATTAGTTGACTCTGTGTTATCTCCATACTGGGGGAAGATGGAAATTTCCCTAATACACCTAGCCCTAGCAAGTTATCTGCACTAAGTGAGAAAGAATCAATGGTCACACTGTGGCCCTCAGTGTGCAACTACTGCTCAGCAAAGCTGGATTCGGAGTGGACTAATGTCTCATCTAAAGATGGCATCTACTACTAGTCTCCAGCTCTTTGCTTACTTGCTTCCTTTCTTCTTTCCCTTTTCCATCTATAGAATGTTTTTTGAATGCCTACTGTGTATCAGGTGAGATCAATCCCTAGAGAAAGACATCATGTTTGGGAGAGTGGCATGTCAAGGAAAAAAAAGAAAACCCTCCACCAGACGGATTGACACAGTGTCTGCAACAATGGGCTTAAACATAAATAAGATCCTGTGCCTGGCACAGGATCAGGAAGTGTTTCCATCTGTTGTACATAGGGTCAATATGAGTCAGACTGGACTCAATGGCACCTAACAACAACAACAACAACAACAACAACAACAACTGTGTATCAGACAATCTTAATGTTGGGATTAGAAAACAAAATTGTAAATATTTGCTCCTATGGAGCTAACATTGGAATGAGTGAGATAGATAATAAATAAAATAAATATATAAAAGATATGGTCTGTTAGATGGCCTAGAGGTAATAGGGGAAAATAGAAAATAGAAAAAGAGGACCGGGGATGGTGTAAAGTGTTTGGGGAAGTGGAGGGAGAATTTCCCTAGAGGTGCCCTGCTTTAGACACCCTTAGCACTCTGAATTATTCTTTCTTTTAGCCTTTTCCTGTTTTCCTCAGTGTCAGAACTTCACCAGGATCCTACTAAAGAGTGAAGAGCCTGTTCTTTCTGCACATTAGTAACTTTTCTTTGCCCAAATATATAGGCTTGGTATTTCCACATGCAGTTTTCTTCCAAGAGAAATCAGATCACATTTTTCTATAAAATTTCCTGTTTTTAAAATACTGTTCAGTAGTTCAACCATGAAAATCTCTGTGTGATCCAGAGAAAATGTATCTATATACCCCACAGTACACTGGTCAGTGACCTGAGTTGGAATGTGATGGTTCCAGTGATTCCCATGAACCTTGCAGAATTCTCAATATAAGAAGCAGTCACCTAACAGAGAATATTGTCACAGACTTGGCTATAGATATTCTGGTATGTCTATTCAGTGAAATCATTCATACCTACTGTGTGAGAAGCCTGACTTTTACTGAGGAGCTGTAGCCTGAACAAGTTGCTTAACACACATGCCCACTCTTTGGCCCAAAGAAAACAATAGCTTGCTCAAGACCACCTGGACATTAATGGTAGTATTGAACTCAAATCCAAGTCTTTCTACCACTCCAAGTTGATTTGGTTAATAAATGTCAAAAATGACACCATGGTTTTCAGCAAATTAAGAGACACACACGTGCACACGTGTGTGCGCACACACATTGTCTTAGTCCATTACTACTGCTATAAAAATTATGTTAGACCAAGTACTTTATAAATAATAGAAATGTACTTCCCATAGTTTTGGAGACTGGGAAGGTCAAGATTAAGGTCCTAGCATATTTGGTATCTGGTAAGGACTTACTGTTTGCTTCCAAAATGGTGCCTTCCTGTTATTCTCATGTGCAAGAAGAGGGGTGTTCTCTGCATCCTCATATGGAGAAAGGGAAAAGGGACCAGGGCATTCCTTTTGACCTCTTTTATAAGGGCGCTAATCTCATTAATGAAGGCAGAGCTCTCATGGTTTAATCATTTCCTCAAAGACCTGCTTCCTAATAGTATGGCACTAGGGTTTAGGTTATAGCACGAATTTTGGAGGGATATATTCAGACCACAGTATCCATTGACAGAAATAAGTAAATAATCACAAAGCATCCGTTATGTGGTATGAGTCCATTTGTGCAATAAGAGGAGGCAAAAACATGATTTATGACTATTTTCCTAGATATGTGCAAATATATAGAAAAATGTCTGAAAGATCATGAGCCAATCTGGCAATACTCTTATCTCCAAAGAGAGGATGAGCACTAGGGCAGGGTGAACAAAAGAGGTTTTAACCTCATTTCTACCTTAAAATTTTACTGTACAAAAATGTAAATGAATTCATTTGTACAAATTAAAATATTCTCTAAGAAAAGTTAGTCAAGTTCTAGTGCTAATGGTCTCCAGAAAGCAATATGAAATACAGGAACATGTTGAGCATGATGGCACGCACCTGCCTACTGATGTTGTTAGGTGTCCTGGAGTTGTGTCTGACTCATAGCGACCCCTCATAGGGTTTTCAATGGCTGATTATTTTGGGATTGCCTCTGGCATGGATTGCCATGTCCTTCTCCCATTTTTGCAGTGTTGGGAATCGAACCCAGGACCTCAGAAACTGGAGTGGCACTCTGCCAACTGAGCTAAGTCCCACCTCAATCCTACTGAAAGTTATGTAAAATAACTCAGAGACACAGTTGCTAAGATCAGGGATTCCTGGGAACTTATTTGGTACAAAAAAAGCAATAAGCTAAAGTAATCAGTATGTTATTTGGGTTTATGTTACAGAAAAGGATTGGTAAAGAACCTAATACCATCATGCTTTCTACAATTTAAATGTGAGCTAAAGCCTGCTAGCAAGCTTCCCAAATCCAGAGCCCGTAAGCTAAGAATGGTTCCTTTGTGAACCCAGTAAGCCATATTGTTAACAGAAGTTGTATCCGATAAAAGATCTATGTTTAAGCTATAAAATGCAACAGAAAAAAAGAAACACAGCATATGGAAGTGTTTCTACACCACTTCAAGTCAACAGAGACAATATTTTAAAAATAACCAGGAGAAATCTCCAGGATGTTTCTTTCTTTTTATCTCTGTTCTCTGCATTGTCATTTTTACTGACTCCGACACAAACAATAAGCAGCCCACGGCTGATGTCCTATCCATGCTGATGAGGAGTCTAGTTTCTCTGATTGAGGGAGCTGGGAAGCAGAGTCTTGTATGTCTTTGCCTCAGGGAGGCCTCCCTCCTCTTTGTCTTTGGAGGGTTCTGTGTAAAGACAAGAGGGGTGAGTGGAAACATAGCATAACCCCAGTATCCAGGGAAGCCAGCAGTCAGCCCGATCTCCTAGGATAATCAGTACTAACAAATCCCAGTTATATCTTTGGGACTCACAGAAGCAGATCTGTTGTTTTTAATAATAGCAAATTTTACCCTTTATAAGAGGTCAGGTGGGTGAATATATTCCAAGTGGTAAACAACCCTCCCTCAAAACAAAATGCTTCCTCCTAAGATTGAGAGAGGATTCAAGTTGGTCACATTTTTACTCCTCGGGCTATTATTTAGGCATACCAGTTTCTTATTGTGAATGACTCTGCAGCATCAAAAAGAAAAAAACTACCATCCCTGTCCTTTGAAGCTCACCTAGGAAGCTGATATTTAGCACTGTCTGTCCAAGGTAGAAGTTCTTTCCATGTCAGTGAATTAACCTCACTTAGGAGTGGCCAGCTTAGTTTTTATGTTCTTAGAATATGCATGTGCAATATTGTTGAGGGGGCTGAAGAGGCTGCGGGTCTGAATTGCAACTCTGGTCTGTAACCCACATGGGGCCAAGGGAAGGTAGCCTGATCCATAATAAATGCTCCGTGTTCTTACAGCAAGGCAAAGTGTGTGAAGCTGTTATTCTGCTTTGAAGTTTTCTGTCTTCCTCTTTGGAGTGGATCAAAGCCTTTTTTTCTTCTTCTTTCCAGAGCGCATATAAGCTCTCAATGCAATGCCCTCCTCTCCATCCCTTACTTTTTTCCTATTGCACATCTCTTTCCCACCAATCTCAGAGTCAGAATGTGTGGCTGAGTACACTCTTATTGCTATGGGTGCTTTCTCTTCCTTCTCTTCTTTTCTCCCCCCACTCCTCCCACTTCCTTTCTTTCTACCATATTTTAGAGTCTCCCAGAAGTGCTAAGCCCTCAGGTAATAGAAGAAAGCATTCTGCAACCTCATTTCTTGCTTAGTATAACAAAGAATATTGGTATCTCCCCCCTTTTGTCTTAAAAAAGAGGAGCCTGGATTGGAAGGAAAGCTGGTGTGAATAAAACCAATGAAATTGGTTTCAGGAGTTGCTTTGCAAGCTGATACAAATGTGGAACAAAGCATTGTAGTGCCTTTGAAAGGTGGGACGATGGTTTCCATGACTGTTCCTATGGTAGCTCATGAACTTGTCTTCTGATAACTGAATTCTGCAGTAGCCACAGTGCAGGAAACCATGGTAATAATTCACTGCCTGTGCATGACTAGGGGGGACTCCCATACTCACAGGGCAGGCTGTCCAAAGAGCCTTGTGGGCCTGGGCCTGGTGCCAGCTGATCTTCTTCAGATCTCAGTGCAGAAACCCACTAGGATGGGGAACCTGCAAAATAGGTACACTAACAACACGTAGACATTTAAATCATAATCTTTAAAGCCTTAAGACAACTAGTTTTTAGAAAACAGAGCATCTTATAGATGGCAATTTAGAAAATTAATAGAGAAACATCATCTGTTAAACCTCAAATCTAGGAAAATGCTGGAGTTTGCAGAGAGATAGGTTCTATCCGGAACTAGCTCCCTGCACTTCTGTCTGATCCCCAAGAAGCTACCTCATCGAACCTAGGGCTACTTTTGTCCATTTCCTGTGAGTCCTTACCAGTACTTGAACAGTGTGGTGTTAAAGAGACCGTCTGTCCCACTCTTGCTGAAGTCTCTGACACCTTACTTGGAGTAAGTATGCTGATTTTCTAATCCCAGAGCATCCATTCAGCAAACATGACCTGACCATATGACCTGACCATATGACAATTGTCCAAGCCCTAAAAGAGACCTAAATGTGATTAAGGGGCAACTGTGCCCTTTAGATGGGGAATATGATTCAAGAAAAGGGTAAGAAAGTTTAAAGAGAACAAAGTTGATGTGATCAAAACCTACACAGAGAGTGTGTAGGTCTAGAGGAAATGCGTGTCTCATTTTCTGCTAGCACAGCAGTGTATCATCTTTGCTCCTAACTTCTAGGGTCAGGTCATGGCACTCTTTCTTGGCTGCCTAGCACTTATTACAGTCTGGAAAAAAAAAATATGCCCCTAAATAGTCCCATGTAGCTCTTGCTGTTTCCTTTAATAATGACATAACTCGGGGATCTTCCATTACACCTTTCCTGGGACCTCAGAGCATCATATGGAATGCTCTTTCCTCCATTTCACATCACACCAAAGAAGGAATCCATAGTATTACAAACCCAAAGTCACTGCAACTACTGTTGCTGCTATTATTTAAAATTTTAGTGAAAGCAAAAAAGCCTACTAGAAATCCCATCGAAGATGTAGCATGTAATGATGACCCAGGGTGTCCTAGGTGCCGAGTGTCTCATTGCCATTTTTACACACATGACACTATGTGATCTTCCTAGCAAATTCAAGTGCTGGGGATCACTGCACTGCACATCTGAGGAGCCGAGGCACCGTAGGCTTCACTGACTTACCCACAGCCTCACAGTTACCAAGTCTGTACCAAGTCTGTATCAAGTCTGTGGCACAAGGCTCTGTAAAACATGACCCCCCAGGTCCAGGGCCCACACACAGGCTGGGCAGGCCTCCACAGTTCATACATACCCAATGGGCAGGTGAAGTGTTCTTTCAAACAGCTAGAAATGGCCAAATCATTCACATTGGGCTCTGAAGACTATTCCAGACTTTTTCCTGACTCCATGCATGTCTTTTACTCTTTCTGCTTGGACCTGGCTGGTATTTATTCAAGGTCAGATTTTTATTTCTTCCCCAACATCCTAGGCTGCAGTTCCTGGCTGAAGCTGAAGCTAAAAACAAGCAGTCAGACAGACAGACAAATAAGACATCATCTCCAGGCAGTGAGTCAAGCAAATAAAGAACCTGGGCATGATCAGGAATGAGCCAGCTCCCAATTCTCACTGTGCCCGGTTCAGTTTCTTTGATTAAGTGAGATGACACATGTGATACGCTAAGCAAGGTACTCCCAATGACAAGTTTCCAAAAAATATCCTCTGTTTTTCTGGGTACTCTAGTTTTCACCTCAGGAGCAAATATACAATGCATGACTAGGAAGGGTCTTGCTCCTTCGCAGCACAGTGCAAGGATCTTAACTTGTTTTTTGCTCATCTCCCTGGTGCCTCATGGTAGCCTCTGTGAGAACAGAATAATAAGCAGAGTCAGCAAAGGGCAGAAAAGAGAAGTTAATTTCCAGTAAAAGAAGTTCCAAAGGGAAGTCGCTCTAGCCTGAGAGCTCCATAAGGGGAAATTCTATCTCTAAGCTCCTCGAACAGCTCAGGAGCTCTCACTGTGGAAATACGGGGAGAAATCATTTTTTAGGTTCCATATGGCCTAGGAAAGAAGTAGGATGTGTATGGGGGCGCGGGGTCTCAAATTTTCACTTTGGATGATATTTCCAAATAAGTTGTCATAAAGTATTAACTGTTAAATACAGACATTTATAAAATACGATAAAATGTGAGCTTTGTTGGCATTTTTTCGCTTTATAAAATCCCAGCAGCCTCAGCAATTGTTCATGGGAAGGAGCTGTCCAGCCCCCAAGACCTGTGTTTTAGTCACCCTGACCACGGCTGTGCATGCTCTGGCAGGGGCCAGCCCCTGGCTGCAAGCCATTGTGGTTTCTCTCAGGTGTTTGGAGATGTCCTACGAATCTGTGTGAAGTGCACAACAGACCAGGGACATTCCCCAATAAGCCTGATGTTGTCCGAGGTCCATTTTAATTTTGAAGCCATGAGTCCTTTGAAAGAAGAACAGCACATCTTTTCTTAGCTCAGACCCTCCTCCTTTCATTCTCAGAGCTCAGGAGGTTTTCCCTTCCCTGAACCATTCTCCACGCAGTGTTGACTCTGTGTGTGTGTGTGTGTGTGTGTGTGTGTGTGTACATGTGTAGGTATATATAAATTTCTTGTGCATGGAAGGCAGTGACACGCACCTGTCCTTCATTCACAGTTCCCAGTCAGACATAGTAGTGATACTAGGTCACTCATGACGATACCAGCCCACTAATTTACTATCTCTTCACAGCCAATACCCTGCTCCCCTCATAAAGCCACAACCTTAGTTAGTTAGTTAGTGGTTTATTTTTTTTTTTAAAGTTTCTTTTTCCCCAGTACTGAGGCTTGAACCCAGGCCCTTGCACATGCTAGGCAAGTGCTCTGCCATGGAATTACACCTCTAACAACCATCCCTTTTCTTTTTTTCTTTATTTTAAAACAGAATTTTGCTAAGTTGCACAGGCTGCCTCTAGCCTTGAACTCTCAGTCCTCCTGCCTCGGCCTCTCAAGCTGTCAGAATTATAGGTATGCTCCATAGTGCCTGGCTAATTTTTAAACTCTGGGACCTCAGTTACCTTTTCCATAGCTTAACCATAGGCTATTCTGGAATGGTTACTTATCCCCATGTTCATTGAATAGTGTACATGCCAGGCCCTGCACCAGGACCTAGGAATACAATTATATGCAAAGCATACGTGCACCCTGCCATTTTGGTATTTACATTGTCTCCCCACCCCCAAAACCATTCCAGTAAATAAGAAAATCTATGCTACTGCAAAGGGATCAACGAAGATCTTGCCTTCTGTCAAATTCTTGACAAACCTTCCAGCTTATTCTTTAATTCTTTAAGCTCTAAAATCAACCTCCCTGTTCCAAAGAATACCTCCAAATCCTCACTCTATCCTCTCTCAAAAATCCATGAATTTGGATCCCATGTTTATTATTAAGTAAGGGTTCCAGGAATTATTTCTCTTCACGCCTTGTGCTCTCTGGGAGCACGCTGACTCGCCTTCTTAAGTTGGCATGGAAGCACACGAGGGTAAGGCTTTATGCAAACCTTATCGGGAGCCAGAAGCCACACATTTCCAAAGTGTAAATATGCAGCTGGCGTCTTGGGCCTGAGATGCAGAGCCACATGAAAGTGTTAAAATAAGGTTGACAGTGCCACTTCATCAGGAGCAGGCAGCGAATGAGATGTTAGGAAATGCTTATAAGCCTAGGGAGTAAGGTGCTCAAAGACAATTACCAACTAAACATTTCATTAATGAAATAATGATTAATTATAATTACTAATTAAAATGCAGGATTATGCTATTGGTTTTGAGCATTAACAGGAGTAATGACATTACCATTTTTAATGGAATTCCAGGAATGAAAACTATAACAACTCGCAGAAAAGATATGGCTTGCAAATGTGATTAGGAGTTATTGTTAAACCCAGGGGCAGGGAATTTTCCCTGCTGGTGAACTTAAGTTAAGTAAGTTTAATGCGGTGTAATTTAATTACTAAGCATAGTTTTCTTCTCAGTGGGAAAAGATACCAGGTTTATGTTTTAAAGAACAAAAAGAAGAATGTAAATAGCTGTGGGTGATGATTGGCTACTAAGTGGAAAAATCAAAGACCATTTAGCTGTCTTTTGCATAATATTTGAGGGTAGATGCATCCTGGCTCTCTTGTAAATTTTATTTAATTAATGCTTAGAGGATTAACAACAAAGTAGCAGACAAGAAATGTAGTACTGTCAAGTGTATCAAGAAAGTGAATTTCCATAGAAAGGATGTCTCCACTGAATAATTAATGCACAGGCTTTTTCATAAATGTCAGATTCCCACAGGAAGGAGAAACTTGACCCTCAGTAATAAACCATTTAGGATTCATTAAACAGAAGCGTCGTTCTTAAGCTGTTTGCCATGGCATGTGAGCTCATCCATAATGCAGTATGTCGGCCTCAGCTGCACTGTAAAAACGTCCAACTCTTGGCTTTTGGGCAGCTGGAGTTACCAGAGCGCTGACTTTGTTCAGCCTGACTGGGATCTAGCCTCGGAGGGTGAGCTGTCCCTTCCTACTGCTCAGGCCAAAGTGGATTTGGACAGGTAGCATGCAGTTGTCATTCAAAGCTAGGGCCCCAGACCCTGTTTAGACCTCCTCTATTAAGGCCCCACAGTGGGCCACATTCTTCTTTGTTGTGAGGGGCTCTCCTGTGACTCAGTGGACCTTTAGCAATATCCCTGGCCTCCACAGGCTAGATGAAGTAGCCCCTACTACTCTCCTGCCCCCTACAATCAAAAATATACCTGACGTGGTCAAATGTTCCCTAGGGGCAGGGTCTGGATGGAACTTACTAGCGTGCATCCACTAAGGGGGCCCATGGTGGAGGTGAGGCGCCAACTTACCAGGGTCTCTGAGGCAATGGTAATTCATGGTCCCTCATCATTTTCAAAGTCACAGCCATCCATAGGACCAAATGCATCTTGCTCTTAATTAGTCTCAACTGTTGCTCATGGAACTAAATGTGGCTATCACACTGACAGGAAATGTGTTATGAAAATCAGAACCCTTCACTCTGGTGACCCAGTTCTGCCTTGTAACTCATCCATGCAGGAATGATGGTTAACTTCCCTTAATATCAAAATTGCTGGCTCCGGGAGCATCTCCCACCACTGTCCTGGACAGGTAAGGAGGCCCGTGAGTCACCGAGCTGTTTTTCTTCCTTTCTCCCATGCTTCCATCCTGCCTTTATTTTTTCCTTCTTTCCTTCCCTCTTCCCTTCCTTCTCTCCCTCTCTCCCCTTTCTCCCTCTTTCTCCTTTCCCTTCCTCCCTTCCCCTCTCATTTCTCCATCCTTTCCTCCTGCCTTCCTTCTCCCCCTCCTCCTTTCCTTCCTCCCTTTCTCCCCTTCCCTTTCCCTGAAAGGAATATAGATGTGGGGTGGGGAGTGAGTGAGCTCACCCACGTAAAATTTTTCTGAGAATGTTTCTAAAGTCTGAGAACAAATCACAGAGGTTTTCCTTTTTAACAGAACATAGATTTGCTTTATTGATTTAAAAAATGCATGCAGGATGCCCACACAATGATAGAAAAAAGAAAAAAAAAAACCATGAAGCTATTTAGAGAATCACTTTGTCTACACAAAAGCAGAAACTGATTTGACTAATGACTTTTCTCTATTTGATTTTTAATTGAATCAAAGAGAGCAGTTATGTCTTGGCACCTCACAGCCACTGCTGCAGTGTTCTGTTCAAGTACAGAGGATTTGCTGTCCTCAGTGCAGATGTGTGATTGATGGATGACGTAAGCAAAGCAGGGCGTCTTGGAAGCTGTTGAGTGCATGTGACAGGAACGGCCACAGCCCCTTCTGCACTAAGAGGCCAAGGCCAGCCAGGCACTGGGGACCCAAAGAGTTCTGATTTCATCCAGTGACAGCAGTTCCACTTTTTCCTGTTTACAAAGCAGCCAGCAGGCCATTGTAAGTGTGGGTTCTTCCCAGTATTCCATTTTGACAGGCGTATTTTAAATTAACCAGCCAAACACAGTTCAGAAATCAGAACCAACAAGCACAACGTGTACTTAGCTTAAAACCCAAGTAAGTCTTATTAATTCAGAGAGTAGAAAGCATGTGTGTGCTAATTACCCAAACTACTAATTAGCCTTAATTATAAGCTTGGAAGGAAGTTTAAGTGTATTGCATTTGATAGGACTGTTGACCTTTTCAGTGTACTTTGGGGGGAGGGTGGGGAAGCAGAAAGGAGGTGTTATAAAATTCATCAGAGAGCGATTAATTTAGGTCTTCTGATGAATATGCTATAAATTAACACATCTGTGCATATCCGGACATAAAGGCACTTTAATGGAGCCTTACCAATGTCAACTCTGAGGGGCCCAGCCAGCCAAGAAAACGTACTCGTTTTGTAAGTTCTCTCTTATTTTGCCACTGTTGTAAACCAAGTGACAGGCTGGGTCTAACCAGAAGGGTGCTTTTATATGTAAATCATAAATAAAACAAAGGCTGATTTTGACTGATTTTGGAGGGTCACTAAGAGAAACTGTCCTTGCAGACTTTTGAGGAGATGCTCGAAACCTGTGTCAGGCCAAGGTCTGGTAATACTGTCCTGTCAACCCCGCACCCTGTCGTATTTTTTCAGTATCTCTGAACCTCTTCAGCCAGAGGCTCAAACCACTCCTTTGATGCAGCTGGGAAGTTCCATGCTGTTTTTCTTATGGCAGGACATCTCCACATCTGATATCCCAGTAACACAAATGGTGACAGCTTCTAAGGCTCACCAGCAATTTCACCTGGGTGGCCCCCAGAGCTGTCTCACAAACACATAAAGGTACCCTGAGCCAATCAGCATCTGGTTGCTTGCTGTAACCTGTAGTCTCTGAGTCTCTGATCCTCTGGAGTCAAAGATGCTTTGGTTTGGCTCTAATCTCCCTAAACTGATGTATCCTCTAGTGACCACCAGAGGGATCCCACATAATGTGATAAAAATTATAATCAACATGGAGAAACCACAGCTCCACCCCCCAGTATGTGTTTGCTTGTGAGACGCAGGTCTTACTTGAAAAATGAGAATGAGGGCCAGAGAATGAGCTGCGTGGAGAAGGCTCTGTCTGGCAGCTTCAGAGAAAGGCTCCCAAGGGAGGGAGGGACAGATCTCAAAACAAAGAGACCTGAGGTTCAGCCCTTCTCTTTTCCCGGAAACAAGCTAAAGAAACAAACCATTAAAACAAATCCTGGCCATTCAAAAGCAAGCCCTTTGTAATCAGTGGAATCATTCCCGACTTATTTCTGAATCAGTATTTAGAAGTTGAACTCCATATATAATGAGATTTCATTAAGAGAACTATAGTCTTTTCCATTTTAAAAATAGATTTGTATAGTTGAAGAGGGAACCAGGAATATACTATATTAGTTTGCAGAATAGCTTAAAATGGTAGAATTTTTTCTCTCCCACTTGTGTATGTTAGAAGTCCGAAATCAAGGTATCAAAAGGGTTGTTGTTGTTGTTGTTAGGTGCCGTCGAGTCGGTACCCGACTCATAACGACCCTCATAGGGTTTTCAATGGCTGTTTTCGGGATTGCCTTGGGAGTGGATTGCCAGGCCCTTCTCCCATTTTTGCGGTCCTGGGAATTGAACTCAGGACTTCAGAGACTGCAGTTTAGCGCTCTACAACTGAGCCAAATCCCAGCCCATCAAAAGGGTTAGCTGTTGTGAAATGCTTATGAGCCAGGGGAGTCTTCCTCAGAAGAGTCTGGGGAGGAATCCTTCCTTTCCTCCTCCTTGGCTCTGGTGGTTGGCAGTAATCCTTAGCATTCCTTGGCTTATCACTACATCACTCAAATTTCTGGCTCCATTTTACCATAATATTCTTCTGCCTATATGTCTCTATCTCCAAACCTCTCTTTCCGTATAAGAACACTAGTCATTGGATTTAGCGCCCATGGTACTCCAGTGTGACCACATCTTTAATTACATCCCCCAGGACCCTGTTTCCAAATTGTTGTTGTTGTTAGGTGCCGTTGAGTCGGTATCTGACTCATAGCGACCCTCATAGGGTTTTCAATGGCTGACTGTTTCAGGATTGCCTTGGGAGTGGATTGCCAGGTCCTTCTCCCATTTTTGCAGTGCTGGGAATTGAACTCGGGACCTCAGAGACTGCAGCGCCGTGCTCTACCAGCTGAGCTAAATCCCAGCCCAAGCTCCTGTTTCCAAATAGGGTCACATTATAAGGTTCCAGGTGGACATGAATGTTTAGTGACACAATTCAATCTACCACATGGTCTTTAACTATTTTCGAACAGCTTTTCAACTTTCATCCCTAGACACAAAGCAGATCTAATACTCTAGTCTGACATGATTTCTGGTCATAGGATGAAATCCATTATCCTCACTTGGAAACTGATGCTTTTGCAGTTCCCTTACGTTGCCTGTCTACTTTTTAAAATCTGATTTCTCAAACGTAGTGCCTCTCCTCTGAGCTGCCAAAAGGCTGTGTCTACATGGTTTTTAGTGGGTTTTGTGTGTGAGAGAGTATTGCGTGCTGAACACCAAAAGACATTGTTTCTACACTGCAGTCCCTTTGTAGCTAATTTTATGGCCCTCCACCGTCAGGTTTTATAGATTATCCGTGAGTTTATTGGGCCAAATCAGTGTAGTTAAAGCTCAAGCGATCCATGCTTATCCCTGTTCTTAACACATGCCTGGCCGTGCTAACGGCCAGTGCAAACTCCACATCATCTCAGCAGAAAGCAGGTCAAACATGCTCGAGTGAGAAGACGACTGTGGTGTGTCAGGCAAATTGGCAAACAAGTGTCAACAGAACAGAAGGTGGGAAAAGAGCAAGAAAGGAACTCAGCAGGAGGGGCAGAGTTGGCTGGACGTGAAGTGCACCATACAGCAGAGTCTGGCACCACCCACAGAGCCAGGGAAGCAGGAGGGAGGTCATCCAGGAGGTGTCCTCAGAGGGAGCCTCCAGCTCCATGACAGAAAAGCCCTGAGGAGCCAGACTTTTCTAGCCCTTGTGCAGGGCCAGAGCCCTCTGCACAGTATCCCCACCACACAGACTTCTACCCTCGACCTGGACTCAGGCATCCTGGACTCTCCACGCCCCTTTTCAAAGCAGGCTGGTCCCTTGCAATTCGAGTTATATTATAAAGACATCTCCTTCCTCAGACAGTAAAGGCCATATATTATATGAGTCTATTCGCAGGAAATTCCTGTAAAAGGTAAATTAATAGAGACAGAAAACAAGGTAGTGTTTGATAGGGATAGGGGTCAGGTGAGGATGCAGAAAGGAGGAGTTACTACTTCATGGGTTTAGAATTTCCCTTAGGGGCAATAAGAATGTTCTAGAACTAGGTGGTAGAATTATTGTACAACATTGCGAACATATTAAATGCCACTGAATTGTACTTTTTAAAATAGGTAAATGGTGAGTGTTATGTGTATTTCAGCACAGCAAAACCAAAATCTACTTCCTTTTGATTCACACACTTGTTCTCTGACCTGTGAAACCACACTGAACTCCATTTTATTTTCTGTGAAACCTGTCTTCCACCTCTCTCTCTTCTGCATCACTGGTCTCCACCACCCCTCCCACCATGTCTCCACAGCTCCAGATGCGGCACCTTGTGTTCTTCAGTGTGCGTCCCTGAAGTCTCTTATTATCCTGGACACTGTGCAGTGGATGTACCCCATTTTTCTATTTCTTTTGTGAAATTATGCTGTACTAGGGTATACTAGTGCTATGGGATAGGGCCAGCATACATTATGGGATCATACATTCTGGCTTCCTCTGATCTGGACTTGTGAGTGCTAGATCCTGACTCTAACTCAGTCTACAATTTTAAACAATCTACTTACCCTCCCTAGCCTCAGTTTCTTCACCTGTAAAATAAAAGACCAGAGAATCTCTAGTGTCTCCAACTTCATATCCTGCTGCCTTGTTCTGGATCTTACTCATGTTGTAGCACCCACAAGTTTGTTGCTGCTTAGCATCCCCCAGTTCCCTACTAATTCCCACTGAGCTGAAAGTTGACTGAGACATCACATCTTTCTCACCAGTGTTAACATAGTTCTCACCTACCTCCACTCCCAATGTATGCCATGGGATGTTGTTGTGGTTATTGTTGTTGTTGTTGGATGTCATCAAGTTGGATCCAACTCATGGAGACCCTATGTACAAAATAACAAAACACTGCCCAAAACTGTGCTATGCACATTATCTTTTTATGTTTGAGCCATTGTTGCAGCCACTATGTTTCTTCTCTATGTTGCAGCCACATCAGCAAATGGAGGTCCCTGGGGTTTACTCCATTTGCATCATTAAGATGAATTCTACTTTGAGGAGGTAACTCTTGCCCAGTCACCTTTTCAATGCCTTCCAACCTAGGGGGATTATTTTCTGGCACTACATCTGACAGTGCTTCTCTGTTATTCATGGAGTTTTCAGTGGCTAATTGTTTTATGGGTGGGCTGCTGGGTCCTTCTCCCTAGCCTGTCTTACTCTGGAAGCTCAGCTGAAACCTGTGCACCACAGGTTGCTTGGCTGGTGTCTGAAATTACTGGTGGCATAGCTTTCAGCATCACAGCAACATGCAAACCCCCACAGCACTACAGACAGACACATGGGGGATGCTGTTGGATCTGAGAGGCAAATGAGACTTCTCTGGGATCCTGATTAATCCTGTCTAATTAGCTGAAGTGAAACATTCCAAAATGTAATTTGAGATCTTTATTATAACATCTATCCTTTTCATATCCCTCCTATTTCTCTATGATATAGAAATCTATGTGCATCTTCATAAAAGTCTCCTACTAGAATTTCAGGTGAGGAGTAGGGATATAACAGAGCCTCATGACAGCCCACCAGAAACCTCTATTCTGGTGGTTTCCCCTCCCTAGAGGTGTGTCAATGGCTCTGTTTATTACCATCCTGTTTGTAGACATGTCTAACCTGAGAATACATGATTAGTAGAGGAAAGAAGCCCTATCACTTTCTCAAGGGTTTCTCTTCCCTTTTGTCTTGGGATAGGGAATGGACTTGTGCTTAGGTAGGCCACAGAAAAGAATTTCTGGATGAGTCCATATGAAGCAAAATTGGGCCTTATTAAGTAAAGAAAAGAACATAGCCTAAGAGTTAGATTCAGGTATGAGAGCTAAGAGAGATGAGTGTGCTTAAGTGCCTTAACAGTAGGGGTGTGTGTGTGTGTGTGTGTGTGTGTGTGTGTGTGTGTATGTGTGTGTGATTTTTCAGCTTCTGAAGGTACATTGTTTGGAGGATGTACTCTACATCTGATTTTAAAAGATGAAGTAAAAATGTTTTGGTATACATATTTTTCTCTGGAGAACTTTTCTTTCACAAATGAGATTATAAGGTAGTTTATGAGGTGCATTGTACAGGTTTGCAGATAAGAAATGAGTGCTCATAAGATAAAAATGGGTCAAAAAGGGTCAAAAGAATTCTTATTATACATCGGTCACAAGGAGGTGAAGATATATGTTTGGACTATAAATACGTTTCATAATGTTTGTAAGGTTTTCTCAGAAAAGTACCTATGTTACAAGGAGGTTAAGACATATTTCTGTTGCATATATGGTTCATAATCTTGTGAAATTTTTCTCAGGAAAGTATAGATTTACAGATGAGAAGGAGTGCTGATAAGGTTAGAGTCAAAGGTCACATACGTGTTGGCTTAAGCATGATTCAATAGCTGTGTTCCCACTCTTGTTTGAGATATCTCTTAGAAAAGGGAATATCATCTCTTTGTAGGTAATCTTCACAGTGGGTTCTGTTGGTTGTGTCAAAATTCTTGACTCTTAGACAGCAAGAAATGCAAACCAGACCCCAAGGAATGAGGGACTCCTCTGTCTTCACTTGTCCCCTTAATTTTCCGTCTTTCTCTCCTGCCTCAAGTATTTGCCCTGCTTTGGGGGAAGAGGTGGGAGGCAGTCAAAGCAACCTTCCTGCTCTATTACTTTGCTCAAAACACTCAGTATGCCAAGGTGCCATGTTTAGGGTGGCTGGTCCTGAACCGCATCTCTGTCACCCATAATATGAGGATTGCATTAAAGTACCTTTAATATTCCTATTGGGAACAAAAAAATTCAGGATAAGAATCAGCCAAACCTCTGGTCTGGTGATTGACTGGTTTTCTTCTCTCTCTGCACAGGTTCTGAAAGACTTAAGTGCCCTTAGAGCAGGAGACCCACATAGGGACACCGAGTCTTTGATTCCAGACCCAGGCAGGCTCCCACTGCTCTCAGCTAGACAGAAGAGGGCCCTTGCTCCCTCTGCCTATAGAGCCCAGGCCTGGAAATAATCAGCTAAAAGGTCTCCTAGGCTCCCTCTGCCCTCAAGCTTACACCAGCCTCTACACTTAGGTCATACCATCGCAGTGAGCAGGGGTCTTGAGAGAGCCCCCATTCTGGGAGAGAGAAAGAGTGGTTTCCCCAAATACCCACAGCATAATTGACCTTGGCAGTTTGCTCTGGCCCTTCCAGGATGGGTAGCCACAGAAATCACCTGCCTTACCATTCTTGTAAGATAGTCGGCAAAGAGGAGCCCTAAGGAAGGAAGATGGTGACTTCCTTCTGGGTGGGAAAATGCAGCCAAGGGGAATGTGGAGACAGAGCTACTCCCCCTAAATACTGTGGTATAGACAATGTGCAGGCCATCACATTTCTTCAAACTTGACCAACCCATAGCAATCCCCATTTTGCTTATTTCTTTGCTTGCTAGTTTCTTGAGACAGGGCTTTGTTATATAGCTTGGGCTACCCTCAGGCTTGCGAACTTCCTGCCTCAGCCCCCCGAGTGGTGGGATCACAGGCGTGCACCACCGTGCCTCCCTGTAGTCTGGTCTTGGATTCGGGTATAGGAGTGTGAAGAGGAGCAGCCAGATCCTCTTGTGGGTTCTCTGGTATCCTGCACTCCCCAAATGAACAAGAGACACAACCCGATGAGCTAGTCACTCCGCAGGGTGTCCTGGAGGCCTCCCCTTCTCAAAGGAACACAGTATTTCATGATGAAAGCCACATCAATGGCAAATAGTGACATCTTGCCTGCTCCCAGGATTCTAGGATACTTGAAGCCCTAGTCCTAAGGATCATTCCTGGGTTCCTTCATCACTACACGAGCCTGAGGGCCTTGTCCTTAGATTTCCTTTGCCTCCTTTCATTCTGATAGCCTTTAAAAAAAAATCCTTTCTTTGAGGCATCCCTTGCTGAGGCAAATAGAGAGTTATTATTACACAGCCTTCTCCCTGAGGCCATTTTGTTGCCAGTTGGTTGTCCAAGGCAACCAATAAAAAGAAATTTAGGAACAAAGTCACTTTGCTTTGTTGGGTCACCCTTAATAGCTTGAAAAGAACTCCTTTACTTTAGCAGGGTCTCCTGATGACTTTGCTAAGTGACAAGTGAGATGCACGTTTGCTTGAAGACCTGACACACTTCTGCCTTTGTTCGTATGCAAAGCCTGTTCTTGAAGTGAGGCCCTTTGCCTTGCACATCCTCACACTCTAATGAGACCAGGCTTCTGCCAAATCACATTCAGAGAATGTTAATGCAGCAGGACCCCCACACAGGTCTGCTATCCAGGGAAGGGCTGCCGCTGGCTCACCCGCATGCGAGCAACAGCACTAATGAATGAGTGCCAGGAGATGACATTAAAACAGAAACCTTGACTGGCCCAGCGCTTGTATCTTTAAGGTTCTCATTCTTGAGTCTTCTTTTCTGTCACCTCGACTTGGAAGAAAATGTAACTCATCCCTGTGTATAAATTGGGGCAATCTCCTAGACTTTTGACGCTAATACAGATAATTAATGTATTGAGCCTTCCATTTAGTGTGTGGGAGGAAAGGACGTGTGTTTTGTCAGCTTTTAAAAGGAGCAGAGGTGTAAATGTGGGGTTTCAGGATTAAGGTTTATGGTTGTTTGAGTAATGTTCATCCGGTGCCTAGTACATGTGAACCACTCTCCTAGGCTGGGCTGGGGATGTCACAGGGCAGATGTGGAATCCAGAACATGCTTTAAGGAGGTGCAGTCAAGTAGAAAAGATATATAGTATGTCCATACTATCATAATTCAAGATAGAAAGTGCTAAAAGAAATTAATAATGGCTGTAATTTCATAGGAGAGATTCTTTTTGAATCCTTTGTTACTTTGTTTTCACTGCTTGTAACTCAGCATTTTCTCTCTCTTAGGTTATAGGATGGTTGTTACTTAGCTGTTTTCTGACTCTCAGTGAGTACCTACTATGTGCTGGAGAGTGGGAGAGAGAAAGGGAGGGAATATAGATGTATAATGGATTTGTATCCAGGTAGAGAGGCAGAGGTAATGACTTCAAAAACAAACAAACAAACAAGAAACTTTAAGTAAAATGTTACCCAGGTTCCAAACATACACGTGTCAGGTATTGGCAGCAAGTGAAGAGAAATGGGCCAAGAATAACAAGCAGGGTTATAGAGTTTGAAAACTGAGTATAGACTTCCTGTCTAAACAGGGCACAGGTACTTAGTTAAGGTTAATTATTGCCAAGCAGGGATGGGACCACTAGATGCCCAGAATTGGGGGGTAAAAGCTAAATCTTTCAATTTATGAGTCTTGGCAATTATTTATTGACTCATTTAAACAATATGTGTTAGCATTCTGTCACTGTGACGAAATACCTGAGATAATTAACTTATAAGGAGGAAAGGTTTGTTTTGGCTCATGGATTTGGAGGTTTTAGTCTAAGACTGACACCATTGATTTGGCACTGAGGTAGCACAGCACATCATAAAGGAGCACAGGACGTCCTTCACTTCATGGAGGAAAAGGAAAAGAGAGAAGAGAAGGCCGGGGCCCTGATCTCTCCTTTCAGGATACACCCTTAATAACTTATCTTTCTTCTACCAGGCCCCACTTCTTAGAGGTTCCATGACCTCCCAATAGCACCATGGGCTGGCAATCAGGTCTTTAACACATGGGCCTTTGAGAGACATTTAAGATTCAAATTATAGCAGTAGAGAAACCACAAAAGAACTCAGTGGGTCTGAGCTGGCACAGAACTTGCCTACTGGCAACCTCTAGCATATACTAAGGTGAATATACTAAGGCAGAAGTGACTTATGGCCAGAAACCTCAGGGAAGCTTTACATGATTGAGAACTTTGGATATAGGTTCTGAATAATGAGGGCACATGGGCAAGAGGCCTTCCGAGTAGAGGAAAGAATGTGATCATAGGTATGGACCTAGGACCCTTGAAATTGTGGCCTACAAAGAGGACTGTAGCTGAAGACCAGGGTATGAACAAGGGCCAAGGGTCATGTCATGGAACCTCCTGAACACTCCCTCTGCTCAGGGCACAATGAGGGTGGTGATATCTATCGTCCTGCATTGGGATCATGCAGAGAAAATGCCTAGAGTTGTGCTTGTCATGGAGACAGAACATTTAATAAGTGAGGGGTCCTTTCTGGTATTTAATAAAATGTCTCAATTTTGTTCTGTTCATCCTATGGCACTAGTGAAGACCCACTGCTTCTTTTTATTGTTTCCTTTTTAAACAATTACACTTTCACTTATTTATGGAAACTAAACATTCAGCAGCATACAAAGAGGAAAGTAGCAATCATCTGTGTTCTCACCACCCAGAATTAGCTATGGTTAACATTCTGGCAGATTTTTATTTGCATCCAGTCTTTTCTTTTTTAAAATCATTCCTGATTTTGCAAAAAATGATATAAAATGACTGATATAAAACCTTGTTATAAAATAAAGTATGAAAATGCAGGAAAAATTGTTCAATCCCTACTGTTATTATAGTAGGTGCAGACCATTTCAGACAGCTTTATGTACATTATAGATAAAAGCATGGGTGGTCCCTATAGGGGTGTGGGGTGACTATCAGGATTAAGTAAGGCAATGCATGTGAAGGACATAGAGTATGCAGTGCTTGGTAAATGTTGGGTTTTATCAGTCAGCAGTGGGGTATGAATGAACAAGTATAACTCTAGAACTCTATAGAGGAATTGCTGTGTAGAGGTTAGTAGAAGTCTGCTGTTCAGGTGGGACTCCAGGTTTTAAAGTCTTTCTCTCCTCAGGTTACAAAGAAATATTTCATCACTCTTTGTAGTAAACTGGGAAGGGGGACATGCCCAGGATTCTTAGGAGTCAAGAGCTGATGAATGAAGAGTTCTAGGAAGAGGGGACATTACGGAATGTTCGTCTCCGGCCTCCCCTGCTCTCTCTACCCCACCCTTCTCTACAACCTTCCCTGTGCTCCTTTCTTGTTTTGTTTTGACACTCAACAACAGAAGGCCCAGGAAGTGCTTACTGAGTCCTGCTGATTATGTTCTAGACCCTCTTTTTCTTTCTGAGAAGTATGCACTAATCCCCAAGTCTAGTATTTATTGATTGTGCTATGTCTTCACCAGTGGTGTGACAAAGGAGCACGTGCATTGGCTGTCTGTAGTTAACATCTTAACGAAATGCAGGAAGCAAAGTAGCTATTAGAGGGTGGTCCTTTACACCTGTAATCCGTTATAGTTTTAAATCCATTTGAAAATGCATCATTTAACTCTCTGAACCAGGAGTAAAAGGCTGGACCACTTGGTGAGAAACTCTTTTGCTCTGTGATTGAAAAATCTGGCACTGCCAGATTCCTAGAGCTTTGCAAAAATTACCTGTAGCTTCTTTTTACCATAAAGTAGGTGTCAAGTGAAGACTTTGCAGGTGTTTATGATCATTATGTCATATTAAAGAGTCACATTGATTTCCAGAATGCGAACAAGAACACTTCATATTCCTCTACCTGCAAGGCAATTAAATTATTGTCTGACATGTTTATAGCTCCAGAACCAGTAATTAACTTTTAGTCTGAATAGCGGACGTAGTGTTATAATCCAGTGCTTTGCTGAGAGGTTCATACTTAGCATTTGCATTTGATAATTTAAATAATTCTGGGCAAGCACGGTTATACTTCTTGGCAATTGCCAGAATAATAGAAAAGAATGCAATGCCCAGATCTTTTTTATAAATAATTTTGTATTCTTGAACGTTTTCATTTCCTCATTATTAACCTCTACTGCCCTTGTTGAATAAACTAGAAAATGGTAGTAGCCTCTGAAATCCCAAGTATTATGTCTCTTCTTAATCCCTTTTCTATCTTCCCATGGAAACAATATCTGAGCAATCTTCAAATTTCCATGAGGTTGTGAAAGACTTGCAGGGAGCCATTTTTAAAAATTCTCCCCTAGGGAATTTGTTATTGTTGTTGTTTTTTCTTTGTGTAATCCTTTATATATCAGAGATTGATTTTCTGATAAGATCCTCTATTCCAAAGAATATTTGGTAATTTTAGCAAGTGCTTGCCATAGGAACAATGGAATCCAAGTTGATGTGCAATAATTTCACCAATTTAAGAAAATAAATTGCAGAAAGGGTCTCCTCTCTCCAACAGGCCCTTTCAACATAAAGTTTATTGGATGATTTCAGGATTTTCTTTTACAGGAACTTCAAACTATCAGACTTCTTTATAGAATTTTTTGACTTCCAGGCAAAGTACTCTAGATGGTTTCCAGACATGTTGCTATTTCCATTTTTCCCTTTCCCCTTCCCTTCTACTTCCTATGGACAGAAAAAATCCCTTTGATTGTTCCCATCTGTGAATTCTCTGGAGAGCATAGGCCCTGAAAAAGGAAGTGAATGTGTTCTACCATCAGTTTCTTTGTTGTTGTTGTTTGGTTGGTTTTTTCTTTGTTTCGTTTGCTTTTGTTAAGGAACTTTTCCTCTATTCTGTATAACTTTATAATCTTGCCCAATATGACTTTGCCTATGCCTTCTCTTGATTAGAAGGCAGCAAAGTCAAAGCCCCTTCACTCCTGTGCCTCCCTATTCCCAGGACCAACTTTGCCACCCAAAATGCTGATTAGGTACAAATATTGCCCACATCCTCCTGTGGGCACATTCGGAGGAAGTTTGTTTTACTACAGAGTGGTATTTTCTGACACATCCTATTTTAAATGGAGTTAGATAAAAAGTATTTAAGTAGAGGACAGCTATCTGTAATATTTCTAAGTCCACTGGGAATCTTTTCCAGGAGGAAATTGGAGTAATATGTGGAGATGTGTGTTTTCCCTCTGGTTTCTTTGGATTCAGCACAGATGCTCAATGCTTAAGCCAGCATGTCTTTCTTTCTCTCTAGCTCTCTGGCTGTCTGTCTTGCTCTCTCCATCCACTCCCCGTCTCTTTCCCTTTCTTTCCTTCCTCTCTTCCTTCCTTTTGTATATCTGTCCTTTATTGATAAGCAATTTCTACCTCAATATTAATGTAATATGTTCTGTACTAGTGGAGAGGCTGGTGTTTAGCTCAGTTGGTAGAGTGCTGCTCTGTGCTTGCTGAGGCCGTAGGTTTGATCCCCAGGAATGCAAAAATGGGAGAAGGACATGGCAGCCCATTTCCAAAGCAATATTGAAACAATCAACCAACAAAAACCCTATGAGGGTCCCTATGAATTGGATCCAACTCAGTGGCAGCTAACAACAACAACAAATTTTAGTGGAGTAATTACTTAAAACATATAATTCTTTGTACTTTTTGAAACACTTCTCCCATATATATTTATGGGATATAATGTAATATTTTCTTAAATGTATTCATTGTGGCATGATTAAATCAATCAGATTAGCATAGTCATCACCTCACATAGAATACTTACTTTCTGTGATAAGAACATTTAAAATCTATTGCCAGCACTTTTTGAATATGTAGTACGTTAAGAAGCACTGTCAAATATAGTGCCAGAGAATAAGCCCCCCATGGTAGAAAGGCATTCAAAAAATGACTAGGGAAGAGTTTCCTCCTCAAAGTAGCATCAACCTCAATGACGGGAATGGAGTAAAGCCTCTGGGATCTCCTTTTGTTGATATGGCACGACTCAAAATGAGAATAAACATAGTGTCTGCAACATTGGGCTCAAACATAAAAAGATTGTGTGCATGGCACAGTGTCAGGTAGTTTTCCTTTGAGTCTCTATAAGTCTGATCCAACTGAATGGCACCTAGCAAGAATGTAGTCATCATACTGCATAGTATAACTCCAGAATTTATTCCTTGTAACAAGCTTCTTAATCCTTTGGCTCATATCTCCCCATCCTCTTCCCTGTGTGCCCCAGGCCTTGGAAACCAACACCTACTCATAAGCCTAATGGCCCATGATGGGCTAGAGACTACAGAGACCACAGTCCAGTGAATATGTCCAATGTGTCCTGGGGCATAAGGCCTGAGATTGTGTACATGCGCATTGAGAGGCCTCTCCTTCCTCTAAAGGACAGCCCTTACTCTGTGCCAGCCACAAGGCTAGAATCTCTTTCAAACATTCCAGTAGACATAGGCTTCATCAATCCTGTTTTCTAGATGTGGAGTCTAACAATTGGGGACATGAGCTAACTCACTGAGGCCTGAGATCTAGGGCAGTCTCTGTGGGGCAGAAGCCAAGCTCTTTGTACATATGCTCCAGCTGATGCCGCCTTCTGTATATTATTAAATGTCTGTCAGGGGATCCTGTGTGAGGTGTCTCTGCTGCCTTGGTCTTTGGTGGGCACTGATGACCCCTGGATTCTTGTAAATTGTGGTATATCTGGTTCTGAAAAGAGTTGCCAGTACCCAAGTAGCAATGACACTACTGTGCGTGGTGATTCGTGCATTTGAGTAAGTCACAGGTTCAGAAGACGCATGGTCTGGAAGGGAGCACTTGTGTCAATCATCTCTGCTGCTAGGTAGCTCTTCAGGTCAGAACTGATCCAAGTCACACAGCACAGTACTTTAATTGATCTTTTTGTTGTTTTTGTGTGGTAGTAGAGATTTGAATCCAGGGCCTCATGCATGGTTTTGCCAGGGTTCTACCACTGAGCTGCATCCCTAGTCCAGTTTTGTTTGTTTGTTTTTTGGGGTTTGTTTGACTTTTTATTTTGAGATGAGGTCTTGCATTAAGTTGTGCAGGCTACTTCTGGCCTTGAACTTGCCATACCCCTGCCTCCACTTCCTGTGTCACTGGGATTACATACATGCACCACTGCCCCCAGTTCACTTTAGTTCGCTTTACTCTTTACCTCAAATGAAGCTTTTGAGAAAGAAGTGACAAAACTTTTCTGGGCAGGGTAGACACAGTCCCTTCTGTGTCCTTCTGTGTTCTGTGTGATCTTTCTGAGCTGTGTCAGATGAAGGACATTTGAGAGAAGGATTTTGAGTTGGGGGGCTACAGTTCTGGAATGCTTTCTGATAGAGTAGTTCTGAGAGATGAGCCATAATATTCAAGGAGAAGTCACCAAACACAAATTGGGAACTCTGAGAGAACATGAGCAGTGATCCAGGCAAGTTCAAGATACTGTTCTTATGGTAGTAAATGTTCAAGTTCTTCGCAGGAATGAGGCTGATAAAATCCTGTGAACATGGACAGTTCATCATAGCAAATGTAATGATTTTCATTTGTTGTAATTCCATGATTAGTTCTGCTAATAAAAATGTCTATTTAAGCTGTTTAAGACACCCACTAAATTTATATAATATTAATTTCATGGAAAAATTCCAACAGAACTATATTAGTTTTTCCCCCATTAAGGTAACATTATGGACTTTTAATGGCACTCTCAACTATAATGGTTTTTATTGACCTAATTATTAAATGAATTAAAATCTGTCTCAATGGTTTGAGAATCATGTAATAATAGCATCAATGCAAAAACCATGGCTGGCTACTATGGTGTAAGAAAGGCAAGACCCAGAACCAGTTAACCCTTCCATATTTTGCTTCATCCTAAAGAAAAGAAAAATAATGCTTTAATTTCATTAAATATACTGCCTTTCATTATTCATGAGATTTGAAATAACAAAAGAGTACTTTGTGGTAAATGAGCTGTATCACACTTGGGGAATTTCTTTGTTTACCTTGCCTGTGGCCTGTACTTTTCTCTTTTGGTGATTTCAAAAAATAGCAGTAGAATTTTAGCAGTGGTATTAGATATATGATGGAATCTCTGTAGAAGCTTTTATAATTAGTATAAAAGTAATATGACCAATGAAATAATTTTAAACAGTGCAGAGGAACCAAGAGTAAAGTATCAATTCTTACTTTGCAGAAGTTCTATAGTCAAAAGTTTGAGGAAGCTGTTTGAAAATTAATGATTTTGCCTCCTAATAATATGTGACATTTCTTTGGCACAGATAGCAAATCTGTGACATCCTGCCTGTAGTCCCCTTACCCACTTCCAAGTTGGACTCCATCACTAAGGGATTGCTACACCCTTTCTTCCTAAAAACAGTGCAGCCTTGGGCTCCATCTCAGGACTTTTCCAGATGAATTCATCAAGTATGACTTGACATAGGAATTGAAATCTTTTGCATTCCTGCTGATCAGTCACAATTTTTTTTTTTTTTGGACACATACACATGAGTTTCATTTGCTCATCAAAGAAGTTCTGTGAGAGAGTGTGTTAGTCAGCTTTCTGTTACTATCACAGATACCTGAGGTAAATCTACTTATTTGGAAAGATTTATTCTGGCTCAGTTTTGCAGGTTTCAGTCCATGACTGATTGGCCCTGGCGATTTAAGCCTGTGGCACACATCATGGCAGGAGCACGTGCTTAAGCAAAGCTGCTCAGCACATGTCTGGGTGTGAAATGAAGAGGAAGAGACTAGGACCCCAATCCCCTTGGATCACATAACCTGAAACCTCCCATAAGACCTCATCTCTTAAAGTTTCCACCACCTCTCAATAACACAAAGCTGAGGGCTGAACCTTTGATGCATGGGCCTTTGGGGAACATTCCAGATTCAAGCTATAACAGAAGGAAGGATGAGGATTAACAGTTCTCTTTTAAAAGACTCAGAGTAAGGAAGTGATTCAATTAGGGAACATAGCAGGTAAAAAGTGGGAATGAGAAGGAACAGCTCCTGTATCCTGGTGTATTAATCTTTCCGTTGGTCTTTCATCCAATCATTATAAACATACTGATTGAGCACTTTCTATGTGTTAGCCACAGAACATTCAGCAATGAGCTTCCATTCTGAGGTAGAGACAGATAACAAAATTAAAATAAGATGATTTTGGGTAGAGTGAGCTGGGCACCATGGTGCATGCTTGTAATCCCAGTGACTAAGGAGGCTGAGGAAGAGTTGAAGCTAGAGGCAGTCTGCACAACTTAGTGAAAACCTGTGTCCAAAAAAAAATAAATAAATAAAAAGAAAGAAAGAAAGAAAAGAAAAAGAAATTGAGTAGTGTGTACAAGGCTCTGGGTTCAATCCCTTAGTACAGCCAAACAAACAACCCAAAAATATGCTAGAGTGAAATATCTAATGAGTGGTTTAGTGAGTCATAAGGATGATCTCTTTTTAAGGCTGACATTTTAGCTGAGACATAACAGAAGAAGATGCTGCTATATTTATTTTTAAAAATATGGGAACAGACTATCATAGATATAGATATAAAGGTTTTAAGGATGGAAGAAGGGCTATGTTATCAGGGAACAAAACAAAGGATTGGGTTCTACAGAACTTGACATTGGGTCTGTGTGTCTGGGAGGAAGAATGGATGACAGGTAAGGTTGGCTAGAGCATGCAGATCAGGGTGAGGGGTTTACATGTCATTCTCATTTTATAGAGCACCCACTAAAGGATATTAACGGAATGACATAATGTATAAGGCACAGGATAAAAATAGCCCAGTCTTCATCCTCAGCAGTATCTATCCAATCACTAGACAGAACATTCTCTTGAGTGCAAGCCATAGTGAAGCATGTCTTCTTGCAAGTGCCCACTTTTACCCTGATGTATTCAGAAGGTAGAATTATAATTCTCTATCTCCCCTGCATTCCTACAGTGGTGAAATCTGTTCTAGGACCAGAGTTAAAAACTGAGAAGGGCACTCAGTAGAAATTCTGGTGGAGACAGACAAAAAAAAAAAAAAAAAAAAAAAAAAAAAAAAAAAAAAAAAAAAAAAAAAAAAAAAAAAAAAAAAAAAAAAAAAAAAAAAAAAAAAAGAAAGAAAGAAAAGAAAAGAAAAAAGAAAAGAAGAAGAAAAAAGACATGAAAAAATGTGGTGTAATACCAGTAATGAGAAGCATGTGACTTCCTAAAGGGATATAGATGCATGGGCCTGTCTGAACTAATAAGAGAAAGCCTCCCCTCCAGACACCTTTTCTAATCCAATGTAACTCCACAGTGCATGGTAGGGAGATCTCTCACATTTATCTTTAACATACAAGTAAAACTTACCATCCTTCTGTTTTGGTTTATTTTAATCTCCAGTATCTTATATAAGTGTAACTTTATTTCATTTGACAATAATTATAAAGAGATATTACAATCAATATTTTTATTGTCAGGAGTCACCATTTGTTGAGCTTTGTATACTGGAGAATATGCTAAGTGCATTGCCTCTAAACCTTCTGAGATATGTACTTTTATTTTCTCATCTTACGCATGACAAAACTAAGCCAGAGAAAGATTAATTAGTACTTATCCAAGACCATACAGTTAGCCAGGGTAGAGTCCAGGAAATTTAACTTAAGAGTTCATTGTCTTAACCAAAAAAGTGTCCTTCCCCATGCCACCAGGTGGAATAAGCATGAAGGGCTTTGGAGTAAACCAGGCCTGGGACTGAGGCTTATCCAGTGTCTTTACCTGTTACTTAGGAGTTATGGTGGCACAGGCCCCAAAGGATTTGGTGAGAGTTGATAAGATGTGTCAATAGCGTGTGTAACAGAGTGCCTAGCACTGTGCAAGCGCTCTACAAGCCATTCCACTTGAGGACCTGCACTTAGCACCCAATTGATGTGCTACCTGTTTCCTTAGGATCACGGAGACAATTGCAGGAGGTCATTGTGGAGCACCTACACAGGACATGGGGTTCTGTGTGGCCATTCAAACGGTGTCTATTCTTGTTGGTAGAGGAAAAGGTGACACCTTGAATTTTCGGCATCTGTAGCAAGTCAGAGTAGCCATGGGGGAAACCTGCTATGTGATTTTCACTTCTACAGCAGAAGTGAGCACCACTATTGGTGACATGAGTGTATCTAAAGTGAGGTTGTGGTAATGTTCCTGGACTGGCACAATTTTAATTCAACTGGATGTTTCAGAAAGAGCCATTGGTACTATCAGTGGAAATTCAGCACAAAACTTTGGAAGGAAGTCTGATGTATATTACTTAGTTGAAGTCAAGTTTTGACAACAATATGTTCAAGAGAAATGCAGATTTCTCAGATCACATCCTATTTCTGTAAAAACTACATGTGCTATTTATCTGATAGAGCATGTTGAGGAATATGAGGTTCTTTTTTTGTGGTAAACAACTGGAATCTCTGGCTAAGTTCATGTGAAATATCCTGCATAGGTGGCATGGAGGTTAATGGAGTTTCAAACTGTGTACCCTGGAAGAAAGCTCCCCCAGAGTCCCTGTTAATATGAAAAGCCGGTGGGAAGTGCCGCAGGCTGTCCCTGTGCTGCTCTCAGGAGCACTGCATGGGCCAGGCCTGGGTAACAGTAGTTGAATCTCAGGCAGGAGAAAAAAAAAAATAAAAAATCCTTACCCACCAAAGCCAACTGTCAAGAACCAGGCCTTTCTCCCTCCAAGTCAAACTCAGTTAATGATAAGTAAAAACAGGGTGATTCATCTTTCAAATGAGACGATAAAACAAACTCTTCTCTCGGTAGGTTTAAAAGATTTAAGCTGACTCTTTTTTCTTGTATAGACATGTTTCCTAACTTGACCAAAGTCATATATAAACTCTTCATTTCTTTAAATTGTTGTCTGTTAATGCTTGGAAAAACTTTCCTTCCTTCCTTCCTTCTTCCTTTTCCCTTTCCTCTCCTCTTCTGTTGTCTTCTCTCCTTGCCTTTCTTCTCCTTCCCAGAGCATTGTGCATGTTATGCAAATACTTTATCACTGAGCTACACCCCTAGCCAGGAAATAGTCCTTGAATTATTGCAAGAACTGAGCAGCTGGGAAGGCAGCATGGAGGAGGGGAACAGGAAGGTTTGGGTTTGATGGGTGCTGACCTGTCCACCTATAGATTTCAGTTGTCCTTACCCACCTCCATGTGACATTAGACATGGTTGGTTTTCCTTGTCATCTTAGATAAAATGGTGGGCCTGGAAAAAAATTCCCTCCATCACTAACATTAGGTCAACACAACTCTGTCCATTTTCTTCAGAGTGGTACTTGATTCGTAACTTCTTCTTGGCCAGCACTAAGGCTGCTTCATTATTTGGCCTGAAATTTTCCATATTGAATATTTAATGATCACCTAAGATAGTCGTGCTTACCTGAAGTCCCCAGACAGACCCTGAAATTAGACATAAATGCTTAAGTAAGGATGGTTTTCAGGGTGTCAGGGGAATGCTATGGGAGTTTTTGTTTATTCAATAGCTATTGAATACCTATTTTCTGCCAGGTACTGAGCTAAGCAAGGGAAATAAAATGGTGATCTGGTCATATAGTCATGGGCTGCCCAGAGCCTGCATTCAAACAGGAAGTTTCAAGAAATGAGTAAATAAGCAATCATAGCATAGGACAGAGGTCAACTGGGTCATGAGGAACATGGGAGGTGCTACAGGAGCCCAGGAGGACTCTTCCCTCAGACTGTGTCAGGTTTTCCAGGGAGTTCGTGTCTGCAAAAAGATGAGAACCAAAGGAAAGTGAATGTGACATGATGGTTAGGTGAATGGCACATGGAGGAAGGATGACAGATGCACGGTACACTTCAGATTTAATTCACACCTAATAAGATATGGGCAATGTAGAGTTGGTATAAAGACTTGAAGATCGCCATCACTGTAATGAAAGCTAATGGACACTGAGCTCTTACTATGTGCCAGATTGTTGCTAAGCACTTGAGACCAGTCATTTCCTTTAATCCTCTCCAAACTGCTCAGAGGACTCGGTACCATCCCACTTGGTGTATCAGTACACTACAGCTCGTAGACAGTGTCTGTTCAAGGACTTCCAGCCAAAACTGTAGCAATTGTGGGATGTACAGTCAGGTCTGGACCATTCCTAGGCTCAGCACTAGTGTAGATTGTGGTCACACCCTGTGAGTGCACCTGGAATCCTCACCTGCCATACAGGTGGGAAAGTCATGTTTTCTTGAATTGTTTTGCCAGATATAGCCAAGCTTTAGATTAAAAATCAAAAATTGTCCCCATCTATTCCTCTCCATGGTGGAAGACATTCTCTTCTAGGCAGGCTTTGAGTGGCCTTCAACCACCAGTTCTAATTGAGATCGTTTAATATACCTGTTTTGTGGCCAAAAACCATTTGTTGAGTTCAAAGAAGCAGCAAAGCTCTAAGGGGCTTATTAACAATTTAACATTTCCAGAGAACGTGGGATTGTTAATTCCATTTGCCACAGAAATCCTGCCCTAATGATTAAGTCTTAGTACCTGCAGAAACGCCAAAAAGTGAAATCCATTTTGTGCCTGTGTGGCTCCCACTCTCTCACTCTAAGCTGCGCTAAGATCTGCCAAGGCTGGCTGAGCACTGCTCTGTCTCTTCCAGTTCACTTTGCCCTCCATTTTTGAGTGGCTCTTTGCCTTTTTCCTTCTATGAGCATTTTATTCCAAATATACATAGCCTCCTAAACAGCCCCTGCTGATAGTGTTACCCCCCAAACACCTGGCCCTGTGGAAGTGTCCTTGCACTAAAATGTGCTGGTTTTATTTAGTCAGCAAACTGTTACTGAGGTCAAGGCTTTTGCTTGGCACTGGGGGTGAGGAAATGAATCACTCCTGCTGTCAAGATATAGGAAAATAGAGGGATCCTTTACTAGTGGCAGAAACCCAAACCAAACTGCCTTAGAGGAAGGAGGAAGAGTTTTTTAGCTCATGTAACCAAAAAGTCTAATGGTAACATTGATTCAGGCTTGATTAAATCTAGGGACACCAGCAATGTTACGAGGTAGTTTATGTCTCTCTACCTCTTTTGGAGGTCCTCTTAAGGAAGGAAATGGGGACACCTACACCTTGAGGTTCATGACCTACTAGCTTTTGGTGAGAAGATTGGTTTTCTCAGTGATGTTTAAGTGATGTTAATGAAAACTTGGTATAGAACACTGTGGCCCAACCTCAGTTACATGCCCACCGCTGAGCCAGTCACATGGCTGGGGTGTGTGTACTGCATCCCCCAGGCCAGCTAGAGATAGGACCAACCCCATCCAAAGTCCAAGGGAAGTTCCTCACCTGAGAGAAGTTCCAGGAAGAAAAGAAATCTAAAGGAAAGTTGGGTCCCCAGTATATACAGGGACATGTACACAACATTAACAGAGCCCAGGAAAAGGAGGAGAGAACTCAGAAGTCTTCCCAAAGGGGTTAATTTCTGAGCAGAGTTCTACAGGGTAAATAGAAATTCACCAATGGTACAGGAATGTGACCTAGAATTTAGTTTTGCTTTGCTAATGCTCCAGTGGGCTGGGATTTAGCTCAGTTGGTAGAGCGCTGCGCTGCAGTCTCTGAGGTCCCGAGTTCAATTCCCAGCACTGCAAAAATGGGAGAAGGACCTGGCAATCCACTCCCAAGGCAATCCCGAAATAGTCAGCCATTGAAAACCCTATGAGGGTCGCTATGAGTCGGATACCGACTCGACGGCACCTAACAACAACAATGCTCCAGTAGGAATGGCATTGGCAAGTGATATTAATTAATTTCAAAAACTTTACTTAGCACGTACCAACCGTATAGCAGGAATTGTGTTAGTGCTGGAGTGTAATGAAGAACAAGGCAGGTACTGTTTTGGCTCACGTGGATATTACAGTGGAGAAAGGAGACAAACAAACATTGAACACATAATTGCACAAATGATAAAATAATTATCCTTTTAAAAACTAGGTTACAGCCCACCAATGCCTTGATTTCAGTTTTCTCAACTCTAAAATGGAAAACTGTGTCCCAGTGTCAAAACCAATCAAATACAATAGTATGGTGAGGAAGAGAGATGAATTCATTTATACACATACATACACACACAAATGAAAAAAGCAAGGTACACCTTGAAATAAAGAGTGGAAATGAGGGAAACGTGTTCCTATATGTACACAGCTAGCCCATTACCTATCACCTTAAATGCATCATTCATATACTGCCCAAATGGCCACTTTGTCCTCACCCTTTTAGTGTTCCTGACTCAGTGTTTTCCTTTGTTTTTGTACCCAGTGTCCTTAAAATGCTCTATCTGTGCTCAGTACATAATGCTGTTGTCTGCTTTTATGATGTCCTCCTATGAAACACGTGAGGTTCAAAAAATGCTTTTTGATATGGAGGCAAGGAAAATCTAGAGATGCTGCTTTTAAATTACCAACTCTATTATTTAATAATTTAAATCAACTGTACTGCTTTGTAACAATCTGATCATAAACAGTTTCCACAGTTCACTCCTCCCGCCCTCATAGGGAGGTCCACAGGAGAGGAGTTTACCTGCTCCTTTACACACCCCTGAGAATAGCAGCGGGTAGCAGAGATGACAGTGCTCCTGCAAATGGCACCACTGAGATGAGGCGGCATTTGCGGTGGAGTGCTTCAGCAGAGGCAAGAGAGCAGCGCTGTGTTTGTGCAGACTCTCTTTTACACGGAGGCTTCAGTTCCTTATTAAATGGAAGCCAGATGCTTATAGTTAACATTTTTAATGGGTTCACATTCCCAGGTAGCTCATAAAATCCCATTAATAAATCAAAAGACCCCTCCTAACACAATTTCAAAGGATGGTATAATGTCACTGGTGTGTTAATAAATTAGGGACCCTGAAAGCGAGATTCATGAGTTTCCCCGGGTTTCCGCTCCCTCCCCTCCATGTACATGCTCATTCTCCACCCCCTAAATAAAAAAAGATTGGAAAAAGACATCAGGGATAAATGTCTTAGTGTCACAGGCTAGCACCGTGTCTCCCACAAGACAAAGTGAGTTAGTAGGAGCAAAATTTCTAAGTGATTTAAAAGATACCATTTAAATTCTATTAGAATTTTTTTTGAAATGAAAGGCAATGAGTTAAGTGAGAGTAAGATGTAAACCTTCCTGTGATATTTGATTGCTAATGAACAGAAAGTATTAATCTTAGCAACCAAGAAGAGAAAAATGCATAGTGTTTTTCATTAAATCAACTAAATGATTAAATGAGTTAGTCGGTGGAAACCATTTTAATTTTCTGAATGTGAAATGTACAGCTTATAACAAATAATTCAAAGCACCTTTCTAAGCAAGTTTTGACCATAAAAAATGTGGGTTATAAAGATGTTTGGTATTTTCTTCTTTATAGGTAGTATTTTAAATGCAGAGACATTAATTGTGTGGAAAGAAAGGCCCCTACTCTCTTGGCTTAAAAAAATTCGGCATCCAGTGCACCATCTCTAATGGATCTTCAACACTATTACAAAATGATTGATTGTTGTCGTAGTCATTTTAGCAGCTTTCAGAGCTGTTATATTTTTAATTAAATTGGCTGTGAATTTTGTAAGTGGCAAAGGTTGATAAACTAGCGCTCGGTGCAATATTACTATTCTTCTTAGCATAGCTGTCACACGCGGTACATTTATGTGCATAATCTTCTTAACATTCATAAGTCTCTTTTGTCTCAGGCATTGATTTCCACGATTACTTGTTGTTTGGAAATGGGGAGGGGGGAGACATACAGTTTAACTTGGTGAAGTACATGGTTCTGAGATGTTCCTTGGTGAACTGAGAGGAAACCTAGTCTCGGGACCCTGCTGGAGCTTGGCCTCCCACCTCCCTTCTTGTACCTCATCAGCAAGGGAAAGCAGATGTAGGAGGCAGGTTTGTGTGCCAGTTCTTCTCCCATCGGTATTGAGAGGGTCTGCTGAGCCAGGCCTGGGGCTGGGTGCCAGGAATACAAGAGTGAATAGCATAGGACACGAAGACACTGATCCAACTGAAGAGAGAGAAGTTTTCTGCAGGAGAAGGCAATCTAGAATGGTGGAGACAGGAAAGTCCAGGGGGTAGGTAAATCTTGCCTGAGCTAGTGGCCTTGGAGCTAGGATCTGAAGTTGGGATGGCCAACCAAAGGAGGGGACAGGCGTGTTCCAGGCAAGGGAACTGCATTTACATGGGTTCTGAGGTCCGGATCACAGGGAGCCAGTCTGAAGACCTGAAGGAAGGCCAGAGGGCTGGAGCCCAGAGCGAGAGGAGGTGAGAAGGGAGCCCCTTTAAGACCTGGGAACAGGGCCTGTATTGCCAGGCAGCCTCAAGGAGTTGCCTGGGCAGCCTTGGGGATAGCTGTCCGAACGGCTCCATCCAGGAAGGACGCTGATGATGGCAGCACACTGGAGGACGGCGGCCCCACCTTTGATGTATCTGACCTGCGTTTGCCATGAAAGAGTGAAAGTGAAAACCCAGGAGAGATGGAGGGAGAGGGGAAAACGTGTTTAATAGAATTACAACATGGTAGGGCAGGAAGGCCTTACAGGCTGCATCCTTTGCTACCAGCAATTTGCAGACCAGGAAGGTGAGCCCCGAGGGTTTAATGACACACTTTGATTGACAGCAAGTAACCAGCCTACCTTGTTTGTATGTAAGGGCTCTTCCTAACACATTGTCACTTTCTGAGAACTTTTTGACTTTTGCTCTTGGGCAAAATTGATTCCCTTGTTTATCTAATAAGCAGATGGTAGCTAGGAAGGATATGTAGGAATCATAGTGACTTAGCACACAACATGGCTTGGGAGTGAGGGTGGTCTAGATGGGAGTCTCAGCTGTGCTCACTAACCATGGCAAGACTTACAAGGTCGGAGCCTCAGTTTTCACAATTGTGCAATGAGGTTAATAGTAGTACCTGCATCATTGGGCTGTAAGGCTTATGTTACCTGTCATACAAAATGCTTGATATGATTGCTGGCATGGAGTAAATTGCTCATCTGTGGTAATTATATCGTCTTAGAATAACTGAATTAATATATTAATGAATCAATTGTTTTGTTCCTTTTGTAGAAAAAGAAAATGAGGATTTACTTTTCATTAAAAGGCAGACACCTTTGAAAATGTGCTGATTATTTTTTCCCACTGGTTTTAGGGTATACATGAAAATTTTTTATATTTAGGCAGCCAGATCTTTATTACTAAATAAAATGCCATTGGTTCATGTATCTTATTAGTTATGGGTACATGAAAACCAGCAAATAATGTTTAAAGGCCAAAGATAATGAAAGTTTTCCCCTAATTCAAAGAGGGAAGTTTGATTTTTCATTGTCATGGAAAGAAGTTAAGCTTTGGGTCACATAGACCTGGTACTCAACCCTGGCAAATTATCTGGAAGAATTTGAGCCTCTCAGACCCTCAGTTTTCTCAATAGTAAGATGAAGATGTAGTTAGTTATTATATGTTATGAGATTGACCTAAAAGAGGGCAAAATGTGTGACACAGAGTAAGCAGTCACTAGTTTTGGCTCTTCTAGTTGTGTGAACCATCCCCTGGTAATTCCCATCAACTCTGACATTGAAAAGGGTTGGGGGTGGACTGAGATCCATTCAGATGGGCAGCTTTTATTTCTAAGGGGGACAAAGTCAGGGTCATTTTCACCAATGCAAAATGACCTCCGAGCCTCTCACAAAGCATTTGGGTTTGGTGCCTCCATCTTTTCAGTGAGGCATTCACAGCCTCATTCACAGCAACAGCTAGAGTATCAGGGGAACCTCACAAGACAGATGTCTGTGTGGGGAGATTTTCTTAGTAAAAATTGTGTATAGAGTAAACATGGCACTTACTTTTAGTGGTGTAATCTCCATAGTTTCCAACCAGAGGCTGTGCAAATTGCAAAGGAGGGAAAATAATATCTCAGTTTTCCTGCATTGAGGTTACAGATGAGCCACAGAGCTACCATTTATATTTGCGGGCGATCTCAATCATTCTGCATGCATGCTCACCCTGGCAACATTTCCAGGCATTACTCCACATTACCATAGTATTTTATCACGCATCACATGTCTGACACAGTTCTCTCCCTGGCAAGAGACTGCTTCGGGCTAAGTTTCAGATTTTGTCAGTAGGAAAAAAGGAATTGTTTCAATCCAGAAGTGGCTGGGGAAACATACCTTCAAGTGCTACAAATTTGTAAAGGTAAAACTCCAGGTAGGAAGAAAGAGGAAGAACAAATGAACTTAGGTCTTGCCGGTTTCTGTACAGTCTTTGCTGCATTTTCCAATTGGGCTCAGTGCTCAGCAGGGCCAAGTGGCAAGATTGTTTCATTGGCTAATGGGGGTCAACGCTTGATACTCTGAGTTTGGAAGGAAATGGAAGTTGCATCGCAAGTAATTCATGTCCTTCAACTCTTCTATCTCTGCCACCCAGGGATAGGGGGATAGAGGTGAGTTAGTATCTTCACTGACATTGACTATTTGGTCATCTCACTCTGCCTTTCTCTTTTGGTATGGCCCAGACCTGGAAGAAAGTCTTGTTTTCCTCATTCCCTCCATTTCTTCCATCCAAACAAATATACTTACGTGGTGTCTTTTCCTGCTGTGCTTTGTGCCAGACACTATGGAAACGATAGCAAGCATGACAGTCATGACCCTGGGGCTCACAGGTGCCATGACTGAGCCTATGGGGAGTCTGTAAGGTCCTAGGAGAGCTGGGGGTGGACTGAGATCCATTCAGATGGGCAGCTGTAAGTCTGTAAGGTCCTAGGGGAGCTGGATTTTGGTGGGGTGACATCTACATCAAATTCCAAAGGCTAGCTGAAGGATTGTAAGAAAAAATTCAATGTCTCCTACCTACTCTTGGCTGCTCTTCCTTCTTAGTGTGGCTCAGGTATGGGTAAGTGTGGGATATGAGAGCATGGTGCACATTCAACTAACTTCTTATTTCCCAAATATCAAGCATTAATCACAGTTTTTGTCTTGCCAAGTCTAGACACCACTTCTACTACTATTTATGTTTCTTCAAACCAACTTCCTTTTTCTGCTTGACTATATTCATGGGAAATCCCCAAAATCCACCATTGGAAACCCTATGAACAGCGACAAGCAGTAACAATAGTGTTCCATCTGTTGTATGTAGGGTTGCTATGAGTCAGATACCGACTCGATGGCACCTAACAACTAACAACATATTCATGGAAAAAGGCAAGATGATATCACCATTATAAGAAAGAGCTAGTGAAACATGTCATAACAAGAAGATAACTGCAAAAGTAAATATAGTGAAAAATAAAATAGCTTTATTCAATTATAGCTTGATTTTGGTGTTGTAGCCTGAGGCCTGTTCTTTTTTGAGCCTAGGAAACAGGACCATAAGGGCTGGGGATGTAGCTCACTCACAGAGCACTTGCCTAGCATGTGCAAGGCCCTGACTTCCATCCCCAGCACCACAAATCAAAGGTGGGGGAGGTGGCATCATAGGCCTTAGAGTGTAGCGAGGACGAAAGAGGACCAAACTAAACTTCCTCCGGGCAGAGCTCAAGGAAGAAAAAGGATATTGAAAGTAAATAATCACAGTGTGGTTCAACATGCCTTAAGGTCATGGCTGTTTGCTGTCTAAATGCACCTTCTGTGTCCACAGAGATATGTGTCTCGGGCTCAGAAGGAACTGAGAGTGGCACAGTGGGGTTGGAACATGAAGTTGTAAGGACCGGAATGACAAAGGCAGCACATGGCTTTACAGGCCTAAGGAATTTGGATTTTATCCTAAAAGAATGGAAAGCCAGGGAGGCAAGTAGGCAAGCAGATGGCTGACTACAAAGCCTGGTTTGCATTTCAGAAAGCCCTCTCTTCTGGAGGGGAGGAGTGTGGAGTGCAAGCAGGTCAGGGACAGGGGAGCTGCAGGGAGGCTTCTGAGAAATCCAGAGGGAAGAAGATTGCAGCAAAAATCGGAAGAGTGGCTGTGGGGAGCAGGGAAGAGTCTATGGTGTCTGTTAGTTGATTGGCTAAGCACCTGTAGTGGGTGCTTAGATGAGTTTTCTGAAAATGTGGTTCACACACCCTCACTGTAGAAAGAGCCAGTCCAAGCCAGTCATTTTTGCATTTCTTTTTGGCCAAGAATCCTGAAGCACTGGATCTGCCTTAATTAATGAAAAGTCTATCCAGTGTAGTGTGTTGACTCAGTCCCCACCTCCATTCTCACGCACCTCCAAATTCCTTTTAGAGGCCTCTGCTTCATTCAGATTACTAAAAGTGAGTTGTGCAGACAAAACCCAAGACCTGATAATGATGTAGTGCACATTGGTTCCCTGTAGAGTCAGGGGAGGTCTCAGTTTCTCCCATCATTTTCCACTTGTCTTGAGGCTCCATCTTTATCTGGAGGCAATTTTTTCCCCTTCACAGGACATTTGGCAGTGATGGGAGATGTTTGTAGATGTCACAAGTGGAGGGGAAGGGTGTGCTAGTCATAAAAAGTGGGTAGAGACCGCGGACACTGCTAAACATCCTACAACGCCTAGGACAGATGCCCCCAACTGAGAAGGATCTGGCCCAAAGCATCAGTACAGCCTGATGCTGAGAACCTGTCAGGACCGTGGGAGTGTCAGTGTTGAAGAGAGGAGGCTATGACAGGTGTTTCTATAAAGACACCATTGTTTGCCACTGTTAGTAACCTGTGTGTTACTCCTGTGTGCAGGGGTGGAGCAGGGAGGGTGGGAGTGGTGAAGCCCAAGTTCCTCTGGGTTTTATGGGCTCAGAATCAACCAGGAAGAAGCTAGGTGTGTTGGCACGTGCCTGTAATTTCAGGACTTAGGAGGGTGTGAAGCAGAAGGGTGGTGAATTCAAGGCCAGTCTGGGCCATATACCAGACCTTGTCTCAGAAAACAAATAAGCCAACAAAAGAATGAGCTAGTAAAAAGAGGCAGCACCCAGCCTCCAACACTCAGGGTTTTACTCTAGCATCTCCATGTGGATGGAGGCAGCTCTGATGTGACTCTTTATAAGGAGATAAATGTCCATCCAGGGAGGCAGGTCACTCAGTCTATGGTACTAGAGCAGGTGTATGTATGCAAATCCAGAAATCTTCACACTGTCTCAGTTAGTTTCCTAACCTGTTCAGAAAACAAGCATCTCTGATTCACAAGATAGTAATAATGATTACTTTTTCCTCAGGGGGGAAAAATGCCAAAAAAGATAAATAGTTTATAAATTGCTGCATATTTTCTGCAAGCTGGGAGTCTATTTGTGAGACATTTATCTCCTTGTGTATTCACTTCCTCAAATTATCATTTAATTAATAAACCTAATAGCCTGAGATATGCTGATCAATAAGAAAGAGAATGGGTGGAATTGAATGGGATGCATCATGGTATTGGATTGTCTGCAGAAAGTAAGCCGTGAGTCCTTCCTCTAAAATGAACATGCGTCCAGTCCACTGAGAGTCTGAGAGGCGACAAGGGGTCCCTCTAGTATTTGGGCAGATGGCATGCATAGGTACTCTGTTCTGACTCCTGAGGGAAGGAGTATGGAATCTCTTTATTCAATGGTTATAGCATTTATGGGTACAAGTGAACTGACTTTGCATGCAAACTGGGATCTTTGTTTTCACTTTTGTTGACAGGAATTCCATCTTTATAATGTCTACTCAACCCAGTAGCTCACTACATAATCAGAATCTGAGGGTAAAAAATCCCTCTGATTAAATACACTGGTATGTTGAGAAATGTTCATATTTTTCAAGACTCAGGAAGATATAGTAGATAAGTCAGGTTATATAAGAAGTAAGCACCTCCAAGGGTCATGGTTCTCTCTCCATTGCTGTCCTGCACACTCCCTATCTGAGTATTGCTGAGAAGTTTCCTGAAGCTACACATGAGACAGATGCAGATAGAGAGCATATGTGCTGATACCATGGAGATCCTACTTGGTTTGAGCACAGCAGTGGGTTTAACATTGCTATCAAAATTTTGGAAGTAAATGACAGCTCATGAAAACCCCCCATGCCATAGGCTGCATGTTTTTCTGGGGCCTAGAGTACAAGGGAGTGCTGTATAATCTTATTTGCGAGCAGGTAGAGGTGAAGAAATGCCCTGGGTTCAATATACAGCAAACGCATCCAGGCTGACTTTAGTGATCAATGCTGTGCAATGAAAATATCACTAAAATTCATTAGGAGGAGGAAATCTATAATTTTTGCCATCTCTAAGACCACTGAGAATTCTTTCTTGGTGAACTCTTGGGCCAGGGATTATCCTTTCCTTGAATTATAGTGAAATCTGTCTTAAGTAATCACCCAGGGACCATCCAAAATTCGTAACTGGGTAGAGGTTGAACTTTAGCTAAAGGTCAAACGGAATTCTTCTAGAAACCTTAGGGGTTGCTTAAAGGTGAAATAAAAAGCTGGAATGAAAATTGACTTAATCCCTGGTTTATGAACCAAGCTAAGCAGGCTCCATGCACCTCAGAAAAGCACTTTGCCTTAACTGTCTGAAATGGCTCATCCCTTTCATCAGGTGCCCCAGCTATTCTGGTTAATTAATCATGGGTGCAGCAGTGCACTTATTTGCCAAGGACATCCATACATTTTGAAAATGTTTGGCTGTGTGCTTGGGACCCATGGCAGGTGTGATGTTACAGTGTCATTCCAGGTCAGGCCTTGCTCACAGTGCAAGGAATGGGACCAACCAATGAATTTGAGATCCTGAGTGTGTTTCACCTGGGAAGAAGAGAACTGGCTTAACCTATATCAGCATCTGTTCAGTGTAGGAAGGACTTTCTTTAATGGAGGAATCTTTCTTTTACTCTATTTTTTCAAAGATTTGTTTTTATACTATCTCATAAGGCCTAGAATGAAAAATTAAGGATACAGTCTATTTTCTAATCCTCTCTGAAACACGTAAAAGACAATATTTATAACCGTTGGAGGTATCTCTGTGTGTCTCACACTGGTTTACTGTAATAGAATGTCATACACTGGGTAGTTTAAACCACAAACATTCATTTCTCTTGGTTCTGGAAGTCCAAGATCTGGGAGCCAACTGGCAGGATCTCAGTGAGGTCCTTGCTTCTGCTTCACTGATGGGCTGCCTTCTTGTTCTATCCTCATGCTGTTGTTGTTGTTGTTAGGTGCCGTCAAGTCATATCGGACTCATAGCGACCCTCATAGGGTTTTCAATGGCAGTTTGTTTCGGGATTGCCTTGGGAGTGGGTTGCCACATCCTTCTCCCATTTTTGTGGTGCTGAGAATCGAACTCGGGACCTCAGAGTCTATAGAGCGGCGCTTTACCAACTGAGCTAAATCCCAGCCCCACTATCCTCATGTAGTGGAAGAAAAAACCCTAGTCCCTTCATCTCCTTATAAAGACACTCATCCCCTCCTGGAGCTCCACCCTCATGACTTAATCTAATCTTAATTAACTCCCAATGTCCCATCACCAAATACTGTGACTGGGGATTATGGTTTGAACATATGGATTGGGAGCATGGGGCCCACAGTCCGTCCACAGCACTCTGGAGTTCCTGGGGTCAAATCTGAGAAGGTAGAGTGGAGGAAGACAGAGCCTGTGTGCTCTCTTCTTTCCTCTAGTAAGGAGAGAAAGAACCAGACACGTCCGACCCTTTTTGTAGCTTCGACTGGTCCTGTAACTCATGGAGCTTTAATTTCTTCATCTCTTGTGAGAGTAAAGTGATATTTGTGCTAGTCACTGTCATTCGTTGGACCCATTACCTCCAGTGTATCTTGGTGAGGTCTCCTCACTGTCTGCCCTCACTTGAGGAGATAACAGAGCCTGTAAAAATTTTTTATTAGAAATCCTGACTCTTTAGGGATGCTTAAAAAAATCTAGTGACATGGCAGGGGACAGCCTTGAGTACGGGGACACACAGGGAGTGTTCCTCTCTATGGAGGAATAAACTAACTTTGAGGGAGCTGCTCCTCAACACAGTGGGCAGGTGGCATTAGCAGCCTTCACATATGTGCTGCTTAGCTGTAGCTTCTCAAATGTCAGTCTTGCTCCTCCTCCCATGGAGGTGGACACCAGCTGCGTGTCTCTGTGGCCATGTACTTCAGAGTCCTTCTCTCATGGGATGGATGCTTCCTCACCACTTGTTTCTTCCTCTCGTAATTTGTTCAACAGTGCTCAGTTGAATGTGTTGGGAACACAGCAGGGAACTGTACAGCTTCATTCTCTGCTTGCTGAGCCGGTGGTCACAAGCCTTGTTGTCCAGTTCAGGTCAAGTTGAAATGGAGGTGAAGGAGAAGGGGGGCGGTCTGAGGGGAAAGGCAGTGACCTGAGGATTTCTTGACATGGAAACAAGATTAACCCAGTGCACTTGGATCAGTACACCCAGGCCCTTCATTGCTCAGTGGGATTGATTCCTTAGTTTGTATGCAGAAGACACTGGTGTTTTGAACACCAAGAAAAGACTTTATCTGCACCCTCTATGCCTGCTTCATGTAACCAAAGACTTATTTATGTTAACGGTAACGGAGCAACGGTAGCACACAGAATAAATCGTGTCAGCTCAATAGTCTAATTGGAGGTGCCCTAGAAACCAGGCAAACACAAAGCCAACCCATGGAGAAAGCCCAGGAAAGGTTCATGTGGATGAGTGTTTGGTTCTTTTGGCTCTCACTTCCTGGAACGTGGCTCTTGGTGCCTGTCCAGAACAATTGTCCTTCTTCCCTTAATAGTATTTAGTCTTCTGATCACCGTGGTTGTTTCCAAAAGCACCCAAGAGCAGGGCTGATACACAACGACGCCATCTTCTTTCCTAGAAATCCTCTCGTCTGTCCAAGCTAATGAGCCAACACCAAATTGGCATGTTTCATGGAGACCTGCAAACGTGGATGTGGCTTCCTTCCCTGGCTGATGTGTAATGATGCCAAGCTAATAGCTTACTGTGAAATCGGTATAACTAATCAGTATGTCCCCATTCCTTTCCTTTTTAACAAAATAATTCTACTTTTAAAGTGTAGGTCCACCATCTAGTATATGCATTAAACATTTTGCATTATTTTCTATCAGGTTAAGTATATTTAGTTTAAAGTAACTGAGATTTCTTACAAAAGTGAGTTGATTAGTGGGAAAGATGAAAGCAGAAGACTAACAGGAACCCCACATGTGGAGCTCCAAGTCTAAGAGAGCTTTAGAGAGAATTCAGGATAATAAGCCTGTATTTTTATTATGATTCAAAGCCGACTTCACTGTGTAACAGACCTAAAGAACTTGTTGCAAAAGAAGGCCCTGATATGGGGATTGTCCAGGCATGGCCCACATGCCAAATTGGAACTGGTGCTTAGTTCTGGAAATAACTTTTATTGGAATACAACAGGGCTTGTATTCTGTCTGTGGCTGCTGGCTCACTACAGTGGCAGAATATTTGTGTCACAAACCATATGGGCTGCAGAGCATAAAATACTTTCTATCTGGCCCTTTATAAAAAAAAAAAAAAAAGTCTGCTTACCACTGCCCTCTCCTAAAAAGGGATAAAATGTTTAAACAACACACTACAGTGAGTACAAGCTCCATGAGATGTGAGGCCATGGCCTTTTTGTACACCTGCGTATTCCCAGGATCTCATGCTAGAGGTCATTCAACAAATGAATGAAAGATGTTGGACTTTCTTTTGCTCTCGAGATGTTCTCTTTTGTTCTTCATCCTCTTTCCTCCCACATTAGGACTGACATCCACCATTATCAGCTGGCTTCAGTCTTATCTCCTCCATTATCTTTTTTTTTTTTTATCGTATAAGTAACTGATATTCTTTATTCAGTCAATGTTGACCGCTAGTGGAGTTCCAGGCACTGGGGGATAGAGTTAATAAACAAGCCAGATCAGGCTCAAGCCTTAGAAGAGATCACTCTACTGAGAGAGACAGACAAAAACAAGTAAACACACAAATATACATCATCTGGGGTGCTGCTGTTGTTGTTAGGTGCCATCATGAGTGGGTATCCGACTCATAGGGACTCTATGTACCACAGGTGAAACACTATTGTCAGTGCTTCTCTGCTGTTTATACGGTTTTCAATGGCAGATTGACTTTTGGGAGTGGGTTGCCAGGTCCTTCTCCCAAGCCTGCAGCACTTGGTATTCCCAGGTGGTCTCCCATCTAAGTACTAACCAGGGCCGACCCTGCTTAGCTTCTGAGATCTGAGGGGAATGGATGCCACAGGGCTATGGCGGCAGGCACATCATCTGGTATAGTGAAAAGGAAATAAAATATGGTAGTATGAAAACTGTGTGTTTGGGAGCAGGTGATTTGGATACAGAAGTGAGGAAGGCTTTACCAAGCTGGTAACACTTCAACCAATAACTAAAAGAAGTGTTGTTGTTGTTGTTGTGTTGTTAGGTGCCATCAAGTCGTGTGCGACTCATAGCGACCCTTTTAGGGTTTTCAATGGCTGATTGTTTCGGGATTGCCTTGAGAGTGGATTGCCATGCCCTTCTCCCATTTTTTGCAGTGCTGGGAATCGAACTCGGGACCTCAGAGATTGTAGAGGCAACTGAGTTACCAACTGAGCTAAATCCCAGCCCCAAGCCTACGGAAAACTGGGGCAGAGAATTTTCCAAGCTGACTGAGTTGTGATTGCAAATGCCATACATCCAGGATGAGCTTGGCATCTTTAGGAAAGGGCAGGCAGGCCAGTGTGCCTGGGGCATTTGTGAGCAGGCAGAAGGAGATGTGGTGCCTAACGGTCTTGTAGGCCTAGCATAGGACTGGAGTTGATCTTAGGCAAGGGAGCAACACAGTCTAAATTTTAAAAGGGCCATTCTAGCTGGATGGAAAGGAGATGGAAGTGCAAGCCATATGACCAGTTAGGAGGCTGTCATAGTGGTTTCTGTTGGAGGTAATGGTACAGTGGCAGTACAGAAGGTAAGTTGTTTCAGGAGAAGTCTCAGAAATATAGCAGACAGAATTTATTGATGGAGGTGAATGTGCAGGCTCAGAAGATTAGGATTCCTGTTTTTTTTTTTTTTTTTGTTGTTGTTGTTGTTTTTTGCTTGAGCTGGATGATCTTCTGTTTCCTGGAAAGAATGAAGTGGGGTAGGGAAGTTCAAAGTCCACTGTTCCCTTTGGGTTATAATTACTAAGAGTTGTCCACTACAGGCAAGAGGAACAATCAGTGAGCCACTGAATATACATGGTGGGAATGCGTTAGACTGTTCTAGGTTAGATACATAAATTTGAGAGTTGTGGAAATAGTATTAAAGCATGGCCTTGAAAGAGGCCACCTGGGTAGGAAGAGAAGTAAAGGAAAGTAAGAGGTGAAAATCAAGCCTGACATTTGCAGGTTGGGTGTGAAAGGAGGGGGAAACTTTCTGCAAGGCTACAAAAAATGCAAAGGGCCTGAAGCGAACCAAGCTTGAAGTATTTGGAGGGTATGGCTGATTATAGTGAATGTGGAAGACGATGGAGCAAAATGGGGTCAGATAGGACTTTAGATTTTATTCTCTGTGTTATTAGGAGGGCGTGGAATGAAGACAGAATAGGGACTACTGGGTTTAAGGGTATGAGTTTTGGAATCAGAATGCCTGAATTTGTCTATACATACAGCTAATTATTGGCACAGGTAAATCTTTCCTTGCCTCAGTTTCCTCATTTGTAATAAAGAGATATTGCTAGTATCTACCCCACAGGGATGCTGTGAAGGTTAAGGGAAATAATGTATGCAATGCACTCAGACCAGTGCTGAGTGCACAGTAAATGCTCAGTAAATGTTGGATCTGAGTTTTATTGGAGGGGAGGATCACAAGATCTGGCTTAGACTTTTAAAGGATGATGCAGGACTATGAGGGCTCAAGAGCAAAAGCCAAGAGACTCTTTAGGAGGCTGTGCTGGTCATCCAGAGGAAGGATGGGCCTCTTTTCAACTGTTAGATGAGTCCCATGACTTTCCTTGATTTTCCTTGCCGAACCATGGTCAGGCCGGCGTGCCTTGGGTATTGGTGAGCAGGCAAAGGTGATGTGGTCACAGAGGCAGTGGTACCTCTATATCTTGTAGGCCTGGCCCAGGACTGGAGTTGATCTTAGGCAAGGGAGCAGCACAATCTAAATATTAAAAGGACAGCTCCAGCTGGGAGGAAAGGAGGCTCAAGTGCAAGCCGTGAGGCCAGTTAGGAGCTTGTCCTAGTGGTTGGCATTGGAGTTAATGGTACAGTGGTGGGGTAGAAAGTAGCCCATTTAGGGATGTGTCTGCTCTCTGAGCTCACAGGGCCAGTCACCTGGGAAAAGCCCTGTGTGGTTATTTGTCTCTCCTTCCTGTGGCTGACTCATGGTCTGGCTCACTGCTCTTCTTCCTTAGCCCCTGCCCTTTGGTCCCTAATCAGAATGCCATGGTGATCACATGTGACCATCACCCCAAATGAAAAGAACAGCAGCAGTCTATCTCAGCATGCTGGAGATGTGTGCAGACCCCAGCACTTTCCACAGGAAATTCAAGCTGTCCAATGATGGGAGCAGAAAAGCTGTGGGACTCTGGCCCCAGGGCTGTTATATTCGGGTCCCTGAGGGAGCGCCAGTGCGCACTGCAGGGCTGGCTCTTCAACAGGCAGGCGGAGTTTGCAGGCTCATTGAAATCCTGGGGACACATGCAAAGAGCTGGGCAGGCAATTCAAATTCATTTTCGAGGTCACAGTGCCAAACTTTGGCTCCGTTAGCTCAGAGAGCATTAATGGGGTAATGTGCTCCATTACGGAGAATGAGATCAAAAAGACTTTAATGGAGCTTCATTATATCCATCTGTCCATCCATCACTTCTTCTCCATCGCTCACCACTTGACTTGAGAAACAAGAACGCCCCCTAACTAATTAGATTTATCCTAATCTCCTTTATGCACCATCAATCCTCTCAGAGGCCATCTGTGAGTTTAGAGTTCAGACCTTTAAGAATTATGCTAATCAGTCTTTCTCTAATTTTAAGTGTTCATCTGATGACCACAATTTGAAACTTTGGGCTGTGACAAATGGGAAACCCATTGTAAGATTTCATGCTAATTTTAAACACCCTCATCCTCTGAAGTGCCACATGAGGAACAATTTCTAAGAAAATAGGCAAAGAGTGAAGGATCATTGAGCCAGATAACAAGTGAGAAAAGTTAAAAAAAAAAAAAGTCAATGTAGGGAGAATTTTCATTGGTTTATAATATCAGGAGGAGATGATTTGCTCTCATCTGTAGGATCAAAAAGGAAGATGGCTGAGCTATTAAATTTGGGAATGGATTGTGGGTTCTGGTGGCGTACCCATCGGGATGGGAAAGCACAGGAGATTCAGTTTCTGGAGGGAGGCACTCAGAGGGAAATTATTAATGGGTAGATTTCCAGGCCTTATATGTCTGCTGAAGTCTCTGTCCTGGTCATTAGAGGCTGGTACAGAATGTGAAGCAGATTCCTGCGCAAGAAGGTCACTTCTACACTGCAACAGCTTCACCTTGGTAGGAGCAAGGGCACTTCTGACACAGTACATCCATGTTTGCTGGACACCCTCAATAACCCTGAGCCCTTTTCTGGATGAATAGAATTAGGGGTCCACCCAGAATTCTGAGTGGAGGGACTGATGCTACATTGTTGTTGTTGTTACATGCTATCCAGTCAGTGTCCTACTCATAGCAACCCTACATACAACAGGCAAAACAGTATTGTCAGTACTTTTCTACTATTCACAGTGTTTTCAATCTTGAATTGATTTTTGGGAGTGGGTTGCGAGGTCTTTCTCCCACCTGGTGTTCCCAGACAGTCTTGTATCCAAGTACTAACTAGACCTCACCCTGCTTAGCTTCCCGAGATCTGATGGGATCGGACACCATAATGGTAAGGCTACAGGTGATGCTACATTGAGTATTCACTAAATAAAAAAGTGGGTGAGTGTGAGTTAACTGGAGTGTTAACCTACAGCAACACCTCTCAAACTGTAACATGCCTTTGAATTTCTTGGAGTCTTATTGAAATAGCATTTAGGATTCAGTAGATTTAGCTGGAGCCTAAGATTTTGTATTTCTAACAAATTCCCAGGTGATGTTGCTGATGGTCTTTAGGCACTTTGGGGATTATAGGAGGGGTTACCCCAGTTTGGAGACCTGAATGAACCAAAACTAACCAGATATCCTTAGGCAAATGACTTCCTTCATATTTCATTCATGGTACACATCTACGGAATCTCAACTCTGGGCCAGAAACTGTGCTCAGTTAAACAGCTAGAACAGATAGAAAATGTCTCTGCTTTTTTAGCATTTCTAGTCTGGTAGGGAAACACACAGAAAACAAAAATAAATAAAGGAAAAATGTGTAATTTCACATGTGATAACTGCTAATAGTTATAGTAATTGTGGCTAATCTTTGTTGAGAACCTCCTACATGTGAGGTACTCTTTAAAGAAGTTCATATGTACCATCTTATTTAATCTTTATAACACTCTGTAAAGCACGTCCTGACATCCCTGTGCTCAGGTGCAGACACTGAGGCACAGAAAGGTGAGGTATGTTGCCCAACCTCCCACACAGAAAAGCAGTGGAGACATGATTTTAACCCACCAATCCAATTCTAGAATGAATGTCTGTGACTAGGGATCAGCAAACATTTTCTGGAGAAGGCCAGGTGGTAAATATTTTAGGATCTGTGGGCCACTCAGTTCCTGTTGTACCTGCTTACCTCTGCTGTTGTAGCACTGAGGCAGCTACAGTGTATAATCAAAAGTACACTGAGATTCTAAGAATGGCCAAGATTAACAAAAGAAATTACAAATGCTTGTGAGGATTTGGAGAAAAAGGGACCCTTTTACACTGCTGGTGGGACTGTAAATTCAACCACTATGGAAATCAATATGGAGGTATATTAGAAAACTAAAAGTAGAACTACCATATGATCCAGCTATACCACTTTTAGGAATATACACAAAATAAGATAAGCCATCATACCACAGGGACATCTGCATTTCTATATTTAATCCAGCACTCTTCACAGTTGCAAGAGTATGAAGTCCACCCAGATGTCCAACAAGAGGATTAGATTTAAAAATTGTAGTATATATACACAATGGAATATTATTCAACAGTAAAGAAGAATGAAATTATGTCCTTTGCAGCAAAATGAATGGAATTGAAGAGTATCATTTTAAGCAAAATAACCCAGACTCAGAAAGAGAAATGCTGCATGTTCTCATATGCAGGAGGTAAATTTACCTTAAAGAAAAAAATTACACACACACACAAACACACACACGTATATATAGGTACAATCATACTTATGTAGGAATAGAAAATACAAGTGGATCTGATGTGAGGGGAGAGGGCATTAGTGAGAGGCAGTGGATGATGGAGAAGAGGGAAAAGGAGGGGGAGCAACATAGAGGGGTAAAGAGGGAGAGAAAATGTAAAATATAGGATGCAACTCTGAATATAAGAAAAAAAAAAGGAAATGTCAATCAAGGTACACTGTTGTTACGTGCCGTTGAGTGGAGTCCGACTCATAGCGACTTTAGGGTTTTTCAATGGCTGATTGTTTCAGTATTGCTCCAGAAGTAGAGTACCATGTCCTTCTCCCATTTTCACGGTGCTGGGGATGGAACATGGGTCTTCAGAGTACGGAACAGAGCTCTACCAACTGAGCTAAACCCCAGCTCCCTGATTGCATAAGACTGTCATGTTATGTTGATTAGAATTCTTACATTTTCCCCCATTTATTCTGTTCTGTAATTTTTTTTTCAGTACTAGGCGTTGAACCCAGGGCCTCGTGCTTGCGTGCTTTGCAAGTGCTGGACCACTGAGCTGCATCCTCAGCCCATTTCCTTTTTACTTTTTGAGACAAGGTCTAGCTAAATTAAGCAGACTGCCTCTGATCTCGAACTTGCAATCCTCCTGCCTCTGCCTCCCAAGCCGCTGTTCCCAGCATGTTCTGTAAAATGTTTAAAGAGATGGAAGTATAAGCAAAAGTGATTTAATAGTTGCATAATGGATATATCAAATGATATTTTACTCTGTACCCTAACATGTAGGGCTGGGGTTTAGCTCAGTTGGTGGAGCCCTGCTCTGTACTCTCTGAGGACCTGAGTTTGATGCCCCCACACCCCCAAAATGGGCAAAGACCATGGCAGTCCACTTCCAAAACAATCAGCTATTGGATACCCTATGAGGGTCACTATGAGTCAGATAAGACTCAATGGCACCTAACAACATGTACAATAAAATCCTAATATAAAAAATGTCTACTCACCAAAACAGGTAGGAGGGTGCATTGGACCCGTGAGCTAATGGTGAGCCAGTGCCTGTTCTTAAGCCTCATCCTAGACCAGCACTGCTTGTGTTTTGACGAAGTCTCATCCTATGTAAATATTACTTGTGACCACCCACATATAACTATAGATTTTATTGTGGCCATGTTAAAAAAGAGATAAAATTAATTTTGATAATATATTTTATTTTAAGTATTCAACATGTTGTCAGTATAAAATAATAATAAGATTTCTACATTCTTTTTCATGCTGCCTTTTAAATTGTATGTGTGTTTTACACTCACAGAACCTCTCAGTTCGCATTAGCCATATTTCAGGTGCCACATAGCCACATGGGCCTGGTGGCTAATGTGCTGGGCAAGGCAGCTTTTGCGTGCTTAGACATCACCTGCGGCCTAAGATCCTGCATTTGTACCAAACCACCAGATGAGGGTGGTGTGTGGTCCACACTTGGAGTAGCAGAGCTGAGCACCGCCTCATGGACAGACAGTGCTGGAGGGGGCAAGCAAGGTAGTGGGTTAAGAGGCCTCTTAAAAGGAGGCAGGTCATGCCAGGTGTGGTGGCACATGCTTATAATTCCAGTGATGCAGAAGACAGGAGGCTTGTAAGTTTGAGGCCAGAGGCAGCCTGTGTAACCTAGCGAGACTCTGACTCAAAATAAAAAATGAAAATGGGCTGGGGGGTGCAGCGCAGTGATAGAGCACTTGCAAAGCATGGGTTCAACTGCCCCAGAACCAAAAATAAGGGAAGGCATCATACTCAAGTTGAGACCCAGAGTATGAAAAGGAGCTGGTAAGCAGAGTAGAAAACACATGGTGTGAACAGGGTTGTTGTTGTTGTTGTTGTTGTTGTTAGGTGCCGTTGAGTCATGTCTGACTCATAGTGACCCTTATAGGGTTTTCAATAGCTGATTGTTTTGGGATTGCCTTGGGAGTGGGTTGCCATGTCCTTCTCCCGTTTTCATGATGCTGGGAATTGAACTCTGGACCTCAAAGGCTACAGAGCAGCGTTCTACCAGCTGAGCTAAATCCCAGCCTGTAAGCAGGGTAGAGCCAGGCTTTAGATCAGGGAGTGAGCTGAAGCATGGAAGCACTTCACATGGCGCTCATGTAGACACTTGGATCTTTTTGGCCCCTCTGGCATTCTGCTCTCCACTCTGCTGCATTGGGCACCACCCCCTCAGTGACTCCGACTGTTGCGTATAGTACTTTTCTGTAGATACCTGTGTATTGTCTGGGCTTTAAGTCCTTCTGACTCCTAATTGACTTAATATTCACTTTGTACTGATTCTGTGCAGAGCACTGATGCACCAGGTTCAGATAGATGACTGAGATATACTAGAATAAGAAGGGAATGCAAGCTTGAGATTGTAGAGGAAAACCTGCTTGATCAAGGCTGTGCAGTGACACATTATGTGTTTTACAAGTGAGACAGATATTTCCTTTGTGGGCCTTAACGCTATGACCCTGGGCCCCCAAGGGTGCATGAACTTCCTGGAAGTTTCAGGTAAGGTGTGCCTGTGTTTTCTGTGCACACATTTTTAGAGAAAAGAGTCATAGCTTTGTTCGGATCCACAAAGATCCTGACATGCCTAAACACGCAAAGTTCTCATCTAAAGGAACGTAGAGGTAATTGTGAGAAATAATGAATAACCAGAAGCCTATATTTTGTGAAGGTGAGCACACCCCGTAGATACTAGACGATACTGGCCAGCAGGAGGACAGCAGTTCTCAGGACTCCTCCCTGTGGCCTTGGGACAGCTGCTTGTATTGTTCTGGGCTCAGTGATTTGCTGGGCCAAGGAGACAGTTGACCTTTAATTATTTTACTTCTCAGAACTGCATTTCCTCATGTGTACCATGTCTAAGCAGTAGCTTGCACTTCACAAGGCTCTGGAGGTGGAAGGTGCTCAAACCTCACACACACCGGGATGGGGCAGGCCGTCAGCAGTGTGAGCTTCCTTTCTTCCATGTTGTCAAGCTTTCTATTGCATCCATTCCAGGAGATATCCTGAGAGAATCATCTTGATTTTTTTTTTTTTTTGTCATGCTTTTCCTCCTAGAGCAGGGTTTCATCTCTTTCCAAGACATATTTTCATTCCCTGCTTGTTCTCTTTCTTGCTCTCCAGCTATTATGACATCCTTGTTATGCCCGTCTGTTCTTCTGGGATTCTCTTCACTGAGTCATGCTGTCATGTGCTCTGGCTTTCATAATTGGCAAGTGATATTTTGACCCTTTATTCTCTGATGTTCTATATGGGAAGAGAACCAAAGAATAGTGTTACCCTCACCACAAGAAAAGGTAAATTCCATGTCTTCCCCTCAAAATCTATGAAGCAGGTATTTCCAGCCATCAGTATTTGTTTGAAATCAAAGATGCCGTGTTCACATGTGGGAACAGGGCCAACCTAAGTCCGATTCTTATCTTGGAAGTATGAGAATCATCTCCAGATTTCACCATTTGGGGGATTTGCTGCATGGGTCGTCTCAGACCTGTGTGCAGAAGCGGTGTGGCAGAGGTCGGGCAAGAGCCAGGGAGTCAGGAAGGCCTGGCTGTGGATGGCCGTCCTTCCCCGTGACAGACGTGTGGCCTTGGCATCTGTGAAGTGGGGAGTGCGGATGACCTTACAATGGTAGTGTGCACAACCTGCATTGCTTGAACAATGGAAATTTGTTGTGTCACACTTCCTGATCCCTGGTGTCTGAGGTAGAGATGCCGTGGGTGTTGGTTCCTCCTCAGGGTGCTGAGGGACAGGTGTTCCATGGCTTTCACCTCCCTGCTGGAGGTTTGCCATCCACGTTTACTATTCCTTGGCTTGTAGATCCACCATCGCCATCTCCACCTTCATCTCCACACTGTGTTCTCCTGTGTCCCTGGCTGGCTGTGTCCAAACTTCCCCTGTGTATAAGGCCCCCAGTCACCTTGGGTTAGGGCCCACTCTGAGGCCCCCAGTTTAACTTAATTAGTTTTGTAAAGGAACTATTTCAAAACAAAGTCACACTCTCCGGGAGTGGGGGTTGCAGCTTCAATGTGTATTTGGGGAGGACATAATTCAACCCCTAATTCATACCTATCACAGAGCTGTTAGAATGATTAAAAGAAATAATCCACGATATGATCTTAACACAGTGTCACATAGGAAGCCCTAGGTAAACTGGTTATCATTGATGAGAGACTTTACAATGCCCTAATATACCCAAGAACTGGCCTTTCTCACAAACCACCCGAGAGTTTTTCTGTGTTTCTTTTTCTTCTCTTTTTCTCCCATTTTTTCACCTACCAAAAGGGAAATGGAAAAGGCAGAGCAAAGACCAGTTGAAACATGGAGGAGTTCACCATTTGATCATGTTTATACTGTAATTTCTCCTCAGTTTCAGCTTATCTTAGTAAAATCAGAATTCAATATTTAAAAATACACAGAAACCTATTTCATTCCATTCTGTCAATCATTTGCAAAGCTACTTTATATAGCACAATGATTTTGTTTGGGGATAATTTTAAAGCCAAAATAATTATCTGATGGCTGGTTTTATTTTTGAAATATCAGGACTAACCCAGTCTGAGAAAGCATGTTACTGGAATCAAATAACCTGGCAGCACATTCTGCAGATTGCATGTGTACCACTGTGGTATCTGAAACATAATTATCAAGCTTCAGTTAATTAGAGTAATGCTTAGAAAATCTGGCCTGGCAGCTTGTGGTAAGTAACTGTATATGCTGATTAAAAATGTAATAGGCAGCAAGCAGAGGCAAAAGAAACTGTACTTGGCACCGACTGTGCACATAGAAGAGGGTGTACAGTGAGAAGGGACTTTGTAGAAACCAGCAGGTGCCATGGCTAGTCTTCTCTAGGGTGAGATACAAGTGTGTACCTGACCAAGGTGGGTGAGTGTCACTGAGGGGCCAGCTTGGGAAAGGGACTAGTCATGGGTTCTCACAGAAGCGTCCTGCAAACCACAACCTGGTGATGGAACCTGTTGTTTCTATTCTCTCTCAAGCTTCTTCAAACCATGATAAGCTGCATGACAACCACAGGTCACCTTCCTCGGTCATTTTCCAGCCTCAAAAACAAATTGTTATTAACTCTGTGTCCCAAGTGAGGATAGGATGGCAGCCTGTGTGCAGGCATAGAGGTGCCTTTCATTTGTCATCCTTCTTGGTGTGTCGTTTTCTCTCTGGGTGCTGGGGAATCAAAGGAAAAGACTGGGTTCAAAGTTTGGGTCTCAGAGCTTTATTGGGCCAGAAAAGTGTGTGATTCGCAATAGTTAAATTTTCAGATAGATGACAGCTACAGAGAAATCTTATTTTCTTCAGTATATCTTCTATGGCATATGTGTCTGTTCTTGTCTTAGTACTAGAAAGTGCAGAGCACATAATTAAATTCTTATTGGAGGACTAAGGATGGGGAGAACCAAGTCATCCTTCTGAATATTGATTATGGTTGGTTCATTTGGGCAAGAAATACTTACTGAGCACCTGCTATGTCCCTAGCTCTGCTTTTGTAAGGTCATTGTTAAGGTATCAGATTGAACTATATGGCATTGATGTTTTGAAGGTCAAAGAAAGATTGACTATTATTCATGGGTGTGAGTTTGCCCTAAAGGAAGCCATAACTTAAGTGAGGAAGATAGATATGTTAGCAGGTCCTCACAATAAAGGAGTCCACTTAGAAGTCCTCTTAGTCCCCATGAGGATCTGGGGAAGAAATGTATTTCGTGAAATAGAGAATGGCATGTGCAAAGGGCTGGATGGGGAGATAGAAGCCAGGCTGCTTGAGGACTAGCTCATATTTTCCTGGGATGCATACAGCATGCAAAGGAGATAGGAAGATGAAATGCAAAGTGAGGGCCTGTTGTGCCAAGAGAGCATGGCAAAGACCAATAACTCAGGGCATTAGACACAAAGTATCAGGAGGCTGAATTGGAATTGCCCCGGGCTATTAACTAGGATTTGATTTCTGCCTTGTAAATAAGAGAGCTGCTAGTACATGATTGTTGAAGAAGTTTTGATGTGCCACATCAGAAGCTAAATGCAGGCCCCCTTTATGTAATTGCAGGGACTTTTAGTAGAGAAACATAATGTAACTTCTGGTGCCAAACTGCAGAAGACTCAGGCAATTCCCCTCATCTCCCTGAGCCTTTGTTTCCTTCTGTGTATAGTGGGGATAGTCATATTGCAGAGTTGATCAAATAAGATTCTGAATGCAAAAGGGCTTTAATTTAGAGACTTCCATTTACTATTGCTTAGCAAATGTTAAGGGCTGGGATTTCGCTCAGTTGGTAGAGCGCTGCACTGCAGTCTCTGAGGTCCCGAATTCGATTCCAAGCACTATAAAAATGGGAGAAGGGCCTGGCAATCCACTCCCAAGGCAATCCCAAAACAGTCAGCCATTGAAAACTCTATGAGGGTCGCTATGAGTCAGACCTGACTGGACGGCACCTAACAACAACAACAACAACAAAAAGTTAGGTATTGTTATGAGAGGAGAGAGGGAATACAGGAGTGGGGCCCTGGAATCCCAACTGCTCGCTGTCTAAGGTCACATCTGTGTGCCTTAACATCCTCCTCTGAAGATGAAAATGACAGCACCATAGGGTAGGTGCTCTTCTGAAGATTAAATGAGATCATTATTGTACCAGCACTTTGTAACTAAGCAAGCTCTTCATAGTGCTCCATTAATTACAATGGTAATATAATAACAACATAATTATGTCATCATTATTCCTGGGATCCCATCCCTTGATGTCCACTTTACTAGTTCAGCAATGCCCAGCATTAGATAGAAGGCATGTCTCCTTCAGCCAGGAACAGCAGGCCATTTTTCATAGAGCAGTATTTGTTCATCGTGACTTGGCTGCCCTTTGGCTGAAGGATGAAGTCCTGAATTTGACTCCACTTATAAGTAAATGAGTTGTCTCTCCACTCAAGGCCCAGATAACCATTTGCAAAAGCAATGGACAGTTATTCAGTGGGTTGTTGTGCTTGTGAGATGCCAAAGAACCAGTCTGCCTGATGTAAATTTTTTTTTAATTTTGGCATCTGGTAGACACGGTATGATAACCAATTAGGAACACTTACAGGTTTGGGGCTAATAATTTTGCTACTAGGCTTCAGTCTAATGTCAATGAAGTGCAGTCAGTCTTTGCCAAGATCAAAAATTAAAGAGGGGAAGGAGCAAAATAGCTTGGAAATTAATGACTTTTCTCAGTAACTTGTACATGTTTCCTATGCAAATAGCAATCATTTTGTCAGTTGCCCTAACAGTAGGCACCAAAAACGGAGTTGCCAGACGCTCCAAGCACAGTCTTGGTGTAAGAATGAAAATAGACAAAAAGATGAAAAGAGATTATAGAATGGGGAAAGCAGGTGTATATTTCCATTGCAGGCATGTTTATTAAAATCTAGGCAACTATTACTTAGCTTTGGAAATGAGACATAAGAGCAAATTTATAAAGAGGAGAACCTTTGGATGACTATCTCAGATATGAAGCTCTTAAGGCAGAGCAGTTTTAATGAAGAACTGCATCCCATGTGAAGTGTTATATCCAAAATAGATCCTGGGGGGATTCGGTGAAGGAATCGATTTCAGATGTCTGGAACCCAGTTAATAACTTCGGCCCTTTTCCATGGCTATTGATACTATGTCGTAATTTTTATGGAGGTTGATGGAATGGGGGCTGGATTTCCATCCTGAGGAAAATCGTAACCACCCTACCTTGTGATCTTACATGCAGCCCAAAGATGATCATCTTTGTTTTCCCTTCATCATCTGCTGTTGTTTACAAAGTTTAGTTATTTAAGCAGTTGTGTGTAATGAGTATCTGCAAATGCATCACCTAAAATAAAAGCTGTGATTTGGGTAACATCCTACATCAAACCAGATGATAGTCCTAAATACCAACCCTTTTCCAGCCTCCCCGACACTGAGTTATCCTGCATCCCAAATCCCATGGTCGCCATTGCTTTGCTTTGCTTTGCTTTTGCTCTTTATACAGTTTTGGCATCCCTACATATTCCTGAAATGCACATATTTTTGAATTGTTTTTTAACTTCATAAAAAAGCTTTATACTGCATCTCTTCTTCAGGGAATTATGAAGGAAAAAAGGTTTGTGTTGATGGACTATGTGTCACTGGCAAACATTTGTTTTGCATCCTGTGTGATCTTCCATTGTGTGAGTATATTATAGCTTAGTCATCGACTGTAATGGGATATTGGTGATTTCCAGGTTCTTGTGAATCACTGGTGATGTGAGCATTCTCATACATGTTTTCTCATACATGTACAAGAATATTTCACAGATCTGTACCTGGAAGTAACTTTGCTGGGTCACGGGGTATTGTGAATGTCACCTTTGGGAAGTCATGCCGGACAGTTTTCCAAAGAGGTTGCTCGAATATATCCCCTTACCAGCAATGACAGAGGAAGCCTGAGGGTCTATATCCTGTGTAGCCTAGAGTATTGTTAGGTATAGAGGTAGCTCAGATTCACCAATAGCTGAAGGTGTTGTTTTTACATTCACTTCATCTTGTGCTATGTGACACTAATTGCTGAGGCTAGGACTTATGGGTAGAAGTTGGGGGAATGGAGATTTGGATGTTAGCCAGAGAAGAATGGTCTCCGGGCACATCTCGGCAATGAAAGACCAGGATTCCTTCATGTTCCAGAGACCATGCAGGCTAAGGCATATGTACCCTTGGAAGCAGGGAAAGAAATGTCACTTGCATGTTTACAGAGGTTTAAAGATAGTTATCCAACTCTGATTCTAGGAAGAAGAATCTTCTCAATATTTGTTTCTGGAACTTTAAATAGAAACCTAAAAGTATAAATAGTTATTTCAAAGCATTTTTTTTTCCTCTTGTCCTTTAAAAACCAACCAACCAAACTTCTTTAAACTTTTAAGCAGCCCTACATGAGATTAAAAGATTATAAATCTTAAAAGACTTTCATGGGCTTTTCATTCATGAAGTAATAACTCTTTACGAAAATATTTTCAGCTTGAATGGAAATATCAAAGATACTTGTTTGTAAATCAAGCCATATATATTTTTCCATATCTGGACCTACATCTCCCAGGCATGGCTCTTTCTCTAAAGCCTCCTGAGCATCTCAGTAATAAATAATTGGGAGATGAGAGGCACAGCAGGAAGTAAAGGAAGGTGAGGGTTTATCTTTTGTAGCTCAATGCTTCAAAATAGTCATAACACTGTATTGCATTTTAAATTCTCACAGTGATAAATATTATGTGTGCGTGTTGGCAGTTGATTTATATCTCTGTTAACCTATGCTGGTTTCTGGATTATGGACCATTGTAATGTATATGAAATGCACAGTTGAACCTAGTAGAAGGAAAGTTCAGTTTCTTGCAAATATTCTGGTTAAAATGGGGGAAAAAGCATTTGAAATCCTCTGTGACAGAGATCTGCTCTCAAGCATGGTAAGCTTAGTGTTTCAGCTGCATTCAAGGCTTTATGTCTTCCTTAAAAAAGGTTTTTAAAAAGAAATACAGAAAGGCACTTGGGAAAAGTTGGCTCCTAATTTGTTTATGCAACTCATTCACATGGGGCAGGTTCTCTGAAGGGCACTGGAACAGGTCCAATGAGAAAGTAATGGATTTCTAGGCAACAGAGGTGGTGTTAGTTATCCTGGGTGAAGGGCAGCTTCAGAGGGTGCAGTTTTGTTGCCAAAGGCAGAATGATGTTCTTGTGGAAATATGGAATATGGACCAAGCCAGTGGAGTTGAGAATACCTTTGGAATTTAGCTTTCTTTAAATTTTTTTTTTTTTTTTTTTTTTAGCTGCTGATACCAAGGTCCTAGTGCCAGGCCCCGGCCGGATGGTGCTAGTTTAGATCCTTTAGCTCTGCCCAGCTTACTGTGAGCATGCAGGAAGAAATGTGCCATGTGAGCTGCACGTACTCTGCTCTGTGGTAGTCACCACTTGTGCAAAACAGCTCGCTGCTCACCTATTTTTCTGTGCAAAATTTCCTGCTACAAGGTCTATCACTAGGTGAACAAGAGGCGTAGTAAACCAACATCCAGTTACGCAGTGGTACCGCCTGTGTCCCAAGGTGATGCTCAGTCCATCTGGTCTTGGCTGGCATTTCTGCCTTCAGCTTCGTCTGGGCTTAGCACATTCTCGCCTGATGAACATTCTGCTGAGCCCACCACAAAGGAGGGGCTTAGTAAGAATGATGTGACAGTGAATCATTCAGTCCCTTTTCTCTTCTGCCACTTCTGGTTTTTGTGCTAAGGCGGGGAGAGATTTGCCCACTTTTTCACCTTATCTTTTACCTACTATTTGGGAATTTCCTCACTCTTTTTCAGTCAGTTGTCTTTGGTCAGTGTCTAGACCATGCAGTGAGTCTTTTCTTTTCTTCCTCAGGATATTTGTACTTGGTGATTCCTCTCAGCTTAATGGCCCCATCCTCACCACGGTCTTCCCAGACCATATTATGTAATGTAATTCTGTCTGTTATTCTTTTTTATGGTAGTGAGAGATTGGATTATAGGTGACCTGTAAGTATCCATAGATTCCAAATGCATAGGTTCAACCTACCATGGATAGAAAATATTTGGGAAGAAAATTATGTATGTTTTAAACATGTATAGACTTTTCTCCTTGTTCCTACCTGAACAATACAGTATAAGTATTTCCATTGTGTTAGGTATTATAAGTAATGTAGATGTGAATTAAAGCATACCTGACGATGTATACAGGTCATATGCGAATACTATGTCAGCTGATGTAAAAGACAGATTTTCACAATCTGTAGGAGATGGGGGGTGTCTTGGAACCCATCTCCTTCTGATACTGAGGGATGACTGGACTTGCTAATTTCTTCCCCAAATGTTGTCCAGCCTGCTTACTGTTGTACTGTTAAATACATATAGTAGGCATAGTAATATCTGTGGAATAATTGAATGAGTTCTATAGAGAATGAGCTTCAAATGCTTGGGGATGTAGATTATGCAACGCTCCCATCTGGATCAGCCTTCCAAGTGCGTTTTATCTTGAGAACCCAGTTGTTGAGGTAAGACAGGAATCTGAGGCTTTGTCTGTGTTTGTGCATTGTTACCAGTGTGTTCACCCCTGTGTTTGCTTAGCTTCCTGCAGTGCAGACGTTTCTCCCTCTTAGGGTAGAGTTATCTTGCCTAGAGTGTACTTCCAAAGGCTCTTAAGGTGCCTTTGAAAACAGAAGCCTTAGGTGGCAGAAGCAAATATGAAACAAAGTGTTCAGGAAATTCAAAGGAAAGCAAAAATTGGCCCTATGCCTTTTCCCATTCCTTGTTCTGAGGAGCACCGGTTGACATCATTTTAGGATTAAAGGAGAAAGCTCTTGCTCAAACACCAACATCTGAAACACAGGGGGCAAGGCTTATAGAACATGACTGGCCGGGAAATTGCTTTTTGAATAAATACTTCTTCCTCTGAAGTCTGTCCCATCACAAACTTCACTTTCAGAAGCAGTTTCATTTCATTTCTCAGTGAGCATGTTTTTAGAAACAGAAGGCCTGAAGAAATCAAACTGGTGGAAGTCTCTAGTCCCTGTGGCTTCACCAATTTCCTACCCACTAGAAAACCAGTAGAGCTCAAATGGGATGGTGCCTGGGGTGAGGTGCTGGTGATCTGTGATTATTTACTGAGAACCACTCTGAGATGCAGTGTCCCCATCAGACGCGGTACCAGTTGCACATGGATCCCAGCCTGGAGTTTGATCCTTATTTGCAACTTTACTTCTGTTTTCTATGCTGCTTTACCACCCTCTTTTAAAAAATGAAAACCCAAGCATAGTTCCCAAGACTTTACACAGTGGCTCATGGGGGCTCACTAGGAGCCAGCAAATTATATGTTTAGTAGAAAGAGTAACTAACTGCTCCAAAGTAGGCATGTGCCATTGCCTGAGTGATTGACATCCCTAGATAGACTTAGGTGTTTGTTCTGGAAAATGGGAGTGATGAACTTGGTTACCGACACTTTGGGAGGGAAAGTGCAATTTAGACACACATTGGACAAATGCGTCCTGAAAACTGCTGCCACCAAGATGGATGTTACTATTCCTTGATCATTTCTGTGATGAATATGGGAGTCAGATAGGACAGCTGTTACCAAATCAGACATGAGCGTTTATTATTTGTAGAGCAAAATGCTGGGTGATTTCTCTACCAAGCCTGGCATTCAGGGACTTGCCATAATGGGATTTGCATCTGAATGCCAAGCCCAGCTGTTAGGCAAGATTAGTCATATCCCTTACAAATGTGAGGCTCCCAGAAAATTGTACCAATAGGGTAACCTAAGAATAAGGCAAGTGTACACGTCACTGTTGATGGCAATGAATTGGAAATGTTAAAAGCATACATCAGCTCTTCCAGCACACATCTGGAGTCCTGTTTCTCACACCTGCTGTGATGTCATGATTCTAGATGGTGGCCAGCCTGGAAGCAGCGTGGCAGGTCCTAAAGTCTCTGTCTGGGATTATTTTTCTCAGATATGCAGTTCAGGCTGGTCTGACTGCTGGCCTCCCTGACAGGAAGGGGATCTTTTGATGTTTTCATTGAAATCAACTCTGTTCAGGAACAAAAGCTGTACTTGCTCTTTGCTGAGATGCTTCTAACAGGCTTTCCACTGAAAACTGCCAATTTTGATGCACAACCAGTGAATGTGGTTTTTTTGATGGCAGATGAGTATTTCAGCAGAGCTGAAATGTCCACCTTGGTTGGTCCCGACTTTGTAGCCTTCTTGGGATGCTCTGAGACCTTTGAGAGTTAGTTGAGTACTATGTGGTGGAAAGTGTGATGCCAGCAAAGTGTCATTCACTGCATTGGTGATTGGCTTGATAATGTGATACTTTAATGTATAATTGAATAAGCTATTGGACTCTTATAGTACAGTGGTTTGGCATAGTTATTTTCCAGTACTGTGATTTTTTTGTTGGTAAATACTTCAGGGGGTTACAGATTCTTACACATCAACACTCTGTCCTCCTTGAAACTGGGAAGCCACTAATTAATATAAGAGCTTATTTCAGCATTTTGGCCTCACAGGCGGTATTAGGGAAAACCCCTGGTGTTATTAACGCAAGTTATGCTTAAGTCAAAGCTTTGGTAACTATGAAATAAGAAATGTTCTGTGGCTTACCTGAATTTCTCTCAGTAGTAGGGGAAATAAGTGTGCTTTGGGAACTTGACAGTTTGCAGAGCCACCCAGAGGTAATGTTTGTACTGAGAGGGCTCCTAAGATTCCCTGTATAAAGGAGGAGGTAATGACCACATTTTTGTACAAAGAGATATTTGAAGAACCCAAGGGTTCGATGGATGAAGTAGTGACAGCTGGAAGTTAGTAGCTAGACCATTTTCTTAAGTCAAAGCAAGAGGTGATTCACTAGGCTACCAACAAAGTCCAAAGTAAGTCTGTCCAGGATTCAGAGTTATTTGTAGTACTGGAGACCATCTTCTGGGCACGGTTATATCCCATCTTTAAATGGTAGCAGATTTCTCAAAATGGCAACTAAATTTCATGTCTTTTGACAACCCTAATACATGGTTGGAAGGTATCTAGAATGTCATGTCAGGATTTGTCAGGAAAGGTGCTGCAAGTAGTTGGTGAAGTGGCCACGGGCCCAAGTTGCAGGAAAATTGGCCGATACATCATGTGTTTGCTGCAGCATTTCCAAGTGCCCAGAACAGCCGTTTTCTCAAAATCTCATCACCATCCTTTAAGCCCAGTGCAAATCAGAGTTTTGAAAGTGAACCCCAGACCCTCGTTGCAGCAAGAATTATTTCCCCTATCCTCCATGAAACTTCAAGCCAGTACTTATGCCATTGTGACTCATATTAAATTGTGTATGTGTGAATCTAGCTGCCTTATTAAGTGCACCCTTAAGGTGTTTCGCTTGTTTATCATAAGACCTAGGACAGAGCCTGGAATATATCAGTTGTTCCACAAATGTTTATTAATTGACTTGAAAGTGGTAACGGAGTTAGATCTTTAGAGGATTTCTGACCATATTCAATGTAATTAGTTTCCTCTTGAGAGTTCATTTGCAGAAACACATATGTGAACCAAACCATCATTAAGAAATAGTTTCTTTGAACTCTCTGCTTTGTATATTGTTTGATGAAACTGTTAACCATGAAATGTTACAACAACCATGTTTTATATTCACATACTTTCATTTTAAAGAGGAACATTCAACTGGTTTCTCCTCTTTTGAAGGCAGTTTGGCATTTACTACAGGTTAGTTGCAAATTCTGGAAAACATTTAAATAACTGTGAATCATTCCTCCTGCTGTATTCCATTACATAGCCATGGAAACATCAATAGCCAAGGCAGCTTGAGCATTACGTCAGGGAATTAATCACCATCCCCTGTACCTTGTGAGAACTCAGTGCACAGGAGGGGGCCTGGTGTCTAAATCCATACTCATCAGTACTTCCATCAGAAGTCCTGTTCACACTACCTTTCCCCCAAATCATTTCAAGCACATAAAGTGGGATGGCTGCAGATACATTTGTTGAGAAATCTCTTTTTAAAGTTGTATAGAAGTAGAACCCACTTGAAGGAACCATCACAAACCTCAGACTATTGACAGACTTCAGTCTGTTGAATGTGAATGAAGACTTTGGTTCCAGTTTTTGCAAACATTGTCACTTTCCTCCAAAGAATAGAGCACCAGTGAGAACATTTTGAACTCTTGTTGCATGAAAAGAAAGAGGGCATGTGTCCCATCAGCTCTGGTGGTGTCACAGCAAGCTGAGTGACACTATTCTTATGTGACTTAATGCAGGGAGCAGAGATGCAGAATGATAGTGGATTCAATCCCAGTCATAGTAGTTGGAGGAAGTGCTGTTATTCTATGTTATACCAATAAAGAATATTGCCTATCAAATTATGATTGTCCCAAATCAAAACATGTCCTATAACCAACAGAGATGTGAAAATGTGAGAAAGTGTGCACCTTTGAGCTAATGTGCTATCGCATAGAAATAATGCTGGTGATTTGTAACAATAGCCCTACAAGGCAAAAAATGCTAGGCTTGCATTTGATCTGTCTTTGGAGAATTGCCTGGTTTTTGTTTTTGTATGTCTGTTTTTGGGGGATTCATGGATAGGCAGGTTTGGGTGTATCCATTTCAAGTGCAGGCCAAATGCTTTTGTGGTGCCTTTCTAAGTGGTCTCCTAGGTGAGGTTATCAGACAAAAATACAAGAAGCTCTGTTAGATCTCAATTTGAAGAGTTTTTAGTATAAGTATGGCTGCAATAATGTTTGAGAGACTGTTACATGAAAAAAATCAACTGAGTGTCTTGTATTTTATTTGCTAAATCTGGCTACTGTGTTGCCAGGGTCATTTGGTTGATTGTCTTTGACCTTCGCCACATGGGTTTTACTGTAGGACTTTTAACTAGTGAGGACATGGATATTTTATTCACTCCTGGCAACAATGCTGAAACCCAGGGCCATTGGAGAGATGAAGGACCTGAAATTTGTCTTTAGGTGTGGAAATGTCATTAGAATTAATTGGTAGAGATCTGAATTGTGATCATAACTTTTAATCCTTTTACAGGGTAGTTAGATCCTAAAGATACAGATCACTGGGGAACTCTGAAGATTGACTTTTGGAAGCAGCTCTGTGGGGTGGTCACTGGTCCCTGTAATGGGGACAACATATGTAGCTTCAAAATAATAATAGTTTTAGTAGTAGTCAGTGGTGTGCAGTATTTTCTGCCAACTATGTGTCAGCCCATCACAGTTCTCAAGTCTTCTATTGCTTCTATTTTATAGAGGGGGAAACTGAGGCAGGAGGCAGTTCAGGAGCCTGTTATGCTCATTTTAAAATTGTGAACTGTATCCCCTTTCCTTTGAGAGAAGGATGCGCCCATCTCCTTGACCACTCTTTATTCTAAGACTGTTTCTTTGTGAAATCTAGGTGACTGTGGAAAGCCTTTCCACACAGTACGTGAGCACAGCCCAGCACCCTTCCCATCTCATAGAATTCAACCATTTGGTATCTCTCCGCCATGTGTGCATGCCCCCTGGCTGCAGTAAGTGGTAGTGTATAGTACAGGGACAGAATATGCTTCACCTTTCCCTTTTGGCATCCCAAGGGAATCTGGAAGGTTTCTTTAAAAGTGAAACTGCTCCATTCAAGCTCACCCAAGGTAATTCCTGCCTTTTAGGCAAACTACTGTTCAAGATTGCAAAGACTTCTCTGTTAGCCAGGCAGGGGGTTATGCCTATCAGAGTCTTAGGTCGCCTGAGGGAAGTGGAGTTTGTTTATAAACTCTAGCATGTTTAATTTCCTAGTACCCTGCATGGTTCTTGTTGGACACACATCTTGCTCACCAGGGTATTTCTCAGCCTCTCCATTCCCATTGAGTCACTGCAGGGCTGCGGAACCAGTCTCTATATCTTTGTGCTTTTGAGACAAACCTTGTGGGCCAGAAATCTCTTTGACCTAGGGTAAACAGAGGGAAGGTTCTCCAGTAGGGTTTGCCAAGGACATGCGTGGTACAGTTGAAAGGGTAACAGTCAAGAGGCTGAAAGGCAAGTATGTTACCATGGGCTCCACTGTGTGTGTGTGTGTGGAACCACGTATAATATTTATTTGGGAAAAAATGCATCTGACTGCATGTATATTGAACATGTTGTTGTTGTTGTTAAGTACCATGGGGTCGGGTCTAACTCATAGTGAACCTAAGTACAGTCAAATGAAGCACTCTCCAACACTGTGCCATGTACACGATTCTGTTATCCTTGAGTCCACTGTGAGAGCCACTATGTTTCTTCTCATTTTGAGTCCTGCCGAGTCTACTCTGAGGAGGCAACTCTACCCCAGTTGTCTCTTGAATGCCTTCCAGCCTGGAGGGCTCATTTTCCAGCACTCTATTTGACAGTACTTCTCTGCTATTCATTGTTGGGTTCTTTTCTTTCTCTGCATTGTGGATGGAAGTGAGAGGTGATGGTGCCCCAACAGTACACCCAGTGGTAAGGCTGTAGCTGGAGAACAGAGTATCTGTGCACAGGATAAAAGGACAAGGGTTTACTTATAGAGAGGGAAAGGGACTGAGGATTAGGAAGAGGGAAAAGGAGAGTTGGAAAGGGGAGGCGCTCAGCTGCTGTCTCTGCTGCTGGGGCAGAGGCTCCCAGGTGTCGTTGCTCTTCTGGCTCACAGGCTTTGCCACTTCGGAGGCCCTGCTCTTGAGTCTCGGAGGCTTGCCTTTAGAAGTTATCGGTCCATGCAGGGTATCCTGCGTTGTAGAGGTCGAGGTCGCATAGAGGCGGCAGGCAGGTCGAAGTAGGATAAAGGCAGGTCAGAGGAAGGCTGAAGGCTAGTCTAGGCCAGCAAGTAAATGGGCCTTGGGCTCTTAAGGAACCGCAAGGACCTGGTAAGCTACTCTTGGGTGGTATTCAGAAAGGCTGTTGAACTCTGAGCTCTGGAGTTTATATGGCCTGATAGCCAGCCAATCAGGGGAACAAGGTTGGATCAGAAATGACCCATCAGGCACCAGGCAGGGCTTAGATGCTACTATACCTTGGGCGCCATCTTGGCCCACTCAATGGGAAGAGGGAAGAGTGAGATACCTGGATGTATGGCAAAGGTGATCAGTTGCCATCTTGCCCCACATGATTCAATGGGAGCAAGTAACCCGGATGTTGGGTAAGGGTCACTCACCTTAGAGGAGAAGGATCGGTCCTCCAAGTGGGCTAGATGAGCTCCTGGGACTGGCCATGTTTGGGGGGGGGGTACTCTCTATCCCCCTGGGAATCCCAACAGTTCATAGGGTTTTCAGTGGCTCATTATTTCAGGAGAGGTTGGGATTTACTTCAGCCAGTAGAGTCCTGCTCTGGACTTTGAGGCCCCAGGTTCTTAATGTGGCCCCAACTTCTTAATGTGGTTTTCTTCCACTAAGGAGAATTAAATGTAGGTGGCCCTCCTAGAAGAAAGGCGAGATGATCAGTCATTGAAAACCTTGTGAGGGTCACTGTGAGTCAGACCTGACTTGACAGTCGCTGACAATTGTTTGGGTAGTGGGCTGCTGGATCCTTCTGCCTAGTCTGTGTTAGTTAGGAAGCTCGGCTGAGGCCTGTGCACTATGGGTGACTTTGCTGGTATTTGAAACTCTGGCCTAGCTTTCAGCATCACCACAACACGCAAGTTCCCATAGCATAAGCTGACGGACACATGGGAACATGCAGACATTTTTCTTTATGTTCTTCCCTAAACAATATAGAACTATTTTCACAATATTTATATTAGTTATTATAAATTATGTTGAGATGCTGTAATGCATACTAGAAGATATACATAGGTAGATGCAAATAAGATACCATTTTACATAAGGGACTTGCTCATCTGTGTATGTTGATATCCTCAAGGGAGGGATTAGAACTACTCTCCCATGGATTCAGGGTGACAACTGTGTTTCTATAGGTGTGGGAACTGTATCTGTCCCCCACAGACATCCCCTCACCAGGGAGTGTACCTTGGAGTGCTTGACAAGTTCTTTTTCAAAGCCCTGAATGCATCAAGTCAGAATCCCTGGGGTGAGTTTTTTAAGAAGTTTCCCAGCTGAATCCAGTGGGCATCGAGGTTGGAACTGTCCTGAAGAAAAGCACAAGATTTCATCAGGGGCACTCAGGAGGGAAATTTCATACATTTTACCAACCATGTACCTCAGAGTTTTTGCAAACATAAATTGTTTTATTTATATCCTGCTTCGTGTAAATAACTTGTAAGCATTGGCACGATATGGCCATCTGCAAGGTATATGACAATAACAGACGTTTGCCTAATAACCGGGAAGACAATAACATTCACAGACTCTGAATTATTTGGATTCATCTGGTATTATATGTGTTGATGAGGCTAGTTAATACTTGATGTCTGTCTTCTCCTGGCAGTAGCTCAAGTGGGAAAGGCCGTATTTCCTGGGCTTTACTTTGTTCTTTGCCATCCCATTGAATTGTTACAAGATGAATTTATAACAGACCTAAAGATAGTATCGATGTGAAAATTAGTTCTTCAGTAGAATAGCAATCCCTTTGGCTTGCCTGTAGCAACTGCACCCTGTCTGCCTCTGCGAGGAAGGAAATGACTTCTTAATGTGGTTTTCTTCCACTAAGGAGAATTAAATGTAGGTGGCAAAATGTCAAACCAGTGTGCTGGCAGCCAAATACTGAAAGGAAGATCCATGAGCCTCAAGAACGTATCTGTGGCCCCGTTAGTTGTATGCTAATGAACCTCATTTAGGCTGACTTACTCAGTGTGGAAATGTTGCTCAGCTGGAGAGCGAGGTTACCCTTCCCTCACTGTGTTGCTTTCTGTAGCAAAGTGTGTTGTGAAATACAGAGGGCAACTCTGCCATCAGCTGCAAGGTGCCAGGGTGGGGGGTCCCTGCGTTAGATAGTTTGGGGCCTTAGTGAACTTCACTACTGTGGTTGATTGATAGAATTGTTGCTGAGTTGGCAAGATTATTTTCAAAGGATCAAACTCAGAGGTTGAATGTTGGTGGTGGGCCATTCTACAGGATGATCCATTGTTTGTGTAGATTCTCCAGGATAGATGAGGCGAAACTGTTGGAAGCAATCCTGATTCTACCACCATCTACTTGGATGATATTTCACAAGTGAATGAATTTCCTCCTTGGTAAATGGGGTCAGGTAGTACATGCCTTATGGATTGCGGTAAGAATTAAATGAAATAAGGCACATCAGAGGAACTTCCACACCGTCAGTGATGGTGCTATTAAATCATCTCTCTGAATGGAATTACCACGAAATGTGGTACACTATGCCACCTGTGAGCAAGTCACACCTTCGGCATGTTATACTCTGTGGAGCCACACAGAGAAATGACAAATGTTAGTTGTGAAATGGCATTGGAACAGTACACTAAGGGGGAAATTTGAGTTCTTATGAAAAGGAGGATTCTGAAAACCTATGATCTGTCACAGAATTAACATTTTATTCACCCTATATGTGGAGAGGAAACAAGATTTTTTCACAAATATGGGTTCTGAGGAGGAATTCAATTGACAGAGACCCATTGTTCATGTGAAAGTTGTTTTCTCACCCAACATCTTGTACCATTTGCCTGCTGAAAATGTCTTCAAATGGAAACACTGACTCAGTACTTACTATGTTATAAAATATGTTTGTTTGGGCTATGTTGGTTCCCCAAATGAAACCATCCAGAGCTTATATCAGAGAGTCCAGCTTGGAGGACTGACCAGTGTAAGTGGGACGTTCACCCCTACTGAGCCTGGGAAGTAACAGAAATGAATGGTACTGCCACACAAAAGAAAACTAGTGGACGGTGGGGCGTGGGTGGGCTCCCCCAGCAGATGGCAAAAGTGAGCCTCACCTGGTTGTCATTGTATTAGAAGAGGTAGAAATGTTGGTTCATAGGTAATGGGTAATGATGCAAATGTTTTTCCAGCTTCCTCCTACGTCTGATTTAAGGAGTCCATAGTGAGACTATTGCATTCTTTCTCCATAGCTGCAGAAGCATGACAAAGAGGACTCCCCAGCATCTTGGAGATCTGAGGAGGAGATGGCAGCTGAGGCAGCCAAACTGCGGGCCTACTTCCAGTGACATAGGTAAACACTTCCTCATCTGGAGGCCTCGGGAAAAGGGCTCTTTGACAGGAATGGGGAGTGTGATGTGGAAAAGCAGCGTCACCTCTAACTTTGATGGTAGCTGTCAAATACTTAAAATATGGAGTGGGAAAACCTGGGCACTGCCAGAATGTCTTCTAAACTCCCTTGCCCCTTCCTTTACCTCTCCAGTCTGCACAGGGCAGGTGGTTGTTGGAGTAGTGAAAACCGTTTCAGGGCAGGACAGAGCCCTGAGGCTTTGGTACCTGTGTACTAGGTTGGTCAGTCATACCTTCTTTCTTTGACTGTAAGACTTTTCTGTGGAGTTGCTATTTGGTGATTTGCCATTTCTCTGTGTGGTGCTTTGGCTGCTGGAAAGCTCAGGGCTAGATGGAAAAGACAGAAACAATCAATTTCTTTTCCAAAATGCATGTACAAATGAGGTTGCCTTATAACACTGGGCCACACCTAAACTGAAAACGTAACTGGGAACCCTGCATTTTAGTATGCTTCTTTAAGGACCTTCTTTCCCATTTTTAGAAGCTGATAGTTATTCTTGTGTTCTGTGTCAACCAACTAGTGATCCTAACTTGTCGCTAGAAAACATACTCATTGCACACTTACCTTATGCAGGACTTTGCTTTCCCAAGTCCTGTTACCTTGTATACAGAACATTTGTAGTGGAAAAAAATCTGTCTTCAGTACCTTATGGTGCTGTGAGAGCCCACATCCTCAGACCATGCATTCTGGGAAGATTGCTCCAGGGATTCCAGGACTGCGGTGAATCCTTCACTGTGCATCTATTCTCAACATACCACACTCACTTATGGGACTGAACTCACCCTTCTCGCAGTGATGTGAGATGATGATCCTTGAAGGAAGGATTGGATAAGTACCTGCAGCCATAATAAAAATATCCTGGCCTCTGATCCCATGAGATCTCAGAAGGTAAACAGGTTCGGACCTGGTTCGGACTTGGATGGAAGACATCTGGAACCCCAGGGCTGCAAGCTAAAGACAAAGAGCTGGCAACCCAGTCCCTGAACAGTCAGTCCTTGAAAACCCTAGGCAGAGCAGAGAGGCACTGACAGAGTGCCGGCCACGGCACAGTAGCAGGGAGTGTCTTACTGTGTCGTACACAGGGTCACTGTGAGATGGCCCAAGGGCACCTAACAACCACAGGAACTACACATCCTCTAGGATTCTTGCAACATGGCCCCTGAACGTAAAGGGAGAAGTAGTGTTTTCTCTTTGAAATCTATCTTTATTACATTGTTTGAGGAGAGTACACATTTTAAGTACTTGAGCACCTGGCCCCTACTATTGGTCAAGCGAGGGGCTGAGCTTGGGCACCTTTCCTTCTCCATGTCGTCATGCTGTCAGCTGTGCCCTCATTTGCCTAAAAGGATACAGCAATATAGTGTGGTGCAGCAGAAGCAGTGTTTCAGATTTTAATTTTTAACCTCCCCTCTATTCCTCTTCTAAAAGCTAGTGTGTCTTATTCGAAGGACGGTCTCTGATCATCATTCTCGACTTCCTAGGCTGAAATACCAGTGTAATGGGTATTTTCAGATAGAGGCAAGAAAGCTCCAGGCTTTACAAATTGGAAGGATATCACTTACATTTTCCAGATGCCTGTATTCCTTTATGTTAGGTTTTGCCGTGAGCCCTAACATCACCTGCTTCCAGGCAAATACATTTCCCTGGTAACTGTGCCTACAAAGACAAACACCCTAAAAAATCACAAAGACCATCGCCACAGTGTATGGGGTCTGATGTTCAATATTTGCATCTCTTGTTAAGTAGCTTTCTTCACCTCCTCAGACCCCAGGTGGAGAGACTGAAAGTGCAAGGCTGATCCAGGATCACAGACCTAGTGACTAGTGCTTAATTTCACCTTGAGCAGTGCCCAGAACACCTACAACCAAATATATTTCCCGAGACAGACAAAGCTATGTGCATGTGGGCTCATTTTCAAAGGATACTTTACTTTTGGATAGTCTCCCCAGTTCCCCTGCCTTTCAAAATACATCCACATACTGAATTTTTTTTACAGTGTTCAGTGGCTCATTGAAGTTGAGACACTTCTTAAATACAGCAATCATGCAGCATTTGCACATACCTACACTTTAAAAGCGTCCATGGTATACCTGAAATGTGGATGAACTTGGCCTCTCCTGACTTTTCCGATGACACCCTCAGCAGCACAGCACCTGTGGGCAGAGCAAACTGAAAGACAGGCATGTCACTCCCTTGGCAAAAACTCGCCAATATGCACAGCAGTGGATAGGATAGGCCTTGGACCTGGAAAGGATAAGAGTAGCCGACATTGATCAAGGTCATCAAGAACATCAAGGCTCAGAGTTGCTGTTACAGTACTATTCCAATTTCAATTCTTATATTTTAACCTAGGCCAATGCACAGGTCATAGTCTTTGGACCTTGCTATCAGACCTCCCTCACCACTACCTTCTCCTCCCCTGTTGGATCTCCTGGCCAACACCATCCTCTCCCCTACTGGCTGCCCTCCTCCTCCTTTTTTTTCTACCAGCTGACCATGTGCCCAAATAAATAAGATGACCTAGGGCAGGTACAGTGCTCCTAAAACGAATGCATTCCCACTTTCTCCACATCCCCCTACAGCATTGCTTACTTCTTACCTTGATTCACTTTGTGCATTTTAGTACATTCATCTTAAACTGTGTATCTTAACCTCAGTGAAAAAAAGAATACTTTGTAATTGCAACTTACAGAAAGATAAATGTAGAAGAGAAACAGCACTGATAACACACCACCTTGGCCCAGTTCCTTCCCTGCAACTACCTGGACTGAGGTTCATTTTGTGTGAGGGAGTGAAGCCAGCCACTGTCACACAATTCATTCTAGCACTACCCAACACCTTCTACTTCAGGGGTCCACAACCTTCAGGATGTTAACCAGTGAGAGAATAAAGCTTTATCTCACTCCTGAATCATCCAGAAATCCCCTGTCAAAACACTGTCTCCCACAAAAATGGTCCTTGTTGCCAAAACAGTTGCAGACCAGTGCTGCAGTTGATCTGTTCACCAGGATCAAAAGAACACTACGCACTCTAAGCCTCACTGTAGGTTCCCCTACGGTTCTCCTACATAGTCATATCCTTCCAATCTTTGTAAACACTTCAGACCAAAATTCAAACCACACCAAGCTGATTACAGACCTACTCTGCCTAGTAGGTCACTACTTCCATACACATGTCCAGAAGATAAGATACGTGGGAGAACAGCCGGGCGCACACCTGTAATCCCAGTGACTCAGGAGGCAGAGGATCACAAGCTTGAGGCCAGAGGCACTCTGCGGTCATTTAGCGAGACCCTGTCTCAAAAAGTAAAAGAAAATGGGTTGGGAGTGCAGCTCAGTGTTCCAGCACTGCATGCAAGCGTGAGGCCCTGGGTTCAATCCCTAGTACCACAGAAAAAAAGAAAGATACATGGGAGACAGACACTGAGATTCAGCTTCCCTAGCATTGATGGGTCACTATCGTGTAGCTGGCTAGAGGACACCATGCAGGAAGCCAAACACCCCACCCTTTCCCAGAGAGACACTTTGTCTCCAGGCCAAGGAGGTCTGACACCAGCTTCCAAGACTTTCTCATCACACTTTCCTTGCCAAGAGTCTGCCTTACCAATGAAAGGGTCACAAAGGAGAATGTGAACATCTCTACCTGAGATGTCTTATGTAGGAAAAAGAGCCACTGGATACTTGGTGGAGACATAGTTAACAAATACAACCCCCTGTTCTTTATCTTTTTCACATCTACATTTCATCCTCAGCATGGTAAGAGTGCTATTAGGACCATAAAGGTAAACATTCCAGAACTATAGCTTCTGCTCAGCCTCTTGCAGCCCTCAAGCCACCGAAATCGGCTTACTGGTGTATAGGAATTCCCATTCTCTTGCCATGTCAGTCAGTGGGTCATTTGGGTGCTTTAGCTGCTATACCCCTTGCCTTGCACACAGTGACTGGATCACCATGTCTTCACTGATCAAACACCACAGCCGTTGCCTATGCCAAGGTGGGGAGCCACCAGGTACTGGACTAGGCAGCTGTTCTCTTGCTCTCCCTGACAGGTCCCTGCTGACATTGGCAATCTTTTTGTTCCAGGAACTCAACATCTACTCTCTGCCTAGGTGAATTTATGCATTGACTCCCCACAAACTGGGCGGATTTCTGGGATAAGGGTTTGGCCACAGTTCCTTTTGTTTCTCTACCTCACACTAGATGACACACTAGATCTGCATTTCTTTTTTTTTTTTTTTCATTGAACTCACTTTTCCCCTTTATTGGTAAATGTTGGTGGGGTACAGAGTAATACAGCATTTACTTTTGCCATTGTGCACAATTACATCACTTTTGGTTACACTTTTATCAGCTTATGAGGTTTATGGTACTTTTTGACTAATATGTGGTAAAACTCATATGCATATTGGGGTTATGTTCCCCCATTTTTCCCATGTACTCATGGAGTTGCATCGTTTACATTGAGATTGCCCTCTCCCCCTTTTCTTATCTAACCTCACCTCCCTCCAAGAGCACAGTCATTCTCTATGCAGGAATGGCTACCCCTATCCACCAGCAGTTGCTATCCTAGTTAATTCTAAAGCAATGACAAGTGTACTAGTGGAGGACATTTTTTCATCTCCTTGTCCCCACTGGAACTGAATGGACATCTTGTAAGATAGGCAAGCATTACCTAACTCTGAAAAGTCAGATCAGGACAGGTTTCCGCACCCTGTTGGGTCAGCAGAGTTCATTTGTAATCCATCAAACTCCCCTGTGTGTGTCATTATTTCATAGGTAATTGGTTGCCTCTCATTTACTCTCACAACACAGCAGTGCCATTCCTGAGCAACCGGAATCAGCCCAAAACATCATTAGCAGTTACAGATGTACTGTCAAGGAACATTTTGACACTGGCAATTTTGAAAAATCAGAATTTCATCCTCTGGACATTTAAAATCATAGACACAAGGAGGATGAGAAAGGGCATGTTTTCGTCTTCCATTATGCCTTTCAGACTCTACCTCATCAGCTGGGGAACAATCTAACCTTACAGAGTATCTACACTCCACACAGGAAGCCTCTGATGAGAAAGACCCACATGGGCCATAGAGGTATTCTCAAGATTTGCTTGAGGGAAGAGTAGTATGTGACCTCCATTCTTTGGCGGATTTCTTCCAGAACCTACTGGATGATCACCATGTGGGGCTTCCCATCAAAACCAAGGATAGTTTTCCCCAGTACTCTTTCCATCAACCCCCAATTAATAGAAGACTGGATTTTCTTGACAGTGCAAAATGACTCCTCAAAAGCTAGAGTGTGTCCAAAATAAATATCCATTATCTTAAAAGAAAAGAACAAAGACATTTTCCTTTGCTTTTTCTCTCCTCTCTGGTCCATGTTTCCATTGGATGGCACTTTCTCTCTCTCCACTCTGTTTGGATTATATTTCTAGAATACCATTTCACTAGCAAGAACTTAAAAATAATAAAAATAATATAGAGAAATATAAACCAACTCCCTATGACCTAACATAGGGGCTGGGATTTAGCTCAGTGGGTAGAGCGCTGTGCTGCAGTCTCTGAGGCCCCAAGCTCAATTCCCAGCACTGCAAAAATGGGAGAAGGGCCTGGTAATCCACTCCCAAGGCAATCCCGAAACAGTCAGCCATTGAAAACCCTATGAGGGTCGCTATGAGCCGGATACCGACTCGACGGCACCTAACAACAACATGACCTAACATAGGAATGACAAAACAGAGACCTTAGCAATCATCAAGTCAAAGGTCCCATTAAATGATTTATTTTACCACAACTCAAAAACGTGACCATTCAAGCTATACTGGACATCTGCTCCATAAGACAGTCTACTCCAAGATTCAAAATGGGCTTGTAGTTTAGTTTGATTACTTTCAAGGTGTTTTACCAACATCCAATTTTCTTTAATGTGCACCTAACAGTTTAGACAAAAGAGTTCCACAGGCCACTCACTGATGGATACATAGTCTGGAAAACCGTTGTACAGAGATTTACTTCTACTGGTAATAGACATGACTCATGTCCCAAACTTAATTTTAACCCTTAGGAACCTTGGAATGACATGATAGATCAGCCCAAGGTTCTTTTCAGACAATTGTAATCCAAATAACCAAAAATAACTTTTTCAAAGTTGGAGCTTCACTTGGATTTTGACAAGTGGAAATACAATACAATAAAACTTATCATTAGCATCCTCATCTTCATAGACAGATGACTCCACATTAATGAGAATATACTATGTCATGGCAAACAATTCAGCTATAACTATTGACTCTCTAGACTTTCTTTTCCCTTTCTCTATTTGCCTCCCTCCATTCCATATACACCTCTGCTTCCAGTGTACAATTTTCTCTGTGCTACTGCCAGAAAGAAAGGTCGGAAAAATAGTCTTCTAGAGAGCACAGGAGGTTACTATAAACAAAGTCTATGAAAATTCATGTTAATAATCTTGGACCTCATCACTTAATGATAGCTCATGTTTATGCACTTTATTTCATCCTTTACCTAAAATGTTTCCCACTCACTTATATAGTCATCATTCCTCTATTTTGACATGCTGGGACATCACTCACATTATCATGTAGCTGCTCAACCTGGTTTATCGATGCAGTGGCAAAGACAGCTCTACCTACTGCACTTTGTTTTTCAGCCTACTCTGATTCACCACAAGATAATTTAATGTATTCTACTACCTCCGCTTCTCATGAGAGCTACACAAGGGAGATTGTGTCTTATTTAAGTAGACAAAGTCCAAATACGTGGGGAGAAGTGAGGGTTGCCCAAAGGAGACAACATCTTGAGAATTAAAATATCCTCACCTGTCCCAGGAAAATATATAATAAAATTAGACTCCAGCCCACATAGATATAATATGCCCTATTTTCTTCCTCCACATACCCTCTTTCCCATCTTTTCCCCTTCAAGGGGAAATGAGGTACAGCATGTTCTCTAAAGAGGGGAGAGGGTCATACAAAGGCAGGAGAAGGTACTGGAGGAGCATGCTGGCACTTTTTGTACCTTACTCCCTCAAGAGATGAAGGTCTTCTATCTCCTCCTTCACTTCCCCAGACCCCACTGACCTGGCTGTTTTAGTTCACCACTACTATGTTGCAGGCTTATACCCAGGCAAGCCTTGCTGCCCTATTAGTTGTGCTTAGGTACCATCAAGTCTGATCTGACTGATCACAATCCTACATACTTATTCAAAGGGTTTTCAATGGCTGATTATTCCAGGATTGCTTCAGGAGTGGGCTGCCATGTTCTTTTCTCACTTTTGCTGTGCTGCAGATCGAACACAGGACCTCAGAGAGTGCAGAGCAGCACTCTCCCAACAGATCTAAACCCCAGCCCTGCCTTACTGGAGCCTCATGTAAATATTCTACAACCAAGAGATTAAAGTATGGTGACAGATAATGCCTCTTCTGGAGCAAATGTCTATCTTATGTTTTACACAGAACTCTCTAGATTATGCTTTGAAAAGAAAGGACTGGAAAAACAATTATGTCCAAGCCCTCCTCCATTGAAAAGGACTATCACTGGTCCTAAGAACCACATGAAAACATAAAAAGATGCACGTTTCTTAAGCATCATAGCTGAGTTTTCTGCCATTTTGGTTTTTACTTTCAGTGGAAAGGTCTACAAAATCTAAAGATGATCCCTACAAATAATTGCCACTAAACTTACTCTCTGGACTTGGATAAATCATTCTTTTATAATGATGGAGAATATACATTACTAACAAAGAGCTTTGAGGTTATTATAACAGAATAGAACAATAGGCAAGAAACCATTATGCCAATATTGTACATTCATTATTTTCCCTGGATTTTAATACTTTGAAGATACCACATTATATGAATGGTTATGTTGTGAGACATTACTTATCAGTAATTACAGACTACAAACTGTAGGAGTTGATGTTTCCAGACTTCCCAAAATGAGGGGGAAAAGTGTGATTTGTGCTTCCATTACTAATATACTAAATAATTTGATTCAAACCTCCCAGTGGGTTCAACTAAAACAGCTGTTTAGAGTTTTTACAAATGGTAACACTAAGAATGCAGCAAAAAATTACAGGGCCAAGAACCAAGGGAAGATAGAAATCCAGAGAGGTCAGCCCAGCATGGAAAACTGCTTTTCCAATTGATGCCATTTGTGAGTCTGGCAGTTGCAGACAGAGTTATAGCCTACCTATGACAGGCTGGGGATGCAAAGATTTTGGGACTTACTTATACTCTTAGAATAAGAGGAAGCCAAATGTAATCCAGCCCTTATACCAACTGTAGCCCAACTCCCCATTATCCAGAGAATAGACAAAAGTCTGAATCATAGACATTGAATTAAGGTGGTCCTAAATTGCTACTCCATTAGGTTCTTGGTAGAAGAAAATAATACCAACTAAACACCTTCAATTATTTCTACCGTTTCCACAAATAATGGCCAGCACACACAAACACAAACAGAAAAAAATGTGAGGAAACAAGTTGTTAAAGCATGAATATTATGTCTTACTCCCCAAGTTCATGTGTTGAAGCCCCACTTTCAGAAGTCACCCCACTTGATGGGATTAGGAGGTGGGCCCTTAGAGTGTGCAGCCTCCATGGTGGAGTGAGTTCCCTTATAAGACACCAGGTTTTTGTTTGTTTTGTTTTCTTTTGTCTGTGCTCAAAGAAGGGGTCAAGTGAGAACATGCAAAATGCTGGCTGTCTTCAGGCCAAGAAAAGAAAAGTCTAAGAATGAGCCAGTCTTGTAGCACCTTGATATTAGACTTCCCAAACTGTAAGAAATAAGCTCCTATTGTTTAAGCCACCTAGTCTATGGCTTTTGGTTATGGTAGCCTGAGCTGACTACAATCACAGTTTCCTAGAAATTGGAATTCTCAGACACAGATGTTAAAATAACTGCACTTACTTTCTTACTTTGTTTATGGATGGAAGACAATTTTTAAAACATTCAGCAGAGAACTGGAATATATATATATATATATATATATATATATATATATATATATTTTTTTTTTTTTTTTTTCATTCCAAGAAAAAGAACCAAAGAGAAATTGTAGCACTAAGAAAGACACTAACCCAATCAATGAATTAGTGACATATCTTTCATAGCCCAGAGAATTAGTTAAGTTAGAGGGAGGCCATGTGAAAATACCAAAAATGAACCATGATGAGAAGGTGGAAGACATACAGTTAAAATGTCTTTATAGATACCTATTTACAATTCCACAGAGAGAACAAGCCAGAAGTTCAGTGAAAGTTATATAATAAAAGACATAATGAAATTATGAAAACAGGGTGGCCACCGGGATACATGCCTGTAATTTCAGCACTCAGGAGACTGAGCAGGAGAATCACTCAGAAATTTCAGGCCACCATAGGCAACATAAAGACTCAGCACCAAAAAAAACCTCAAACAACAACACCACCAAAACAATAAACCTGGGGAAAGCATCCATTCCAAAAGCTTAAAGACACACTAAAACTAGAGCAGGAAATAAAGAATCCTCGTTTAGACATATCATGATACAAATGCCAAAAAGTCAATGGCAAAGAGAACTATTAGGAGTGAGTTTAGACATATCATGATACAAATGCCAAAAAGTCAATGGCAAAGAGAACTATTAGGAGTGAAAAAAAGTGCTTAGTTTCGAAGGAATAATAATTACATAAGCAACAAAAAACAATGACAACCAGAAAACCAAGGGATGACATCACTCAAGAACCAAAAGAAAATAGCTGCCATGCTAGCTATCCATATAAACTGTACATATTCTTCACAGCTGATAAGGATTGGATCTAGAACATCCTCTACAGGCCTGGTCCCCACCTCAGCACATATGGGAGGTGGTGAAACTTTCAGAAATGGGCCTAGTGGGACATTTTAGGTCATGGAGGAAGAGAGCACATTCATAGAATGGAATAAAAAAACAAAAGTGCAATTGAAAAGATCAATGGAGCCAAATATAGGTTGAAAAGACAGAAATTACAAAATAAAAGTCTATATAGATACTTCAATCACTACAAAGAATAACAGCACACAAGCAGTAACTACAGAGCAACACATTTGAACATTTGGAAAAATATGTTCTTGTTAGGTGCCATCAAATCAGCTCCGACTCATAGTGACCCTATATATACAACACAATGAAACACTGTCTGACACTGTGCCATGTCTGGCACTATGTCGGTGCTTCTCTGCTATTCGTAGGGTTTCCGATGGTAGAATATTTTGAGAGTGGACTGCCCGGTCCTTCTCCCTAGCCTACATTACCCAGTATTTCCAGGTTGTCTCCCATCCAAGGACTAACTAGTCCAATATCCCTGTACCTCAATTGACAAAAGGTGACAAAGAAAATGCAATTTGATATGATTGAAGAAATTGAAACTGCATCAAAACTTCTCCAACAAATACATTCTTAGGCCCACAGAGGCTTCCTGGTGAACTCTAGTATGCAATGGAGAAATAAGTAAGCATCTTACTCAGATTCCACCTGGGCACAGAGGAGAAAAGGAGAAGGGTAAGAAAAGGAGGAAGAAAAAGAAGAGGAGAAGGAGGAAGGAAGGGAAACAAAGAAAGGAAAGAGAAGAAATTCTTCTACTGCCTAATTTGACGTAAATGACCGTTCCAAGACCAGTACAGGAAGGAAATCTACACAGTAACTGCACATGGAAATAAATGCTAAAGTCCTAAACAACAGACAGATGACAAACATACATTCTGTGCACATACACACAATTCATGTATGAAATACATAATGACCAACACAACTTTGTTTTCACATTACACCATCAAATAATGTCTTTCTCTGCATTAGTAAACGAGAAAATGACAGGGTTGACTCAGTAGGTGCAGATCAAATCATTGATCAAATTAAACACATAACTTAATAAATACAAAAGTTCTGGGAACAGGAGAGGAGAATTTATTCTTAAGACTGAAATGTTCAACACAATTCATGTGACATTGTAAATGATTTCAGAAGTCACTATTAGCACTTCTATCTCACAAGGTCTCAGCTGTACAGTACAGCAGGAACAATTAAATAAGAGACAGGACTAGAAAAGAAGAAAACTCAACTGTGAAAAATATGATCATGTATGCAGAAAATCCAAAACAATCTATGAAGAAATATTTACAGTTACTTAGTAAATTTATTCCGGGTGTGGTGATGCACACCTGTCATCCCAGCAGCTCAGGAGGCTGAGGCAGGAGGATCACAGGTTCAAGGCCACGAGCAGCCTGCATACCTTAGTGAGATTCTTCTAAATTTAATTTTTTTTAAAAAAGGGGGGGCTGGGGTACAGCTCAGCAGCAGAGCTTGGGGAGGTCTGGCTTGACCCTCCTAAGATCCCCCCCAAAACTGATAAATTCAGCAAGACCTCTAAATATAAGGTCAATATAAATAAGTTTTCACTTTCCCTATATCAGTCACATGGGCCTGTAGCCATAGCTCTGTGGCATCCGATCCCATCAGATCTCAGAAGCTAAGCAGGGTCAGGCCTGGTTAGTACTTGGATGAGAGACCACCTGGGAATACCGGGTGCTGTAGGCTTGGGAGATGGACCTGGCAACCCACTCCCAAAAATCAACCCGCCATTGAAAACCTTATGCACAGCAGAGAAGCACTGACATTAGTGTTTCACCTGCTGTACGCAGGGTTGCTATGAGTCAGATACCGACTTGATGACACCTAACAACAACAACAGCAACATATCAGTCACGATGGTGAGAAATTCAAGAATTTCATGGTTAGCATTTACATTAACAACAGAAATCAGATGCATACAAGATATATAATCTTCTAGAAACAAAACTTCAATATGTTATGAAGAGGCATTAAAGAAGAACTAAAATACATGGAGAATTGAATGACTCCATTTTATAATAACTCCACTTTTCTCAAATTGACCTACACATTCAGTGCAGTGTAGATCAAAATGATCATGGTTTGGTTTAGGTAAAGTTAACAAGTTGATTCTAAAATGCTTATAGAAATGTAGCATAAAGAACAAGATTAGAAGCATTGATGGGCTTACTTTAGGAAAGATCAAAATCTCTTTACTAAAAGGCCCCAAGAGTTAAGCAAGCATGGTATTGACTCAAGGATAGGTAAAAGAATGGAACAAAACAGAGAAGCCAGAGCCAGTGTCAACATGTATGCACACTTGATTTATGATAACAATGCCTCCACATAGCTCTGTTGTTGTTGTTAGGTGCCGTTGAGTCAGTATCCGACTCATAGCAACCCTACGTACAACAGGCAAAACACTATTGTCAGTGCTTCTCTGATGTTCATAGGGTTTTCAATGGCAGATTGATTTTTGGGAGTGGGTTGCTGGGTCTTTCTCCCAAGCCTACAGCACTTGGTGTTCCCAGGTAGTCTCCATCCAAGTACTAACCAGGCCTGACCCTGCTTAGCTTCCAAGATCTGACAGGATCAGATGCCACAGGGCTACAGCTGTAGGCCCATATAGCTCTAGGGAAAGGAAAATCTTTGTAATAAATGGTCTGAGAAAATTGGATATCCACGGAGAAAACTAAGAAAATGAAACCCTATGTCATGTCACAGGCAGAGAAGTTGCTTCCAGGTGGACTATGCTTCAGAATGTAAACTATAAAGTGATAAAGTTTGTTTAGAAACTTGAGGAGAATATCTTCAGGATCTTGCTACAGGGAAAGACTTTAACCAGGACACAAGAAACTCTACTATAAAATAAGATTAATAAATTGAATTACATTCAAATTAAAATCTGTTCATCTAAAGAGAACATTGAGAGAAAAGGCAAGTCAAAAAGTACAGAAGGTATTTGCCACCTACATAACCAACAAAGGACCAGTATCCAGAAGATAACTGAAAACAATTAAAACCCATACAAATCAAGAAGAAAAACCACCAACCCAGAAAAAAAACACAAAAGGACTTGAATGGGAACTTGATTTTCAAAAGGGGGCTAAGGGGGTATTAAAATGACCAATAATTTTTAGTCAGCAGGGAAATGTAACTTAAAACACAATGAAATACCAGATAGGGCCAAAATGGGGTCAAAATTTAAACAAAATGACTATATCAAGTGTGTGCAAGAATGTAGAACAACAGACCCACATAAAGAAATACATACTGTGTGACTGCATTTGCATTAAGTGCACAAATATGCCGAACTGAATTACAGTACTTACAGACACATTCAATTAAATGGTAAAATTATAAAGGAAGCAAGGAAGTGAGCGTCATAAAAGTCAGGCCAATAGTTACCTTGTGAGGGCAACAGGAAAGAGAATGTGCACTAGGGTAGGAGGAAGGAAGGGTTGGCAACATTTGGTTCATGTGTGGTGGGAAGATACATGTGCATGTTTCTGTGTGTGTGTGTGTGTGTGTGTGTGTGTGTGTGTTATTTTACCAAAACGGGCCAAGAAATATATCACATAAATTAACCAATTTTAATTAATCAAAACATTAGGTAGAAAAAGAAGAAAGAGACTGAGTTTAATGCATAGTCTACCTGCTGGCTGAATATTCAATTATTCAAAAACAAAAAAAAAAGAGTAATTGCTGCTTGTAATTTTTACAGCCACACTGCTACTACATCAGAGAGTTGATTCTCCTCCCACTGACCATCCTCCCAACTTGAGGAAGCCACACTTCCAATGAGATCATTATTTCAGGAAGTGAATAATAGAGACCACTATGGAAAAGACAGTTTATTACTGTTACTAATTCTTAATGATGAGACTTAAAGAGAGCGTACTATGGTCACCTTATACTAACCACTTTATAGACTTAATCTCAATGAAACTCTACAACCACAGTGTTGCCTGGGTTTCAGAGACAGAAACTTAGGGTAAAGGCAGTTATCTGCCTTGCCCATGACTCTCTTGTTATACTTGCAAATTCAAGGTTCAAGTCCACACAGACTGACCTAGGAGCCCACATTTACCTTTGCACTAAAATGGCTGGATCTTTACTTAGAAAACATCCTCCCCTGCACAAGCTCTAGCTAACTGAAGGTAAGAATGAAACAATGGAGCTGAGGGGCATGATTCACCTTACTCTTGTTTGTTTCTTCACTAACTTTAGGAACAAAGCCAGCATTTAGTGATTGCTAGGTTAGGGATTTTATGTAGGTCACTATCCAGTTGTCACACCACCCTGCTGGAGAGATAGTGTTATCTCCCACCTCTCCATGTAGCAACAGTTACAGACCATGCACCTTACTGCCAAGACTGCCCTACAGGACCAGGAGTGACCAACAGCCAGTCACCCTTGGCCTGTAATGCGTTAGATACAGCACTCTCGAGGCAGGGAGGTCTCCCAGGGGCACCATTCCAGACACTTCAGTTATAGCTTCCTCTAAAGAGAGATGGTTTTCACCAAGGATCTGCAATGAGTTCTTGGCTTTGAAAACATTTAGAAGGTTGAGAGATCCAAGCAGAAAACAAGATGAGGTATACTAGACATGTGAATTTGGAACTGCCCATCCCATCTAAACACCCCAGCTCTGGGCATGTCACACCATCCTGGCCACCCGAGTCCTTCCCTGTGGCTTGGTGTATTAACACACAGTAGGAAGCCTCTGACTGTGGTGATGGCACCTTGACATTCTAGAGAGCATCCTGCTCATCATTGGCAGTAGCCACAGGGGAGACAAAAGGCACAATGGAAAGAGCAGTGAGTCACTCTTGATCCACACGTGAGTATGAAATGGGGTCTCCTTACTTGCCACCCAAAGAGCCTTGGCTCCACAAAGGGCGTAGACACTTTGCCTCCCTAGGGACTGTTTTCACCTTGAGGTTCCAGAACTCAGTCACTAACCATTTGTGGGGAACTCACTTTGAGCCAGACACTGTCTTAGGCATAGCAGGTAAAACTATCCCAACCCCAAAAGAGCTGACGGTGACTCTGAAGGAGTAAGATGGCTTCAAAAACTGCCAAACAAAAACTGTTAGGTGTGTAACTGAGTCCTGTTCACGATGCCAGAACGATGTCGACCATGTCTGTGACCAAGCTGACCTCCTTCCCTTATCCTGCCCAGAGTAGTTGCCTCTGTGTCAGTCACGCCTCAGCACCCTCCACATGCCCACAATTACCTGCCCTCCAAGAGTCACCTGATGGTCGAGGATTAGCCAATCAATTTTTATGGGTATTTAAAAGATTTTTTCAAAGAGCGCAAGTCAGTGCATAAGATGATAGATCATGTAATAATTAAAGCATTAAAAGAACCCAACTGAGCATTCTTTCCGCCAGCAGACATCTTTAGGTCAAGGAGGTCTATAAAAAACGGCAGTTGGTTTTCATTCCTTAAAGACAGGCAAAAATGAGTTTGAAAGTAATTAGATGTTCTTACCAATTTTCCTCTGCTAAAGCTCCACACCTGGTTTCAAGGAGGCCACAGAAAGTTTAGAGCTGCTGGCATTCTCAGCTGCAAATTGATGGTATGGTACTGCCTTAAAGAACTGCAAGGCCATGATGTGCCCAAATTATGTTTTCATTAGAAATGAGAAACCAGAATCACAGCTACAGGAAAGCAGAGCTTTCTATCAGGTGGGAGGCCATCAGCTCTGAGGCACTGTGGGCTGCTGGTCAGACTCTTCTCCCTTCGTATCCCATCTCTCTGGTGGCTCCTACAGATTCCAGAGTTACGGCTTCAGAATAAGGAACAGCCTTGAAGTAGTAAATCAGCCTTTATCTTTAACAACCCTACCAAAGGTTTGCTTTCTCATTCACTTCTCAAGGATCCGTTATCTATGGGGCCCTGATATTTTCAGCTAAAATATCTTGCATAGGGTTACTTTTAACATCTTCAGTCTTCTAAAAGAATGAGACTCAAAAGAAATTAAAAAGAGTGCAAGCATTTAAAAGCAAAACCCGTTCAGTAAAACTTAAGAACTCCCCTTGTTCTGGGTAAGATTCCAGGGTACATTTACAAATATCACTTTTTGTAGAACATCATATGTAATTTGTTGACTATGACTCTTCAAATACATATACATATCCCCTCCATTTCACCCAAGGCCACACAAGAGAATTAATATATTAGAGCAGAAATTGTGTTAAGACTGGGACCCTTGAAACAGAAAACAATATGATGTCCCTTCACCACATTTTGCAGAGGCAGCTGGGCCCTGACCACATGAGGCCTTGCAGGCTATAGAAAATGAGTGAGCGTGAAGTCCAGGCTCGTTGCCCATGGTGACCCCTCACTCTCTGTTCTGACATTTCTGCATCCTTGCTCTTCCTGGATCAAACATTGTCCCATCTCAGGGACTTTCAGCACTTCTTGCCCCCTTCTGCCTGGAACGGTCTCCTTTCCTTCCTCCCACCATTCAGGATTTAATTCACACGTCACCTGAGCAGGAAGGCCTTCCCTAAATGCCCAGCCCAAAGTAAGATCCCTATTTCCTTCTGTCCCTTAGCAATTGTCTTCCATGACTGAGGGTCTCCAGCAGAAGGGAAGAAGGCAGGTGCTGACCCTCACCCTTGTGTCCAGAACCCCTGGCTGGCCTTTACAGAATGGGCTGGCATTCCAGCCCTTTAGCAAGGAACATTTCTACGACCTTTCAGATCTATGGGGATAGGGGCCCTCTGGAAAAAAAATAGCCCTTAGGTGCCAAGAATGAGTAATTAACTCTCTCTCCTACAGTGGTATTGTCAGCTTTGATGTACCCACTGAGAAAAAAATTAGACTGAACGTTTTCAGACTGGAAGGGAGTTTAAAGACCATATCATTCAACCTCTTGTTTTACACAGGAAGAAATTTTCTGAAACACTTTTCAGCTCTCTGTGGTCCAGAGAAGGGATAGAACTAGCCTAGGCACATATAGTGACAGAATTTACAAATGCAACCTAGACCTTGACATCTCATATGTGCAGTCTCTTTCTGAACACAGGACAGACAGAGCCATGGAGAGTCCCCTGATGTACCTTCTAGGTTGTATGTCCAGAAGGCTTTTGTTTATGTTCATCTTTGTCTGGTGACAACTGTCATTTCATCCTAAGGAGTCGAGTCTCAGAAGAAGCAGGGTGATGTGAAAGGCACTCCATTCCTGGTGCAACTGTGTTTACTGGCCAGTTTTCAACCCTGGACTTGTGGACCCCAAGTCAGACTTAATCATTACTCAGACTGGCCTGTTTTTAAGTCACAGAAGTAGATAACTTATCTGACCGTCCATTTCATAGAGTATTTAAGGTTTCACCTTTCGGTTTCTGATGGAAGGTCCTGCTCCAGGTAATAGATTTTTATCCATTAGCCTAAGGACTTTTTGGGTTGTTGTCTGGGTTCACATATGGAGCAAAAAGAACACAAATATGCCAACTTCAGTACCTTTTAGAAGATAAAGAAAACAAAGACTAACTCTATCAGGCTGTTAGAAGTGCTGAACCCTGGCAAATTCACCATGTGGCAGTCCTTGAGTATGTTCCTATAATCCTTCAGCAAAGATGCCTTCTACCCAACTACAGACTTGTATACACTCCAGACACAAGTGCCATTAATTAAACAACATACTCAGCAAACTCTTAGAGCCATTAATTACCAAAGGTAGCCAGCTCTGTGCTTGACTCTAAATTCCATTAGAACAGCACACATTACAGCTAAGGAATGTGCTGGGGGAAGGTCACCCTCAAAAGCACAAGAAGAAGCCATCAGAGAAAGTAAATGACAAAGCATGTACACCTCTTAGCTGTTCCTTTGCCCATTTTGCAGGGTTTGATGGTAGAAAAAGTATTTCCTATTGTAAGGACCTTCTCAAAATTAGTTTCTCTCAGATGCAAGTAAATATAAAGGAATCCTTTTTTAGCTTGACTGGGTGGCAGAAAAGAGTGACATCAGCAGAGGATGTAGACGCAAGTGAAGCCTGCCCCTCATAAGCCCCATCAGAAGGAGAAGGCCTCTCAGGGACACTCCTTGCTGGGTATGGGCACAGACACAGGGAAATAGATATAAAAGAGCAAACAGAAGACAGAGCCTTGCTGGTTTATGGTGGGTAACATGAAATGCCTAGGCAGCAACGTGAGTTTCCCAGGGGTGGGTTGGCCCCATTCTGCCTCCCACCACCATCAAGCTCAAGGTATATACAGTTTGATTTTCCAGAAGGGACAAGCTCAGTGGGGCCAGGGCACATCACTCACAGCTAAGAACTTTGGGGTCATCTCCCTTGTGTATTTGCAATTCCTAGGGTTTGACTGATCCTGTCAAAAGAGAACACTGGCAAGGTTGAGTCAGGGGTCACTCTATAAATGACAACTATAGGTGAAGCCCATCCTTCCCTGAGAACAGATACCCACACTGCCACTCCCAACAGGCCTGAGTCTGTGGTGTCCAGACCTGCTTTCTTCCTTTTGTGCCCTCAAGGAAGCAGCACAGTGCATTGGGAAATGGACACCATGTAACAGGAAGTTAATTCACACTTTTTATCACAAGAAGTGTTATTTATCTACATGTGCAACATGCCACACAGGGAGTCGTTTACAGTTAGACAGTGTGCTGGGAAGTTGCTCTGCTCTCAAGTCCATCGCATGCTGCTGGGTTTCTGTTGAACTTGGGGTACCCCTTCCTATCTCTGGATGGAAGTATAATTGCATCACCTCAGAGACACTAAACAGAGTGAACTCTAATCCTTGCAGCTTCTCCCTCAGCTTCTCCCTTACTTACCAAGACATTGCCACCAGTGGCTCTTGTGGGCTGCTTTCTGACATCAGTTCATTAAGAAAAAGCTGCAAAGCAGAGCTCTCAGTGCCTACCCTGAAGAAATTGCTTGCCTTGTTTTTGGTGTGAGCAGAATGACTTTCCATGGCTGCTCTGCTGCTCTCTCTGGCCTGCTAGGAACTAGGAAAGGTTGCTTTTAAAAGAAGAGAGTTGTTAAAGAGAGGTTTTATATTAGTCTCTCAGGACCTGTTACTGGTGAATGTGGTCACTTCATTTTAAAACCATTCCTGTGTCAGCCCTGGTATGGAGACAAAACAGGCAGTGATCATGGGCACAAAGCATGACCTCTGAGGGACAACCATGGTTCCACTCTGGCCTTCTGCTAACAGTGAGGACAATAGACAACATTACCGGAAGTTCAGTATTTACAACTGAAACCTACTGGAACCTGTCTCCAGCCTCTGCATCGCTTCTGGCCATTTGGAGCATTGCACTGGGACAACTCAGTGAAAGAGATCAAGGTGCAGACAGGCCTGGGCTTCTCACCATCAAGTCCAGGGAGTTTCCTCCACAGGCCCAGCACACTCCAGTCTCGGCAGATAACAATCTCTGGGGAGGGGGAAGGATGGCAGCAGGGCTTTTTTTTTTTTTAACCTACTCAGATGATTCCAAGTGTACAAGCTGTACTTTAGAGAAACACAAGGAATCCAGTTAAGATTTTAGGGTCCCACACCTTCCTTTTATACTTTATCAGGCTATAATGACTCTGAGCAGCTATCACCCAGGTTCATCTACAGAAGAGAGAGACAATGCTCTATTTTCTCAGCTACAAAGCACAAGACCCCTCTTCCTCCGGGTCTGTGGGAGCAGAGGGAGAAGGCAGCAGGACATAGGAGGCTTGCTCCAGGCAAGTACAAAGGTCTTGCCTGGAGTGCACATGGAGGTTGTAGAGAAAGACTTTATGGAACTTGATGATCGCTATAGTTTGGATTTCCATTGTCCTCTAAGGCTTGGTCCCCAGTTTGGCATAGTTAGAGAGAAGTGAAGCCTAGTGGGAGGTCTCTGGATCATTTAGGATGTGCTCTTGAAGGGCATTGCGTGACCCTGGTCTCTTCTTTCTCAATTTTGCTTCCTGGCCGTGAGGTGAGCCATTTCGCTTTGCCGCATGCCTTTACCATGATGTGCCGCCATAAGCCCAAAACAACAGGGCCAAACGATCACAGGATAAAACCGCCAAAATTGTCAGCCAATATAAACCTCTCCTCTTTAGAGGTGGAGGTTATCTCCAGTATCCCTTGAAGAAAGGAAAGCTGACTAGTACAGAAGTCAGCAGGGTTCAGTTCAGACCCCAGGCTGGGCCCCTTCAGTACCTCTGGTTTTACCCTATACCCACTAAATCATACAACAAAACACAAACCACTTCAAAGACTTCCCCGTAGGTTGCAGAGAGAGATGGGTGACACAGTTACTGTCCTTACTGATCAGTCCATCAGACATTTGAATTTTCCCTCCTAGGTGGAAGCTCCTCTCTCCAAAACTTTTATCTACCATGCAGAGCAATGGAGGGTCTCTGCTGTTGCGCTTCACAACTCTGCAGCATGAACGCCTGACTGGGACTCCAAAGAGGCTGCCTATTAGTTCCCAGTCTTGTTCTTGGCAAAGGGAGGCGGGCACTTAACCTGCCACTATGTCTATGAAGAACTTATGAATAACTGATTATTCAGAAGCAAAAATGTAAACCACGATTGATCAAACCCTGGACATCCATGGCTCCTGCTCTGTCTGGTCCCAAAATATCCTGCTTTCCTGTTTCCTCATCTGCTGCCATGCCTCATTCTGTGAAGTGTTTCTCCGGATGGGTTGGCAACACAGTGAAGACAGAACCATTCACCTCCTCATGCCACCTGGGAGCCCTATGTGCATGTCCAGAAGCCCTTCCATTGACATGCCCGGATAACCCTGCACAGTAGCACCGTCAGTTTTTGAGGTGATACTGAGAGAAGCTAGATCTGTGGGATGGGCTCACTGTGTGAAATCCATGGGGAGACCGGAAGAGGAGCAGAGCACCCCGCTGCCACACCCTCTGCAGTACAGAGACAGGCTCCTTCACTGTGCACCTGACTACCAAGTCTTCAGTGGCCATGATAATGACAGCCACACAGGCAAACACACAGTGAGTGCTCTAGCACCCTGGGCGAGCTGTGACTGCCCTCTGTGTATCACTGCACCTGTTCTCACAGCTGCCCCTATGAAACGCACTCACCTTACCTAAGGACACGTGGGTAGTAAGTGATGTGGCCGGACCTCAGACCCACACCATCCCTCCTCCAGCCCAACACATCCACGCAGGGGCTTCCCAGGAGCCACCAGTCCAGATCAGAAAATGAAACTGTTGTTCACTGAGCTTTGAGAAGCCAGGCAGGCCTGGGCCCTCCAACCCTGTAGAAGGGCTGAGCTACAGAAGAGCAAGAGTACACTGACGGAGCATCCCAGGTCCAGACAGAGGCAGCCACGACATCCTGAGATTACGCGGCTGCAGCTGGCAAGGGCAGGGGTGGGAAGGAACACAGGCCGCAGCGTTCCGAAGACCAAAAATACAACCGAGGAATGTCTAGGGCATAAATCTGCCCTAGACAGGTGAGGCGGAGAAAAGAAAGGACACATCCATTTTTCAGGCCTGTCTTGGGCTCAAAGTCAATAATTGTTCAAGGACAAGGTCCATGATGAATGATCAGAAGATGACCCGTATCTCTAGACAAGATGGGTGGTGCGAGGTACAATGGTGGATGATCACAGTGTCATATGGGAATAAGACAGGTCCCCTTCTCTGGAGGTCAGGTGGACTGGGACAGACCCCCCACTCTCCACCCCTCATTCTAGCCATCTGTGGGCCTGTGGGGAGTGATCCTGAGCTCATAGGAGCTCTTTTTGGTATAGGTTAGGAGCAGAAGAGATTCAGCCCCTCTGTACTAGATCCAAAAGGGATCCAAAGGGATGGCTTCTCCTTTATTCTTGGACTTCCTGACCAATGTGTAGGAAAAGTGGACTGCTGGACTCACTGAAATCTTTCTGCGTATACTACAGACCAAAGTGTGTGTCATCACCACGGTGGGTTCAAATGGGCCCACGTCAGGAATCCCCATGACCACCACCTGAGAAACGAGCAGGGAGAGGGACTTCACACCTCAGCTTCCCTGGTCTGTGTTTGAGGGCTGCACTCAAAGCCACAACTGGCAAATAGGGCCTGGAAAGCATCTGAAATCATCTACAGTCTCTTGAAAACATTGAATGGGAAGTCTGTGCCGTTCAACATTTCTCAAAATCTCTTCACATATCACACCCATAGGACCAGCCCCAAGCTCCTAGTGCCCTTTCTTCCAATCTTCCCCAAATTTTGTGAATTATAGCCCATAAAGCTTTCCTTTCTCTCTCCCCCACCCACTTCATTTTCTTTCCTGTCATTACTCTTCTCTGACCTACTGGCCCCTGCTAGTTCTGTTCCTGACCACACCCATTTTTCTGATGCCAACAACTGAGGCCAAGCACCGAAGGCTGCAGCAGAGGGGGCCGAGCCAGAGCTATGAAATGCACTTCTGTGGTCTCCTGGGATTGGATCTGGCCACTGCAACACTATGACTCCAAGTGATTTTCTTATTTATTTTCTTCCCACATATGGTTAAACGACTTCCTCTCACTTTCCTATCTTGGAAGTGGAAATTGTTTGGGGCCTCACCCATATCTTTAAGGTCCCACAGCCTTGAAGCAAGGCTAATTCTATCTGCTACACAGTAGCTCAACCATTCTCCAAATACAGGTAGTGAGATCGTCAGCTTCCGATGGAGAGCTTGTTTTAAAACACAATTCCTGGGCCTCTTCCAGACCTGCTAAGTCAGCCTGTGGGGGACTGAGTACAGAAATCTGTGTTTTTCATCAGCTCACCAGGTAGTTCTGACAATGGCAATGTTCAGGGACTCATTCTTCCCTAATGAACAAAGCTCTGGATTGGTTTCATTTGTATTCTAAACTTTGTGTCAGTAGCATAGACCCTTAACAGACCAGTTGACCTCTGGTAGCACGAGCTGTGGACAAAAGACACAAAAAATTGTGGAGACCCAGCAAGTGAGGATGGGCATCAGCAGGGCTGGGATCCATTTATTTCATGTCATCTGCCCACACATCAATAGCACCTCTCATAAAATGTTAACGGCAATCTAACAGATTACCAGTAAACAAACTTATATTTTGTTTATTGCCGTGACTCAAAAAATGCTACCGGTTCTAACTAAATGTCTGTTTTTATGTTCTGTCATTTCCAGGAATGAAAGTAACTCAAACAAATCCCAAGGCATAAGGAAATGGCCCTCGTTCTCTAGGATTCTGCGGCATTAGAAATGAAGCTAAGCGGACTTTATTACATCCTACGATTCTGCAACCTTTTGAGAAGCATTTTATTGCGCTTGTGGAAGCCGTTGGGGTTATATTTCCATCATCCTGACTGACAGGCTCACTTCAAAACAATGGCATCGACAGCCCTGCTACACTTTCTCGGCTACGCTCTTAGAATACAGCCTTTTCTAAACTGTCCCTTAGCCTGGATGAAAATAAAAAGGTACTTAAAATATTTATCTCATGTGCTGGCTAACTTAAAAATTGATATTTTGGGGCCTCGAACAGCACCACTGAAGAAGTTGCTCTCTCAGAGCTGGAGTGCTTCCTGTGCAAAACAGGTTGGTTTGGGCAGAGATAAGATTTCAAGTGTGTATTTGGGTGGGAGAGATCATAGAGCAGGAGATGCGCAGCCTTCCCTCAGCTACATCTCCTCCTGCCTTCACAGCACAAACGCGAAACTGAAATAACATAGGGCGGCAAAATTAGCCTCAGGGAACAACCATGGACCGTGGTGAGGAGATACCTGGCCTGGGCTCTGTGGGTGGTGGGGATGTGAGGAGGGGAACAGGGAACGCTCCCCACACCTTGCTCCAGCTTGCTAGTTTCTTTAGGGAGCATGGCAGTGGGCATTTTCTTTTCTCTGGCATTTTCATGAAAGGGGAATTTGAGTTTATACAGAAAAATAAAACACATCCATAGCACAGATACGTGTAGGATTATCCAAACCAGGGTTATTGTTCTTCAGAGAAAGCCTCTTTGGGAATCTCCTTAGGCTTATGGGCCACTCCCCAACCTACCACCACATGGTGCACTGGTTTCCTTTGACTGCTGGAACAAAGCACCACAAACTAGGAGGCTCACCACCACACTTTATTCTCGCTCACAGTGTTGCAGGCCACAAATCCAAAAGCCAGCAGGGCTGAGCAACCTGCGGAGACTGCGGGAGAACCTGCTCCATGCTCCTCTCCTGTAGGCTGCCGGCTGGCAATCTGTGGCTTCTCCTAGAGCTGTGCCAGGCTCTGCCTCACGTTCCTGTTTTTGTGTGTCTCTTAGAAGAACACTTGTCACTGGATTTAGGGCCACTTGATTAATCCAAGATGAACCCCTGGAGATCTCAATATCCTTAGTTACATCTACAAAGGCCCTTTTTCCAAGTAAGGTCACATTCACAGATTCCAGGGATTTGACATGAACATGTTTTAGGTGGCCATTCATCCTAGTACTTAAGGCTTTTGGAATTGGACTGCTTCTGATCTGCTGTAAGCCGGGAGACTGAGTGTGACTCAATGGCACCTTGTGTAAAATCTTGTTATGTATCTTTGCCAAAGCTCTATTTTTGAACAGTGACTCCCACTGCCTTCCTGAGACTGAGAAGCCCTCCTGTCCCCACGCCTGGCCTAAGATAATTCCTCCCTTAGCTGAAGGTAAGAAGGGTTGTGATCTCAATAAGATGTACTCAGGCGATAACAGGCTGGGAAGACAGCAAGTACGCTTTACCTTCCCCTTGCTCGAGGGTTGCTGACTGGGGATCCAGAGAAGACCCCTAAAAATAACAGTTCTTCTCATATCCTGGAGATCAGTCAACTCCCACCTCAGGTTTTAATAGCAAATGTGGCCAGAATGCCTGCCCCCTACCTCCAGGGCTAATTCTATATTTCACTGCTTGGCTGTCTATCAAAGAAGTGAAGAAACATTGAGTCACAGGCAACAACTCAGTTGTTTGTTAGTCTTACCACAGACTTGCTGAGGTTTTGTTTGCCATTTTGTCTGTGCAATTACAATTCTGTGGGAACTTCATTTCTCCTTTTCTATTCATGGATGTCCTCACTTTAGTCTTTTCTATAACTCTGGAACAGTATTAAGTAGTGTTTCACTCGGTTGTACATAGGGTTACTATGACTTGGCTCTAACTCAACGGCTACTAATGACAACAACATAACTCCAGTATGAATTCAAAGCTGTGTTTGTGTCCCTCCAGTTTCACCAAAGTGATAGCATTAGAAGAGGGAGCGCCTTTGGGAGGTCATTAGATCATGAGGGCAGAGCCTCTTACTCCAAAGACCTGCCAGGCCCCTTCCAACAGGTGAGGACCCAGGAAGGACGCGCCCCCTGTGAAGCAGGAAATGGGCCCTCATCCAGCACAGAAATTGCTGGCGCCTTGTTGGAATTCCCAGTCTGCAGAACTGTGAGCTGTAAATTTCTGTTGCTCATAAGCCACTTATTTTATAGTATTTTGTTCCAGCAAGTCAAATAAACTAGGATTTACTGGGGATTGCAGAGAAAGGGAAATGGGATGAGCAGGTCTCATGTCAGTAAGAATACTGTTATAGCCATTTCTGAATCCACTCTTCATCTTCCTCACATCATATTTTCCTCATCATCATAACCATAATTACTACTTACAGAATATCCTGGAGCCCACATGATCCTAGGAATTGTCAAAGCATTATTTCCTGTGAACCTCATGAAAATCAACCAATCTTCCTTTTTCTCTTCCTGCCTTTCTTTTTCTTTGATTTAACAAATATTTACTCTACCTCCAGCATGTGCCAAACACTATTTACATTAGGTGCTGGGGCTGCAATTCGGAGCAAAATCACCTGTAAGTAACCTAATACCCTCCTATAGACAAGGAAGCTGAAGCTTAACAGCATTTATGACTTGATTAAAATCAGATGCTGATAGGAATGCCTGGCCCTCCCTTCTTGCCCTAAGCCAAGCTGCTTCTCACAAGGTGGGAGAGGAGGATACAGCAGAAGCCCTGAGGGAATATTCTCATTTTTAATTACACACAAGACCCAATAAATACACCTATTTTCTCAGGTTGAAATTAACTAGGGGAAATCAACTTATACTACTACTACTCAGCCTTTATCAATTTATTGAGTGTTTACTAAGTACTCATAATGTATGCATCCTGGGGGCATCCTCTGAGAAGTTTGGGACTTTCTGGCACTCTGTTTCACCTTGGAAATGCCCCGCCACCCTCCGACTCCCTGACAGCCAGAAGCATTTTGAGCATTCTGTCTAGGCCCCCCGCTCAGGGTGAACATCTCCGTCTGACACGCCTAGTTCCTAAAGGACTCTGAAACAGTGTTCCTACGTACCAAATAGCCCTGTGCTGTGGGGCCAAAGTGTGCTCCAGTCAATGAATTCCCACAAATCTTCTCGGGGCTCATCCCCTCTTCTTTCTGATTTTCTTTTTTGCAGCCCCTGTTTACTTTTCCCTTCCTTTACTCTTTTTCTTCTCTTAGCCAGAAGCTAGATCCACCAAAACAATAGTCTAAAGGAGTGGTTTGCACACTTCAGGGTCTGTCTGTGTCACTAGGAGGGCTTGTGAAAACTGATGACAGCAGGACCCTACCTTAAGAGTTTCTCCTCAATTGGATCCAGGCTGTGGTTGTTATTGTTAGGTGCCCTTTAGTCAGGTCTGACTCACAGAGACCCTACATACGACAGAACAAAACACTACCTGACATTGTGCCATGCCCAGTACTATTGTCAGTGCTTCTCTGCTATTCATAGAGTTTTCAATGGCAGATTGTTTTAGGAGTGGGTTGCCAGGTCCTTCTCCCAAGCCTACAGCACCCGGTATTCCCAGGTGATCTCCCATCCAAGGATGAACCACACCTGACCCTGCTTAGCTTCCAAGATCAGATGGGATTGGACACCAGGGGTGATAATGGCTGCAGGCCCCAGATCTGGGCTAGAGATGGACAAATTCCTGCATGATGCTGATTCCGGTGAGTCAGGGCCCACATTTTGAAAACCATTTGCCTAAATGGATTTTTTTTTTCTTCAAACAAGTAGAATTATTCTCGATGTAGAATTCGGGTTGTTCAGGTTCTACATTTAACATATCTTAGTCCAGAGGTAATGAACTGCAAGTTAAATCCAATCTAGCCACTCAAGCATCACTAGTAGGTTTTTAGAGTTATTTAACACCACAGTAGTCTTCTTGTCTTGGCTAATTAAGTGATTAGTTTAGATCAATAGCAGAGGAATGAAAGGACAGTGAGGAAGCTATAGTTCACTACCGACTTCATAAAATGGTGGTAACTTCAGCCAAGAGAAGGAACATTGCCTTGAAATTGGACTTAGCCACTGAAGAGGTCAATGAATCTGAGAGGAAAGGAATTCACCTATGCTAGCACTGGAATATGGTTCTTCAAAAGGATGCTTACATGTGCCTGACTTTCCTGGTGCCATGGTGCACGCCTGTAATCCCAGCTACTCAGGAAGGTGAGACAGGAGGGTTCAGAGTTTGAGGACAGAGGCAGCCTGTGCTCAATGTTAAGACCTGACTTTTCTGGGCTTCACTGGTCAAAGCACCCTATGATAAGAAGAAGGTACCCCTCTGAACAACTGACAATCAGATCTGCCTCCCACAGCTGTGGATGTCAAGCATCACAAGTCATTCCATGTGGAAGATACGAGCCAGACAGGTATCTGCACTCAAAACCCCATGTGCTGGGGCTCCCACTCAAAGTCAAGTATGGTACAAAAGCCACAGACCCATGGCTGTAGATGTCTGCATCAGCTGATGAGCCTCACATTTTCAAGGGAGGTTGGGAGCTGGCATTTATGGTTCATCTGCCATGCCCAATGACCTTTTAGGGCAGGTAAGACTTGCCTGATATTATAAATAAGGAAAACAAGGCTCAGTCATGATGATTATACTGATGACAATGACACTTAATATTTCCTGAGCACCTACCATGAGATTATGTTTGAGGCACTTTTTCCTAGGGATTGCCTGTTATGAACTCATTTGATCTTCACAGCAACCCTCTAAGTCAGTTCTGTTATCACTCTATATCACACGTAGGAAAATGAGAGCACAGAGGAGGTGTAACTGGCCCACGGTTACCCAGTTAGGTTTGAGAACTTGGATTTGAATTCACAGGGTGAGAATTCAGATCTATGACGACACCATCCTGGCTGAGAAGCAAACACAAGTTGACCACATTCTGACACCCATTGCCCCGACACCCTCACCTTTCTCCTGGGGAAAAAAAATATGGTGGGCCCCTTGCACGCAACACTAATGCCTGAAACTGAAATGGTCCCCAGGGTCATCTTTATCCCTCTGCAGAGTCTGGCTTTGTGTAGTCACAGAGACTCCCTTCAGAGGGAAGGAATGCAGATCTACTTCGAAAGTGAGCCCCTAAAAGAGAAGATATGCCATTGCACAGAGAGACGTTTCCCCCAAATTTCAGTCCTTTCAACTTTCTCCGCCTTCAACATTTCTGCTATATCTCCAGAATACCTATGTTGTTGTAGTTGTTGGGTGCTGTCGAGTTGTGTCCGACTCATAGCGACCCTCATAGTGTTTTCAATGGTATATTGTTTCAGGATTGCCTTGGGAGTGGATTGCCAAGTCCTTCTCCCATTTTGCGGTGCTGGGAATCGAACTTGGGACCTTAGAAACTGCAGACCAGCACTCTACCAACTGAGCTAAATCCCAGCCCATAGAATACCTATATCATTCATTATTTTTCTTTTACTCAATTCTCATTTGTACTTACATTTGTTCAACACAAAGGAAACTTACAATGATCACAGCAAATGGAAAACTAGTATCCCTTGCTATAAATAGGAGCTACCAGTAAGGATGAATATCATGAAAAAATGAAAAGTAAAGTTATTAAAGTCTGGCTAGGTATTGTTGCCTTCTAAAAACCCTGCTCGGATGCCTGCCTGCTCACTTTATTATAAAGGGACATTAGCAAGTGTTAGAGAGGTGTTAAAATACCCTAGTGCTATGGCAATGCCGCTCCTTGAGGATTGAAAGAAAAGTGGAAAGGGAGGAACTTCTCATCTTGTGATCTGATGGGGGTTTTTGATAATTTGTCCTTGAGCCCCCTAAAATCCTCCCCTGCCCCCACAGTGCCAGGCCTCCCACAGAGGCCAACACAGACCCAGCCATGTGTGGCCTGTCATACCCCTGCGATGCCCCCGGCCACGGTGAGCCTCTTCTGCTGCTTCCCATGAAACAGGTACATCTTAGAAAGGGGAAACCGTCTGAGGTTCAGGAGCCTCAGGAAAACAGGCGAAAATCAAGGAGAGAAAAATGATTACACTGTCAAAGTGGCAGAAGGAACTTCTAACGGTGATCGTGAGCACTGAGGAGGCTTCCTTTGAACAGAAAGGCCTTTGATAGTGCCTTTCTCTGGGCTCTTGTCATTTTGTTGCAAGAATGAATAACTGGGAAGAAACAAATGGACGTGTTTGTGTTTTACCAGCATCTGCCATAGAAAAACAAGGATGGTCCAACTTCAGGGGGGAAATCTATATTCCCATCTCTATATCTATAACCATCTAAAGATAGAAAAGAGGAGGAGAGGGAAAGAGCAAGAGGTGGAAGAAAAGGAAGAGAAAGACAGCAAGGAAGATTTGGTGATACCCTCCCCAACCCCAGCTTCAAGGCTACTAGAACATTCATTGCCTTAGGTAACCAAAGATAATCAGTATGTCCTTTTCCTCCCATAGTCACAACTCAAGCTTCTCTTTATGCTCTGGGTGATATAAACAGTGCAGATAAAAAGAAATTTTTTAAACTTATTGCATACTTATTTATTTATGTACTTATTTGTTTATTTGGCAATACTATGGGTGGCCGAGTGCCTTACACATGCCAGGCAAGTGCTCCACTGACCTGCATCCCCAGCCCCTATTTGATCTTCAGACGGGGTCTCACTAAGTTACACAGGTTACCTCTGGACTCAAACCTGCAATCCTCCTGTCTCCACCTCCTGACTCACTAGGATTACAGGCGTGTATCACTGAACCTGGACAGCAGTCTTTTAAATGCCTAAAATGAAAACCTTGACAGAACTGTCTTTCTAAAAAGTATATGAACTGCACAGATGCCTCCTGAGATGGGTTATACATTTATAGTGAGGTAGTTTAGAGCAATCTCTGTGGAAAGACCTGTGGTTGACCTCCAATAACCAATTAATCCACTGAGATGAATCTTGCAGATTAGGAAATTGAGGCTGGAGAGATTCAGTAATTTACCAAAGATCCTAGAACTAGAAAGTGACAGAGCCAGGCTCACACCCAAGTCTGTCTTGCCCCAGAGGTGATTCTCTTAACCACCAAGCTCCATTGAATGCCTTATGGAATTTAACTAAATATTCATTACTGTTTCTTTATAATTATATATAATTAATTTTATGTAATTAAGGCCAACACAGAAACTAATAGCCAAACCTTTCCCCAAGGCTCTATTGACCCCATGGCGGTTTTCAAAAGACATGAGACCAATGGCTTTCTTATATTACAATCTTATTTCGACTCTGTACATAACACAGATCCAGCCATAGTAAGAAACGACCAAATCACTGAATGCTTCAGGACTCTGGAAAGGGAAAGGAGCTTTTAGACAAGATCCCAAGATCATAGCAAACAAAAATTCACAAATGGAATTATGTAAAACAAAAAAGGTTCTGCACAGCATAGGAAATTCTCAGTAGAAGGCAGAGACAACCTAAAGAACAGGAGAGAATATTTACAATCAATACACCTGACGAGGGGTGATATCCACAATGTATAAGGAACTGTAAACATTCAAAAGCAAAGAAAATGGGCAAAGGGACTGAATAGACAGTTCTCAAATGAAGAAGTTTGTAAGGATATGAAACACATGAAAAAATGCTCAATATCCCTCACCATTAGGGAAATGCAAATCAAAACAACTCTGAGTTCCACTTAGTCCAGTAAGAATGGCCAAGATCAATAAAATAACAACAAATGCTGGTGAGGTTGTGGAGAAAGGGGAACCCTCTTACATTGTTTGTGGGGGTGTAATTTGGTTCAACCAAATTTGGAAATCAATATGGAGATACCTCAAGAAACTAAAAATAGAACTGCCATGTGACCCAGTTACATCACTACTGGAAATATACCCAAAGGGAAACGAGTCAGTATACCACAGAGACACCTGCATCTCCATATTCAGTGCAGCACTTTTCACAATAGCAAGGATATAGAACCAATCAAAGTGCCCATCAACAGAAGAATGGATAAAAATAATATGGTACATACACATAATGGAATACTCCGCAATTAACAAATATAAAATAATGTCATTTGCAGCAAAATGGATGGAATTAGAGAACATCATCTTAAGGGAACAAACACAAGCGCCAAAAGAGAAATACCATATGTTCTTGCTCATATGTGGGAGCTAAATCAAACTTAAAGGAAGGAAAAAATACTATACATAAATTGAAACAGAATAAAAAACTCAATTAAACTTAGTGTAGAAGGGTCAATTTAAGGAGTGGAAAGGAGGAGGGAGGGATCTAGCAAAGGGAAGCGATGTTTGGAGAAGATAGGAGGGGGAAGAGGGTCAATGAGGAGGATATGAAGGAGGAGAGGTCAAATCTCAATGTAAACAGCACAACTTTATGAGTACAGTGAAAAAAAGGGGGTGGGGAAAGAGAAAAAAACCCTACAAGAATAGCTAAAATGAAAATAATAGTAATAATAATAATAATAGTAGTAATAGTAATAATACCAAAGACTGGCATTAATATAAACAGACTAGATCACTCATATAATATTATTGAGATTGTAAAAAGCTTGGACTTAAATCAAAATCAGGATGCACATATATAGATGAATATTCTCAAAAAGACATGCAAGTAGAAAGGAGACCATTAGTGTGGGGGGGATAGGAGAGGAGGATCATGAGAAGGTAAGGGGGAAGTTATGTGAGCAATGTACAATGAAATGCATTTATGGAAATGTCACAATGAAACCCATGTCATAATGAAACCCATGTCATAATGAAAACCATTAAGTTGTACATTAAAAACATACAATAAAAAATTAAATAACCTGATTAAAAAATGGGTAATACATCTAAACAGACATTTCTTAAAACATACAAATGGCCAAAAGGTACATGAAAAAACGCTCAGCATCACTAATCTTCAGCTAAATGCAAAGCAAAGCCACAATGAGATCACCTTACTCCACTAATGATGGCTACTATCAAAAATATCAAGTGTTGTAGAGGTCAGGAAGAAAGGGAACCCTTCTATACTATTAATGGGAATGTGAATTAGAAATGGAAAACAATATGGAGGTTCTTCAAAATATTAAAAACAGAACTACCTTATGATTCAGCATCCCCACTACTGGGTGTATATACAAAGGAAATGAAATCAGTAGGCACCAGACACGATGCTACTTATCTCCCATGTATCCTCTTTCTTCATTCTTACCCACCACCTCTCACAGGTATTGCCTATAAGAACACTAACATTCAGAGATGGCAAATAACTTGTTCAGGGTCACTCAGCGTGTAAGGAGCATGGTGGCAAAGACACCTGGAGAATGCAAAACTCACATGAGGATCTGGTGTAGCAGGAAGATTGAGAAGCAAGTGATTAGGGACATTGACTTTATTACAAAATTACAGAGATGGGTGAAAAAAACTCAGGAAAATGTTCCGAAGACTTTTATCTACCAGACTTCTTTCTCTAGGCAAATCATCCATAGCAAGGACAGTGGACATAAGTTTCCTAGAGGATTGCCAGGTTTTCTGCTCTGCTGGTTGGAAAAGCAGACACCATCTCCTGCCATGCTCCCAGGGAATCTGCCTACAGTTGAATTCATCTGTACATCAGGTGGTCTGTGGATGAAACTTGAGAAGTTTGGAGAGTAGGGAGGCTCCAACAGCCTTCTCAACTTGTTGTTCTTGTTAGGTGCCATGGAGTCATGTCCGACTCATAGCGACCCTCATAGGGTTTTCAATGGCTGACTGTTTCAGGATTGCCTTGGGAGTGGATTGCCAGGTCCTTCTCCCATTTTTGCGGTACTGGGAATTGAACTCAGGACCTCAGAGACTGGCAGAGAGGTGCTCTAACAACTGAGCTAAATCCCAGCCCTTCTCAACTTAGTCACCTGGAAATTCTTTTAAGCATCCACTCTCTATATTTTGTATTTCCGAGTCAAGCTTTGCCTGCAGCTGTACCGCTGTGGTGTCCAATCCTGTCACATCTTGGAAGCTAGGCTGGGTCAAGCCTGGTTAGTACTTAGATGCGAGATCACCTGGGAGCACCAGGTGCTGTAGGCTTAGAAGGACCCAGCAACCCACTCCCAAAAAACCATTCTCCATTGAAATCCTAATGAATAGCAGAGAAGCAGTAACAATACTGTTTTACCTGTTGTACGTAGGGTCGCTTTGAGTCAGACACCAACTCGATGGCACCTAACAAGTCAAGCTTCAGTGTGCATCCTCAATTTTTATTGCTTAATTGTGCAGAATGAAATGCTGCTAGACATAAGACTGGTCTCAATTGGTGCGTGCACACATTTCAGAGGAACTTGCTGCAGAAATGTGTAGTGGAAAGCCTTTCCCTGAGAATCTCATTTCTATAGGTCTAAGACAGCCCAGGAAACTGCATGTTGTTGTTGTTGTTGTTAGGTGCCCTCGAGTCGGTATCCGACTCATAGCGACCCTCTGTACAACAGGGGAAACACTATTGTCAGTGCTTCTCTGCTGTTCATAGGGTTTTCAACGGCAGATTGATTTTGGGGAGGGGGTTGCCAGGTCCTTTCCCAAGCCTACAGCTTCTGGTGTTCCCAGGTGGTCTCCCATCCAGGTACTAACCAGGCCTGACCCTGCTTAGCTTCCGAGATCTGACGGGATCGGATGCCACAGGGCTACAGCTGCAGGCCAGGAAACTGCATAGTGACAGCTAATCCTAGAAGACTTTTCTGTAGGTGATTAAGAGTATGGGCCAAGAAACTGACTGCTTTAAACCTCTCCCTGGGGGTATGATCCCAGCCTCAGACACTCGCCCCTCCAGAAAATCTTCTTTGACCACCAGTTGACTGTATACCTTAGTTATAAAATCTTATTACCTTAGGGCCTTCTTTTCCCATCTGAATAAGAGATACTAAGAAGGTAGGAAAGAGAGAAAGACAGACAGGCAAAGTCCTTATGATTTGGGCTTCTGGATCCAGCTATTGTTGCTGTTGTTAGATGCTGTTGAATCAGTGTCTGACTCATAGGGACCCCATGTACAACAAGGGAAACACTATTGTGCTTCTCTGCTATTCATAGTGTTTTCAATGGCTGATAGTTTTTTGGGAGTGAGTTGCCAGGTCCTTCTCCCGGATCCAGCTATACCTGAAGCTATACCTCTGGACTTTTTCTTATTTGAGTTTGGTCTTCTAAGTGACAGGAGAGAAAGTAATGATTCTTTGCTTGCTCCAGTAAAAGGCAAACAGGTAAGTGTGCATAACACTATTTTAAATAAAATGGGCCACTCTCCATCCCCATTTTACTTGCCTGTGTGAGGAAGCTGAGGCTTAGTCAGGTCCCCAACCTGCCTGGGCCTCTGCATTCTCAATACCCCCTTAGAATAATTTCAACCTAATAGTGTACCTTAATGCCCTGGGGGGCCATGAGTAAACAGCTGATGGAGGGTGTTCCTTCAGGATGATGACATCAGAAGTAAAGACACCAAGAGAAATTCTGTCATGTGATCACCTTTGTGTTTCTAGTATCAGCACCTGATTGATAGAAAAAGCAGCTCTGACAGGAATTCACAAAGGCCTCTCTGGCCTGCATTTTCTTGCCAGAGGCTATGGGAAGAAAGGCAGTGCAGGATGGAAGCAGATGCTTTGCAGCCATGGCTATAGATGAGAACCCGAATGCAGCAGAGATCTCTTTCACAGCGTGAAGCAGTGAGGGCTTCTGTGTGCCTCTTACCTTCTCTAAAAAGCTTTTGAAAGATGTCTTGGCTTTCTTCCTTTCAACCTTAACATTGGACACCAGCAGGTAAAACCTCCTTGTAAACTCCTAAATTTAGCTCCCTGGTACCAACATGTTTCCTTGGAGGCAGAGACAAAGATTGAAAGCTGGTATCTGAGTCAAGAATATTCCCTTCCCAGTCTGGAGCTGCTCAGTTACTATAGGCAGAGTTAGTTTGATACTTTCTTCCTGGAGTCTGGAGCACACTCAAGGGACCATCTCCTAGGGCCTGAGGCCACAGCCAGGTGCCAAGTTCTATACTTAACATCCCTCCTCTCCCTTGGTTTTCACAACTCCATCTTAGATGGGACTTCTGACCCAACTTCTGACCACTTTACAGATAAGGAAGACCTAGCTCCAGAGATTAAGTGATTTCTGCAACACAGCACCATGGCCAAGTGGCCGAGATGGTCTATGAGCCCTGCTCTGTGAGACTACCAAGCCCAAGATCTTCACCAACCACCTGGGGAAGCAGGAAGGGGCACCTGTTGAGGAATAGAGATTGGCAAACTGCCCCATGGTCCAAGTGTGGCCAACCACCCTTTTTCTTTCTTTTCTTTTTTTTTTTTTTTGTAAATAAACATTTCTCAGAATGTGGTCACATCTGCTCTTTTTGTCTATAGGCAAATTCCCTTTACAATAGCAAAGGTGAGTTGGTGTCATACAGACTGTATGACCTGCAGAGCCAAAAATACTTACTATGGACCCTTAAGAGAAAAAGGTTGCCACCACTTGGTTCAAGAACACTGAGATTTGTTATCAGCCTGAGTTAAAAGTCACTTCCCCTTTTGTTGTTAATCTTTCTCATGTAAGATTTGGGAATCCAGCTGGGCTCAGTGGTACACTCGTGTAGCCCCAGTAACTTGGGAGGGTAAGCCAGCTTGTGCAATTTAGGAAGACCCTGTCTTAAAAGTAAAAAATAAACAAGGGGCTGAGGATTCAGCCCACTAGTAGAACCCCTGCCAAGCATGAGTGAAGCACTCAGTTTAGCATCCAATAGTGTAAACAAAACAGAATGAAAAAATAAAAAAGGAGAGAATAAGAGAATCCCATGAACACTGGTCTCAGACTACAGTGAAAAGTGAATGAAATATTGCATTTAGACCAAGTGTAGTGGCACATGCCTACAAGCACTTGGGAGGCTGAGGCAAGAGGATTATGAGTTTGAGACCAGCCTGTGATACACAGTAAGACTCTGGTAAACAAGCAAGAAAGAAAAAAGGGGTCCTCAACATCTGGGCTGTAGTGGTGAGCAAGGGAAGCTGCATCTGCATTTATACAATAAATGTAATGAGCTAGAATCATCCTGAACACCTCTGTGTGCCCCCAAGCCCCTGGTCCAGAGGAAAACACTGTCTCCCACAAAACCGGGCCCTGGTGCCCAAAATGTTGGGGCCCACTGCATTGGAGGATAGGTGGGCACACCTGAAGCCTTGGTTGGGAGGGGTGAGGATTGAGGCACACCGGGAAACTACCCATGCTGCAAGCCTGAAGCAATGGTGATTCACTGGGCCTATGTGGACAGCTCAGCCTTTCCCTGCAGAGCCTCCAGCCTGCCGTGTTGCAAGAGCGGGCTCTGAGGAAGAATGCCTGAGACTCAGGGCTAAGTCTTTCATTGAGGATGTTGTTTTTTGCTCTCCTTTCAGCCCAACATGAAAGGTAGCTAAAAAAAAATTAAACAGTCCATTATTGCACCGATGTATTTGGGACTTACATGCATAGGTTCTCCTAACACCAATGTTAGCAGAACAAATAGATGATTTTCTTTACTGCAAAGGTCAAATAAAAGTTTGTTTATCCTCCATATTTCAATGTTATCAGTGCTAATTAAACTCACGTACTGAGTTGAGCGAGGCAGGCTGCATGCATGTTTATACCAGCTTCCCTTTCTTCTTAAAATAAGAAGACTGTCTTAAAAGAAACCACAGGGCCTCAGTTGGCCTCCCTGGAACACACACAAGGGCTCTTTGTGATTATGCTAATAAGTAATCACAACAATATTTCTCTGAACACTCCTCTAGGGTTTCATCCCACTGAAAATGGCCTCACACTGAGATGGCACAAGTATAAACCTGCAGGCAGATATTCCAGAGTTACAAGAAAGAAACTCACTACGTGAAAGTGTTCCCTCCCCAGCCCCCCACCCTGGGTCCCCACATCACGTTGCCCTAGCCAGGAGGAGAAATTGTAAGCTCAGAGATACAGCGAATGGTTAACCTAACTTCATTAACCAGAGCTAAATGCTAATACACACTACACCAGCTTCTGCACAGGTTAGCATCTGTAACAGACCATATAATTAGCCACACACGCAAATGCTCTCCATGATGAATAAGATGCCCAAAGCCCCTGGATCACTCTTTGATTTTCCAGACAAAGGTCCATGCTTATTGCCTGGTTCCCACAAGCCTCTTGTCCATCAGCCAAATGAGCATTTTAACTAACAAGTTTCTGGTTAAACTCATCCAAAGTCAATCTTCGAAGGTCAAAGAGAGTTACCAGTTTTCCTGCCTTAGGAGGGCCCATAGAAAGTTAAAGTCAAGGCAGAGGTAGAAATGTGAGGTTTTCTGGGTCACCTGGACCCAAGCCCCACTCCCTGAATACTACAAAACCTTAGTAACCTTGATCTCTCCAGAAACATCCATCTCATCATGACCCCTCCACCTGGATGGTTGGGCACTTAAAAATGACTCAGATCTGGTGATCCTGCAACCCACACCAAGGGAAGTTAGGGCTTAGCTCACAGATACATGAAGAGTAAAGGCTGAAATGGAGCCTAACATGCAAATTCAGCTTACTTCAGATCAAACTTCTCGAGTGCCTATTCCATGCCACCTCTGTGGTAACCTTTAGAGGTCTCTCCCACACAAACCCTCATCTACCTTTATTATATCTGTATCACATGTCTTTCTGTCTGTTCTCCTGTCCCTGTTCTTATCCCTCTACCCCAGACATAGGCCAAACCACTGGTGTATCTTGGCCTGATTGTGGTAACAGACCCCTGCGCTTCTACCTTGTTCTCTTCTTCATCCTCCACAACTTAGTCAGATTCTCACTAAAAGGAATCAGCTATAGCTCTCCATTCCCTGCTTCAAACCTTTTATAGGTTTCCTTCTATGGGTAGGATAAAACCCCAATGTCTGTGCGCAGTGCGTAAGCTTTCTAGGACCTGCCCCTGCCCCCTCTCGAGTCCTCATCACAACCTCCCTTTACTAGGTGGCTTTTCTTTTCCTTAATCTCAAATACAATGAACTCCTCTTTCCTGCCCCAGCTCCTTTACACTGGTTATTTTTCTCCATCTGGGATGTTCTTTTCCTAATCCTCATATTCAGTGGTCTCAGCAGAGGTACAACATTCCCCAGGAGGCCTCCTCTGTCCACAGTCTAGAGTGAGCCTCCCCCGCTGCTGCCAGCACCCCTAAGTCACCCTCTTATCTCATCCCAGCTCTTATCACATTCAAAAACCATCAGGTTTGTTGGCTTATTCTGTCTTTCACTGGAAGGAAGTCTTTGTGAGGGCAACTACTTGGTTCTCTTATTTATTCTGTCTTCCTAGTACCTGGCAAAAGGGCACGTAGTAAACCTGAGTAAGAATTTATTGCCTGAGCGGAGGAGGAGCTGAAGATCTCATCATCTAACAGGAGCACAGTGCTCTCCTCCCACAGCTGCCTTCATACGTTCAGTGGGATATAAACACTGAGCACAGAACTTCCCCTAAAGCAGAGAGGAACTACATGGGATGAAACAAACAAACAAACAAAAAGGCCTTAGAATAACAAGAATTTCCCCGAGGACTGAAAAGCATTAATCCTTAGTAGTGTACCAGTGGAGTGGATGAGCTCCTGGCAATGCGACTCCTCTTCTCTCCCATTCCTCACTTACTAGGAAAATCCCAGCAACCCCTAACACAATTTGCACAGTGAGGAAAGAGGCTGATGCAGGGAGAATGGAAGAGTATAAAAAGACATGATATTTATGGGAAAGGTGGTTCTAAAATCTACCCGTTCACTTATCCAAAGGGCAGGCCATTTGTGAATACCCAGATCTATTTCCAGGGTGTCCCCAGAGGTCCCACTCTTGGGCTCTTTGTCGAGTGAATCCTCTCTAGCCTAAAAAGCTCCTACAGAAAAGGTTCCTCTTCATTTTCCTACTCTGGCTGCATTGCCTTTTATTCACCTCAGTCCACAGACTTGGGAAGCTTATCATTCCAGGTTTGGGGTCCTGAGGGCTGGAAACGTTTCACCTCCAAACACGAAGCCAGGTCCAGAACCTTACCCCCTGGACTCCCACCAGAGCTGTTTCTTATGGCTGTGTCTCTTGTTCAGCTGCAAAATTATGCTCCAGTGTTGCCCCAACATTTTGCATGACTGGAGCAAGTTTTGTGAAATCGACTTTGAGAAAATGTCCCAGGCAGGAGGCCCTGTTCAGCTTCTGCTGCGGGCCAAGCTCTCTCCACTCACACAAGCCCCCTGTGGGCAGTGGTTCCAGCCAAGACTGCTCGGAGGCCCTGGCTTCCTCACAGTCCCTGGCAGAGATACAGGAGGGAGTAGCTAGAAAAAGAATGTGGGGAAAAATAGTTTCCTGCCCCAATTGTAGGGCAAGAGTGGCTCTGACAGGTGTTAGGAACCCAAAACAAAAGGGAGCTCTGAGTTTACCACAGAGTTTCCACACGAAGCAGCTACTGAATCAAGTACGTGTGTGCAAGGTGCTGTGGTCTTTTTTATAACTATTTATTTCAAGCCTGCTTCCCTTCACATTGCAAATAAATACATAAAACCAGGTTGCGAGTGTCAGGAGGGATCTGTGGACAATGCAATATTGATTTCTCTGTGCGGGGATATTCCCCAGAACAAGGCCAAGAAACTAACCTCTGCTTACTTGGAGATTTGAATAGAACCTTCTCGACAACCCCAAAGGCAAAAAGGTAAGATTATTTTTTCCAAAAGTATTTGGCTATCATGAAGAAGTGTTTTAAAGCTCCCCTGCCTCCCCTCGCAGTGAACTGATTTTCCATGGGTAGTTGGTCTCCTGTGTACAATGAGTAGGTTGGGGAAACTGCTGAATACATTCATTTAAAATAGTCTGTCTGCACGAATGGCTAAGAAATTTCTATGAGACTGTTGCACTAGAGTGCTCTGCATAATTGAACACTGGGTCTGCAAATAAGACTAATAAGCATTGTTGTTCGAATGATTGCTGCATCATAGATCTTAATCATCTACCAGAAAGCGAATGCATTTTTTTCATGACCAACCAACCTTGCACAGGACAGTTGTCCATACAAATCTGGCCACCCACTTCTCTCCTGGCCATCTGCCTTCTCATCTCTGGTCTTGGCCAAATTTCTCCACCTGGGAACGTGGAAACTGGACAAGATTATCTCTGAGGCTCTTGAAAGGTTGGATTTCCTGGGATTGAAAGGATGAACGCATCCTCTTTCAAGCAGACTGTCTGTATGGAATGTCTGGGACCAGCCAAGGGTACCTAGGTTGTCGGAGGTGTAACTGAAATTGGGATTATCATCGAAGCCCGTAATGCTCATCAGTATACTTCTTTGGGTACAGGAAAAGTAGAGAGCAGAGGCGCTCACTATATGAGGTACAGAACCATCCAGAAAGCTGAGAGGCATATGTGCTTTGCCTGCTGGTCACTGGGTAAGCAGCGCTCTGTTCCCAGGAGGGTAGAATATGGAGCCCAGAAAAGCAAAGCCACAGGTTTGGCTTCTGTGTCAGTTAGCAGAATTCTCCATGCAGGTTCGCCGTACAACCTTCTAGCTGCTGTTTGATAAAGACGAGTCTGCTAGAGTCTCAAGAAATCAGGGAGGCAGTCAGTGCTTGGTACTTTTCTGTCCCTAACACCACCTCACATACGTGCATGTGTGTAACACACAAGACTGACGTCAGCACTCAGCACACTGCAGCTGGGGGGAGGCTTATTTTTAAAACGAGATTGGTCAACACATCTTTGTGCAATGTGATACCCAATGAACGTAAGTGAAATATGTCAGCTGCTCACCATGGCACCAGCACGGGTCTCCTGCCACCCAAGCTATCTCTGCACCCTCACTAGTCCATACCACTTCCTCAGGGCCATGGGCCCCGGAGGCAGCCAGGCTGAGCTCTGCGGCAGAATGAGTCTGCAGGAAGGCCAGCCTGGGACTGTGGGCTGGGGCCTGGAGCCCGGGCTCCGGTTTGCTCCAGACCACAACCTGGGAAATTTTCACGTGTCCTTTCCGCTTGGATTAGACACATTGACTTCTGTCTAATTTGTCTGGGGAGGCACTAGACCTGTCTGAACTTCAGTTTCCTCCTTTATGAGGCTAAATAATGGCAAGGTGAATTGAGACGAAAAGTATTCTAAGTGTTTAATTTTGTTCTTGGCAGACAATATGCACTGTATTAATTTCTATGGCTGCTGTGACAAATGATTATGAACTTTGTGGCTTAAAACTATACCAATTTATCTTTCTGCTCTGGAGGTCAGAAGTCTGCATCAGTTTCACAGGTCTGAAGTCAAGGCGTTGGCAGGTGCTATGGGGCCCTGCTCCCTTCTTCCTCTCTCACATCCCTGCCACAAGAAGAGCAGCCTTGCTCTATCATGCACTCCCTGCTATGCTATCTGCCTCCTCACAGGCAGAACCTTGTAGAGCATGGAGGGAGAATCTGTTTCCTGGTCTTTTCCAGCCTCTAGAGGCCACCTGCACCCTTTGCTTGTGGCTCTCTCCTCTATATTCAAAGTGCATCCCTCCAACCTCTGCCCTGCCATCCCGCCTTCTCCTCTAACCCTTGCCTCCCTTGCCCCTTCTGACCATTGCCATTACGTGGGGCCCACTGGATAGTCCAGACCAATCTCCCCACTTTAAGATGCACTGTAAGATCACAGTCTGTAAAGTCTCTTTTGCCAAGTAAGGCAACATATTCACAGGTTCCAGGGATTTGACCTTGTAAGTCCTTTAGAAACCATTATTGAGCCCACCATATCCCGTGGAAGTGTAGGTTTTACCATTACACTTATTCCTTCCTGTCTTTTAATTTTCTTTAACTTAGGGAACATGCACATACAATAGGGTGACAAATCTTAAATGTACAGTGCATGGACATCACATCTATGCACCCCTCTAAGGATCTCCCAAGTCAGCCTGAGAACCTTTCCAGCCCCTCCCTCGCCCACAGGCTCCCCTGTGCCCCTCCCATATCTGCCTCTACACGGGGGTCATCACTAGTCATATGTTTGTCCCCATAGATTGCTTTTGCCTGTTCTCAGAATTCATTCGATCAGAAAGAACTGTGATAGTTCATTTAGGTGTCACCCTGACTGGATGAAGGAACTGCAGTGTGTGTGTGTGTGTGTGTGTGTGTGTGTGTGTGTCTGTGTGTGTGTGTGTCTGTGTGTGTGTGTCTGTGTGAGTGTGTGTGTGTCTAGAGGGGACTGGTGTGTGAGTCCCTGGCTGAGTGGGAACGTTGTGCCTTGAATGTTGGTGGGCGTCAAGCAATCAGCATGAGTCCAAAGAGGACAAAAAGGCAAAGGAAAGGTAAATTCTTGCTTTTCCTTCCTGGACCTGAGATGCTTTTGTTCCTCCTTCCCTTAGACAACACAACTCCAGACTTTCCAGCCTTTGGTTACAGGGACTTCCATGAGTAGCCCCCCAAGTTCTGAGGGCTTCAGCCTTGGACTGAGAATTACACCACTGGCTTCCTGGTTCTGAGGCTTGGACTATAACAGCCACACACACTGACATCCAAGGCCCTCTAGGCTGGGGACAGACTGCCATGGGCCTTCTCAGCCTCCATGGTCACAGGAGCCGATTTCCCTAATGGGTCCTCTCTCACATCCATACCTATTTCTGTGTCTAATCCCTACTGTTCTGTCTCTCTGGAGAAGCCTAACACAGGAATCAATGTTTTCACACAGTCTCTAGACATAATGTCTGTGAATGAATCAGGTTGTGAAGCCCAGCACTGGTGTCCTCTTCCGCATTGTTCAGTATCAGGCTCCTTCCTAACCTAGCCTGTGAAGTCCCTGTCCATCAACACGTTACTACTATTTCAAGGAGTATTTCAAACAGCCCCTGTTAGAGACATTCCTGGTAGCAAAACGTCTTCCCAGCCAGAAATACTAGCGATGGCTCCCTCCCACACGACTCCTACAGAACCTCTAGGATTCATTCAGGACACACCCACCCTCCTGAGTTCCCACCTTGCCTCCTGCACTTCATCATCTGCTCCTATTGGACAGGAAGATTAGTTTATTTATCTCTGTGTTACCATCAACCTCCGTGCTATGTCTGATGCACACTCAGCCATCTGAGCTCAATGATATCCACCACATTGCCTCCATAATCTCTTTTTCTCTAAGGAAAAAAAAATGCATTGCTGTTGCTGATTAATTGAAATTCACATATGCAAAACATTCCTATATCTTGTGTCTACCCTGAGACCCACTAAAGGTGGCAATCTGGAGAATTTGCACATGGTTGGTCTCTTTTCAACATTGATAAGGAAAAAAAAAAAAAAGCCAGAAGGAAGTCTGGTTTGGGGAAGGCAGGAACTGGAAACTTTGACTTCTGTGGGTTTTCACTCCAAAGTAGAGTAAGAAGGTAACACCAAGAGTCTCATTTCATTTTCTAGGTTTGACTGCTGACAACTTGGATGCCCTTTTCCCCTTCCAATTTTCCTCAGCCTGGGCAAGGAGATGGACAAGCCTCAGTGGTCCCCCTCTCACTGGCAGGAAAGCTCAAGCCACTCCATCTCCAGCCTGCATGGAAGCCTCCCCTCACCCCAGCCCTCACACCCTAAAAGCTGCAGCCCTGCCCGCTCCTTGCACCTATGTCACTCTGACACAACCTGAGCCGTTCTTCCTGGGGAAGCCTTTCACTGTTTACTATGTGATTAATGACCTTTATTTTCCCGTCATTTGGGGTCCATGCACCATCTGTCCTGCTGTCCATAAATATCTAGGTAGGCCTGCCCAGCACTGGAAGGGCATGGTAGTAGCCAAATTAGACAGAAGATTTAGATAATAAGCTCTGATCTCCAGAGTTACAATTGGGGGAAAAAAAAACACCTGAGAGTGGACATGAATTATGTTTGCCTTTCGCTACCGCTTGAGCATGCCCCCTAATAGTTCATATGTTGGAAAGTTGGTCGCCAGGGTAGCAGTGTTGAGAGGTGTGACCTTTGGAAAGCAGTTGAGTCCTGAGAGCTTTGCCCTCATGAATGGATTAATTTATTCATGGATTAATGGATGAATAGGTTATCAAGAGACTGGCTTTGTTATTAAAGCAAGCTCTCTGGCAAGCTTGCTGTGTCTTGCCATGCAACGCCCTTGGCCACGGCAGACACAGCAAGAAGGCCCTCACCAGATACTGAGCAAATGCTGCCACCATGCACTTGGACTTCAGAGCCCCCAGAATCATGAGATGAATAAACATTTTGTGTCTTTAGTCAGGGGGATGGAAGGTGCTAGGGATCGAAGCCAGGGCCTTGCACATGCTAGGCAAGTGCTCTACCACCAAGCTACACCCCCAACCCCATGTAAACATTTATTCTTATATATTATCTACTCTCATATATGCTATCATTGCTATTGCTGTTGTTGTTATTGTTAGTGCCATCGAAATCAATGTCCAACTCATAGAGACCCTATGTACAGTTGAAACATTACTGTCAGTGCTTCTCTGCTATTCATAGGGTTTTCAATGGCTGATCGTTTTTTGGGGGAGTGGGCTGCCAGGTCCTTCTCCCAAACCTACAGCACCTGATGTTCCCAGGTGGTCCCCCATCCAAGGACTAACCAAGCCTGATCCTGCTTAGCTTCTGAGATCTGACGGGATTGGATGTCACAGTGGTATGGCTTCAGGCAAATATTTCATCATAGCAATAGAAAATGGACTAAGACACATTCTATGTGTCCACTGCTTGTATTTCTAGAAATGCATCTTGATTTTCCTCCATAACCATTTCTCCTCATTCTCTATTAATGTATTTGGGGTAACACTGCTGCTTCCTCTAGTCCCTTACAGCTCCACAGTTGGCCTTGACCTCAGGTGGGTCCATTATTGCACTGCGTCTTCCTGTCAGAGTGACTGGTTCGGGGATGGACCCATGACTGGAAGTGATCCAGGAAAACTCAATCCTGGGATGTGTGCTTGGATTGTGGGGAGGATAGAGCTCTCTCTGCATTGGCCATGCTGGCTGTAAGTCCAGCCTGGGCCCAGCATTACCTGGCCATAGGCCGCTATAGTCAGAGGTCTGTGTTTGGAGTAGGGTTAAGGCAAAGGGAAGCAAAGCATAGGCAAGTGAGGAGAGAGACTCCCAGTTCTCAGGATGCCACAGAGTCCCGGATCTACCCATGCTCAGAGTCAAATCCACTCCAAGACTTTGTAGTTGCATGGAGTAATAAGTTCCCATTTCAACTTAAGATATATTCAGTTGGATTTATGTCATTTATGACTGACAGTTACAATTGAGAGGTGCATTCACTATGTTCTCTGTGCTCTGAGCTTGTTATTTCTCCAAATACACTGAAGTCAAACATGCAATGGACAAGCCGGTCTACTCATAAACACTGACACTTTCCTTTATAAGGGGAAAGCAGCAAATCTTTTTTAGAAATGGCACCACTAATTTAGGCCCGAATCATCACCATTCTACCCAGATAAGAAAACCCCTAAATACACAGTACATGGTTGACCATGGGTTTGAAATACCAGTTGAATCAAGATGCTGAAGCTTCACCTTAGTGGAGCATCCATTCTGTGCACCAGCAGAAGCTCGTGCTGTTTTGGGAGGAAGCAAGGACACACTACGGAATAAGTATGATTCCCATTTCCACTCTGTGAAATGTAATTCTTCCTGTGATAATTTCCATTCCATTGTTGGAGCCAGTAAAGGTAGGATGGTAGAAAAGTGTGATTTTATACATCAGATAAAAGTAACTGAACATTCCAGTAGGCAGAATAATGGGCTCTGCAGACATTCTACTCCCCAAACCTGTGGATATGTTATATAGTGTGTGGAAAGGGAGAATTAAGGTCACAGTGAAATGACATGCTTAGGATTCTTAATTCTATCTGTGACCATAATTCTCCATAATTCTCCATAGCATATAACATATTATATGGTGACATGCAAATGACACAACTGTGCTTGCTGGAAGTGAAGAGAATTCGAAACATTTACTGAGGAAGATCAAAGAACACAGCCTTCAGTATGGATTGCGCCTCAACATCAACAAAACAAAAATCCTTACAACTGGGTCAGTATGCAACTTCATGATAAACAGAGAAAAGATTGAGGTTGGCCAAGATTTTGCTTTATTTGATTCTATAATCAATACCCCAAGAAGTGGCAATCAAGAAACCAAAAGATGAATTGCATTGGGAAAAGCTATTGCAAAAGACCTCTTTAAAGTGCTGAAAAATAAAGATGTCACATTGAAGACGAAGGTGCATCTGACTCATGCCATGGTATTTTCAGTCACATCCTATGCTTGTGAAAGCTGGATGTTGAATATGGGAGATAGGAGAAAAATGGATTCTTTTGAATTATGGTGTTGGACATGAATTGAATATCCCATGGACTGTGGAAAGAACCAACAAATCCATCTTAGAGTCTGGTTGCACCAGACTGCTCCTTAGAAACAAGGATGGCCAGACTGTGTCTTATGGATTTTGGACACACTGTCAGGAGAGACCAATTCCTGGAGAAGAACATCATGTTTGGGAGAGTGACAGGTCAACGACAAAAAGGAAGATCCTCAACTACATGGGTTGACACAATGGCTGCAACAATGGGCTTTGACATAAAAAAGATTGTGTGCCTGGCACAGTCTTGGGGAGTGTTTTCTTCTGTTGTACATAGGGTTGCTATGACTTGAACCTGACTTGACAGCACCTAAGAATAACAAGAAGCAGTGAAATTAAAATAAGTAGATTATCCTGGATTAACCTAGGTGCCACAATGTCATCTCTAGGGTCCTTAGAAGATGGAGGGATAAGAGGTGGTAGAGATGCCACAGGAGAAGAAATTGACTCCCACTGCTGACTTTGAAGACAAAGCCAGGAGCCACAAGCCAAAGAACATAGGTGCCCTCTAGGGGCGAGACAAGTCAAGGGCACAAATTCTCTCCTAGGCATTTCTAAATTTGTTTTCTAGGGCTGTCATAACATATACCATTAACTGGGTGGCTTAAACATCAGAAATTTATTTTGTCACAGTTCTGGAGGCAAGAAGCCCAAGATCAAAATGTCAGCAGGCTTAGTCTCTCCTGAGGTCTCTTTCCCTGCCTTGAAGATGGCAGCCTTTCTGCTGGGTCCTTACGAGGTCTTTCCTCTGTGTGTGGGCACTCTGGGTAAATCTGTAAGGGTGAACTTCCTCTTCTTATAAGGACACCAGTCAGGTGAGACCAGGACCCACCCTAATGGCCTCCGTTTAACATACTCACCTCTTTAAAGTACTTATCTTCAATTATGGCTACATTCTGAGGTATTGAGGGTTACATATGAATTTTGGGGAATAAAAGTTAGCCCACAACAGTTCTGAAAGGGGACAGAGCCCTGCTATATACCTTGATTATAGGTTCTTAAGACCCAATGCAGATTCTAACCTACAGCACTGATAATATTAATGTGTGGTGTTTTAAGCCCCTAAATTTGTGGCAATTTGTTATTGCAGTTACAGGACAGTATTACAAACATTTTAAACCAAACTGTTGGATTTTATTAATTTTTACCCTTACGTGTTTCCCACCTCATCCTTCAATAGTGACTCACTAACTTACCCCATGAGAAGGAAGGTGAGACTTGAGGCCACAAAGTTAGAAAGTGGCAGAGCCTGGCCTCAACCCATAGCCAGTCTCAAAACCCTTCCACAGCCTCCTTCCATGATGAGATATCCCATGGTGAGCATGCGAGCTGTCTATACTCTAACATTCCTTGGTAGGGTGTGGGGCCAGGCTACAGAGCACTTTACATCTCTTAAAATCAGCTTTAAAGTAACTTTAAAACCAGGAATAGCCTTTGAAATGATCTGAGCCCCAAAATTTGGCCAACAGTGTGAGTGCAGATTAGGTGTGGTGGCACAGACCTGTAATCCCAGCCCTTGGGAGGCTGAGGCAGGGGGTGGAGAGCTGGAGGCCATCTGGGGCTACATTTTGAGATCCTGTCTCAAAACAAAGAAAAAAGAAAGAAAGAAAGAGAGAGAGAGAGAGAGAGAGAGAGAGAGAGAGAGGAGGGAAGGAGGGAGGGAGGGAGAGGAGGGGAGGGGAAGGGAAGGGGAGGGAAGGGAAGGGAAGGGAAGGAAGGAAGAGAAAGGAAAGAAAGAAAAGAAAGGAAAGAGAAAGAAAGAAAGAAAGAAAGAAAGAAAGAAACAAAGAAAGAAAGAAACAAAGAAAGAAAGAAACAAAGAAAGAGAAAGAAAGAAAGAAGTGCAAACTAGCTTCATTTCTTTTATTTTATCTAGAAAGTCAAGAATGGTGTAAGGCTGTCTGAGCACACCTGGGGCTCTGCCATGGGAAGGTGCAGCTGACTTTCCAGGGCACATCACAGGGGCTCACTCTCTGTGGTTCCTCTGAAACACCCCAGGGGCAGCCTTTATTTCCTGACCCCAAACATTCTTGTCCTCTATGTATCTGGGAAGCCCTGGCCACACAGCAGATGCACCTGGGAGCAGTTACTTCCTTATCCATAACTAAACATTAAAAGGCTATCCACTTGCCTGGCTGGTAACAAAGTTTGATTAAAGGGATTTCCAACAATCGTCCTCATCCTTTCCTTGCCAAGACAGAGAGGCACCACCACTGCTTCTCATGGACCATGGGAGGAAACCACCATCCTCAAGTCAGGGAGCCTCGGAGGCCCTCTGAGCTTCCTTTCCCTGCAATTTAGTACCAGGGCTCCCTTTATGACCTGGGTTATCTCTTGAGGGGGGATTTTCAGGGGCTGACAGCAGGTGAGCAGTGGATATTTCTGTGTCATATGTTGGTTGCTCAAATACTGAGAGCGAATATCCCAGAAAGGTCAACTGTCTTTACCCATATACAGCCAAGTTCTCATGAGGATTGTTTTTGCTGAAATTTAAAGGATATTATTTGGGGGCTTTAAACACTGATGTAAAACATGGTAAAAAGTGTCATGTTTGATTTGCTTTATGTTACCATCCTTGAGTTTCCCTGGCCTACTGAAAGTGACTAAAGCAGCAAATCAGAACATCTATGGTACTGCTAAAACCAAATTTCATTAAAGCTAAATGAGACCACACTCCCTGCAAGTCGATGGGATTTCACATTTGCTTAAAATTTGAAGTGGTGATTTTATCTGCAATGGAGTGAAGAACACAGAAGGCATAAAACTGGGGTGATTATTTGTCACAAAAGGATATTTAAGCACAATGATGTTAACTAACTTTAAATAAAATAGGTGTTATGAAATTTAGAGCATCAACATGTTTTTGTTTGATTGTTTTACACAGGTCTTTGTTTTCTTTCTCATTCATTTCCTTGTCTCTGGAATTTTCTTCCTTCCTTTTTTTGTAATATTCCCACATTGGGAGCATGTGAAGGGGTTAGGAAAGGGAGAGAGCCAAAGGTAATTAAATATTCTATTTAAAATATTGCAAACACAAGCATCTTACTGTAAGGAGTCCTGTTAATCCATTCTCTTCCCATGGGCTCAATTCCACTGTCAATATGTTCCTATCACATGAAGCTATATAAGATAGCTTGCTATAATTTATTGGACAGCTTAACACTGTCAAGAGATTCTTTACCTGGTACAACTCTTTCATAAAGTGCGCGCATGCGCGCGCCCACACCGCGCGCGCGCGCGCGCGCACACACACACACACACACACACACAAACACACACTTCTTAAAAGTTTTCTCAACCAATTTCAAAACATTCACTTGTGAAAATTCCCTTTTAGATTAATTACGCTTTTCATTTGGCCAGGGACTATAAAACACATATATGTCATTGCTTTACATGGTTTTGGTCGGTCAAATAATAGAATAATCAACCATCTCTATTCTTAGAGAATGGCATAATCAAAGGTATTATGGAGGCAATTGGGTCCATTTTCAGAAAGTGCCTGAACAATTACAGTGATTGTCAGTTGTTAACTGTACATAAGTATGTAATGACCCCAAGTGTTTCCCTAACAACATGGGAATTAAAACCATTGCTTTTCCTCTCTACAAAACAGAGTAGAACCTACAGGAAGCCTAGGCTTCCAATGGATTTCTTTGAATAGCATTTTGTTTTGAATGTCCAAATGTAGAAAATACTGGTTTAATTAAAGAAGTCCTCTAGCCTATATATATATATATATAATCTATCCCACTATAGTTATAGATTAGATGTATGTGTATGAATTACTCCTGATTTCAAAGGTTAGGATATTTTTGTTTTGTTTCAAAGAGGAGAAGGAAATGCACAGTTCATTATTCAAATTTTCATTCTGCCTTTATAGTAGACTTTCCCTTGACTTTGTGGGAACTTGGTAATTCCTGGTACATTAGATTTCCTCTGGGATCCTTCTCTGGGGAGAGAGCTCAAGTCCTGCTTGAGCAATCCACAGACAGGGGACCTCTGAGCACCAGGGAACTGGCAACTCAATACTATGTGCCACCTCTTTCCCTCCCCCGCCGCCAGTTTCTTAAAGAACACATCAAGATGACTGCCTGTGTTTTAACAAACCCTAAAAAATTAGAGACATGATTGCCAACTTTTCTCCTGAATTGTCAGGACTTCTAACGGGGGGGGGGGGGGATTCTATGTGATTCATGTCTGTACCCCTAGGACTCAGTACCTGTCTGTCAAGTAGCAAGTACTTGGCTTGTTTGATGAATAAATGAATGAATGAAACACACATGACATCCATAGCTTTTACTCAAGTGAAATTCTTTTCCCCCTCTACTCTTCTGTTTTCTAGTATTTGCTTGAACCTCTCAAGCATTCTTAAAATTTGATTGTCAAGCATGTATGAATTATGTTGAATACAAACTTGTCCTCCTAAAAGTTTTCCAGATGACCCGTCATTTGATCAAACACATCCATGTTTGCTATTCTTGTATACTCATCAGGTTTTCTTTGCCTAGACATATCACTATGAACAGTCCCTAAAGGACTTTCGAGAACATTCACTTCTCCCTGAGAGGGAGTGGGTGGGGTACAGGAAATGACTGTTCCCATTTCACAGACCAGAAAACAGGAGAGAGACAGGCACCTGGCTCTAACCATGGGATGTCTTGTACTTATCCTACCTTGCCCTGGAAATCATGCTTTATAAGGAGATCTGTATTCTACAGATCTGAAAGAGATTGAGGTTAGACAGAAATTAACCATGGCAGGATTGCTTCAGACCGGGGCTTGTGGGAACTATTGTGGGATGTACAGAAACTGATTAGATCTACTTTGAACATGACTCTTGACGGACTGCTCTGAGTGGACAAAATTGAGCCCCATGGAACCACTCTAGACCTGCTGTGGGAGACGGCAGCACTGAAGAGTGTCCCACCCTGGCTCTGGATTGACTCATCTGGGGGGGATGGAGGAGTTTCTAGAGGGAATTTCAGAAAGAAGGCTGTTGCTGTCCTTTCAGCAGGCAGCACTGCCTTCCTTGCTCAGTCCTTTGGTAACTGTGTTAGCTGGCTTTCTCATTGCTTGAGCAAAATACCTGACAGAACAACTTAGAAGGAGGAAGGGTTCACTTTGGCTCACGGTTTCAGAGGTTTCAGCCCATAGTGGTGGGGATGGCATGGTAGCTTGCATCATGGAGGCCAGGAAGCTGAGGGAGGGATGCCTGCACTAGCAGCTTCCTCCTTTCCCCCTTTTATTCCATCTGGGCCACCAGCCTATGGGATGGTGTCACCCACATTCACAGAGGGTCTTCCCCTTTAGTTAATCTGCTCCCAAAACACCCTCCCAGACCCACCCAGAGTTTTCTTAAGCATTTCTCTATCCAATGAAGTTGACCATGAAGATTAATCATCATAGTAACAAAATGGAGTGGGGAATTGCTCCCTGTGCTTGTAATCTCACTGAGCCATTCAGCCTGAGTCTCAAATGGTGTGGGACAGACAAGCCCCAGGGGCAGCCCTCTGCTCACTCAACCTCCTACCTGCCCCGATTTGGCCTTTTTGGGGCCGGATACTCTATTCTTCTCCTTGATACTGTGAACTGCCCTTGTCTTCCAGTCAATGCTTCTCTTTTGCATACGTCAGCCAGATTTGGATTCTCCTGCTTATGAGTGAATTCGACTTGACTGGTGAGAAGTGATGCCAAGGAAGAGATTTCCTATGAACTTGAGCCTTGTACCTGTCACCTGAGGGATGGATCTGTCTGGGGTTTATGTGCCCTCCATGTCCATTCCTGCTCTGCTAGGCCTTGTAATGCCAGGAAAAAGTCCTTGTCATTTCCCCTTGTGGTAGCCAGGGAACAAGGTACTGCTGTCAGTGACCCAGCCAAGAAATGGACAAGGATAAAAGCTTTGACATTGTCAGGTCAGTTGGAGAAGAGAGACCTCCCTGACAGGCTAGCAAGAAACTCTCGGGCCCTAGGTCCAGTTTTTGCTTTATGGCAGCACTAAAGGATAACAGCAAGAGGTGACTACACTTGGTGTCAAACATGCAGGAACTAAACTATGAAAGTAATCCCTGATGTCATGAGATGAGGGCAAAACCACCTTTGCTTCTAGAAAAGAGCATGGCAGGAGACAAAGTACATGGGACAGAGCCAGTCCTGGGTGTGAGGGGGTATTTTCATTTTGAGATTTGTACATGTGGGAGGGGGCCCTCCATTCAATTCTCCTCAAACCCAGCATCCACTGAACTCCTTTCCAGGCCAAGAGGTCATAAACTTGGAGGAGTGAGGGTGACTTTGAACTTGAGCCTCATTCTAGGAAATGGACACCAAATATGAAGGAGGGGTCGGACTCCTAACCCGGTGGCTTCATCCTCCAGCAACTCTGTCTCCCTTCCCAGCAACTCAAACAATTGCACCAACTTCCACTAATTAGACACTTAATGTATCCCACAGATTGCACTAAATGCTTTATATTCATGATTTCATTTAATTTTCACACCAACCCATGGTGTCAGTACAGAGTTTATCCTGGGCTACAGAGTGACAGGAAGAAACACCCCCGCTGACCACACATGTACACACAGGCAGGTGTGGGTACACATGCACACATGGTGTAAGGTTAAGGAGCAGGGGCAGTTGTACCCCAAAGAGGTAGAAAACATAAGGACTTGCTGGACCCCCACAATTCACTGTTTTGTTTTTTGAGGCAAGGTCTAGCCACATAGCCTAGGCTGGACCTGAGCTGGCACTCTTCCTGTTTCTGGCTCCAGCCTGCTGAGATTAGAGGTGTGCGCTACCATGCTCAGCCCAGGAGCTCAACTTCCGCTACACCATAGTCTTCTAAAATTCACTGTTACGTTACCATTTCAAAAGCTATATAACATTATTTTCTCAAATACTTTCTTAAAGTATAAATATACTTTCTTAAAATGTGTTGGCTTTTATACCACTTCTTAATGTAGGTAACAATCTCTAATTACAGATGCTTATAAACATCAGACTCTGTCTTTGATCCAAAACCGATCTCAGAGCAGCCTCCCCCTCATCCCTCGACGATACCTCTGCCTCCAGCTTTCCCCAGCAGGCAATAAAGCTGACTTCCCCACCAGGGATACAAGGCACATCTCAGGGCTACAGAGTGAGGAAGTAGTAGAGTTTGGATGCGATCTCATGTCAGAAGCCCTGCCAAGACACTGCCTAGAACCCTGTGGGGACTGAAACCATCACAGCAGTGTCCAAGTATCCAGTCTCTGAGTGCCTGGCTGTCATTTCTGCCCTCGATGGCCCTTTGAGGTACAGTGACCTACAGAGTCCTTGACTAAGATGCCCTTGTGGCATGTGACCCAGGCTTACAGGGGTCCTTCTGGGCAAGAGGAAAGGAAGATATTATGGGAGAACACCTCATAGAATGCCTGCAGCCACAAAGCCAGGTTTTTTGTATGGAATTCTTGAAAGCTCTCCCATCTTCAACCTCTTTTTCCCAGTTCTGCTGTTCAGGCCACCAGCCCTGCTCCCCCCACATCCCCTCTTCCATTAGGACATCCTGCCAGCACTCTCCGTGTAACTCTCCTATCCTCGTTGGAGATCTGGGGCATAGCTCTGCTGCTTCAAAATATCTGTGCTGCATCCTGGCCCCAGGCCATTCCTACAACAAACATTCTTAGGAGACAGCTTGCCTGTGGTTGCAGGGATGTGACCTGATTTGATTTGCACTGTCTTGGTTTCGTTCTGTTGTACATAGGGTTGCTATGAGTTAGACTACAGCACCTAACAACAACAACAACTCTAAACTAGCCATTCTTACCTTCTTTATTTTCTAGGGAGGGAAGAAAGATCAGCATATTCTTTTCATTGTGGGCCTCTGGTACAGGAAAGTTAGTTTCTCAAGTAAGAAAAATATTGTATATGGCCAAAATATTGTTGAAAATCCTTTAAATATCCATGAAGTGTAAAACTTGTGTTAATATAAAAGCATTTTATATCATCAATCATAAAAAGCAAATCTTATACAAACTATACTTTGAGAACCGCCACACTAGGATAAACACAGGAACAAAATCAAAGTCTATATCCAAGTGGGAGAGTTTTCAAATGGCTCCATCTTTAAGGTGACTATTAACTCTCCAGGGGGCTGGGGTTTACCTTAGTTGTTTAGAGTGCTGCTCTGCACATTCTGAGGCCCTGGGTTTGATCCCCAGCATGGCAAAAACAGGAGAAGGACCTGGCAGCCTACTCCCAAAACAATCCTGAAATAATCAGCTATCAAAAATCCTCTGAATAGCAGAGAAGCACTGACATAGCACTGACCAGATATGGCACAGTGTTGGGGAGTGTTTGGGTCTTTATGAGTCATCAGATCTGACTTGATGGCACCTAACAACAACCTGAACTCTCCACAGGCAGTTGAGGGATAAATAGCAAATTCTAGAGTTTCTTCTTGCTGCCATTGGCTGCATCCTATTTTAATATAAATCGTCAGTGTCTATAATACATGTTTTAAATTTTATTACATGGATTAATTTAGATAGTGAAGATATATCTAATAAAGGGGAGTCTTGGGGACTCGGTGTCCTAAGATGCTAAAAACACTGGAATTCTGTTCATCCTATTCTAGAGTTGTAGAAACTAAAGCTCAGAAAGACCAATTAATTTGCCCAAGGTCACTCAGCTAGAAAACAGCAGAGTCCTGCAGTCAAATTCAAGTCTATCTCACTCCTATTCTAAACTGCTAAAAATCCTGAGCATACCAAATAGTCAGTGTCTGCTTGCAGGCCTGGTGTGAAGCTATCACCACGAGTATGAGCAGAACAGGGTGGAGAGCCACTCTGGTCAGGAGGACAGGCACACTGACCATCCTTGCCCTGGCAGCGTCCCCAGTGTGCACTGACTGCACAAGACAGTGCTGTCTCCATAAAACACAGCCAGAGCAGCTCATGACCTTGGCCAGGACCACATCCATGCACCATATTGTTCAAAGTCCTACTTCCTTTGCCTCTCACCCATGTTGCTCCGCCACAGTCCATTCAGGATGGCTTCTTAGTCTATAACAGTCCATCATGTCAGACGGAATCCAGAGGACTGACAGCGGACGGCCACATGCTGAAGAGAGAATACTTCCTGCCAGCTTGAGTTATTTATGGTCTAACAGTTAACCAGTCACTCAACTTGAGGATTTTGGCGCCGTAGGGCTGTTTTATTACCCTCAGCATAAAGATTCCTTGTACATAAACAACATTTATGATGACACTCTGCGGCTGGCTCGTTAAGACCATGTCGTGGCAGGAGGAGCTCAGGTTTAGCCGAGGCAGGAAGCACGTGGCCCGCTGCTCACGTAGCACAGCCGGCTGGGGAAGACCTCTCACTGTCTGCTCCACATGTCCTCCCTGTGACTGTTTCCCCTGTGCTCACGTGCCAGGTTCTTTTCTAGACACTGGGACCCAGAGCAGAGAACACGGTTCCCGTTTTGGTGAGGCTGACTTGCTGATTGGAGGAGACTGGCAAATGCCCTGTCGGTGTTGGGAAGGACAACAAAGCAGAGCGAGGAGGACTGGGAGAAGGAGGGTGGCGCTAGGGGCAGCATGGCTTTGCTTGGTGGGTGGACCTCGTGAGTGGACACCTGAAAGAGGTGGGAGAATGGTGAGAATATTCTAGAAGAACAAATGGAAACAGCAAAGGCCCGAGGCAGGTGCCTGCTCAACATGCTTAAGGCCTGGCCGGGAGGTCAGCATGGCCGCCGCGATGAGAAGGGGCCAGGGTGGGAGGTAGGGGATGGAGTGAGCACGAAGCCTGGGGGGTGTGGTAACCGTGAGGCCTGAGTGGACCGGGCTTTACAGACGGCGCTAAGGCCTTTGGGTACTTACTGAACTGATAGAGGAAAAGGTGAATGAATTACCAAGTAGGTAGAAACGTGCCAACCTGGTGAATGTGTTGGGGCAGACAGAAGCCATCTTCTACACAGGCTCCCACAGAGGTCACTAGCAACTGAGTCCTCACCACATGCCAGACGCTTTTCAGATCTGATCTAAATTAACCCTGCAACTATCCCAGTCAAGAACAGACGCCCCATCTTCCCCACCCAAAGAATGGAGGCACAGAGTGGTTAAGGAAGCTGCACAAGGCCACAGGGTGGTTAAGTGGTGGAGCCAGAGCTCACCCCTGAATCCTCTGAATGTGAGGGCTGAGCTCTGAACACCTTCCCTCATCAGAACCCTCAGGTAGGAGAGGCTGATTTAACATAAAGAATTTACAACATGGTAAAGCTACCTGGAAATGGAATATGCTGTCCACAGAAGGAAGGAGCACCCCAGTATGGAATGCATCCAGTAGATTCTGGACATAGTCAGGGGACTTTGGCATCCTATCAGGGGTGGAGTAGGGAGAACTCTGCTAAGTATGAAAGTCTTATAGGACCCCAGAACTTAAAGAGGGCATTCATTTTTAAAGGCCTAGGAAGAGATGCAAGGTAAAATGTAATATTTGCCATTTTTATCTCCTTTTAAAGAAACACTAATCACAGATAGATGCTGCTACTGCTGCTTCTTCCTCTCCTTCTTTTTCTTTTTCTTTTTTCTTTTTTTTTTTTCTCATTTTGTTTTGTGTTTTTGTTTTGCTTTCATGTGTGTGTGCTGGGGATTGAACCCAGGCCCTTGAGCATGCTAGGCAAGTACTCTATCACTGAACTATACAACTTCAGCCCTTGATTTGATATTGGCTTTTAAACAATGCCTATAGCCTATAAATAATTTATGAATATATAAATTACAGGGTTTCATTGTCACTGCTGTTTTTGTTTTGAGACAGGGTCTTGCTATATAGTCCAGGCTGGCCTCAAACTCATAATCTCCTTCCCTTAGCCTCCCCAGTGCTGGGGTTACAGGCATGCACCACAATATCTGGCTTAAGTGACAGTATGCCTATGTAGGGTGATTTTTTTCTTAAATTGCAAAAGTAATAAATAACAAGTGGATGTAAAAGCACAGAAGTGTGTAAAAGAAATTTATCCTTTTTCCTTTCTTGTCCTCCCCCTAATTCCAAACCCTTGAGGTTACCAATAGCAACCACTGGGGGTGTCTCCTCCTCCTCCTCCTCCTCCTCTCATTTTTTAATTTAATACAACATAATAACCTTTCCACATAGATCAATATGTTTCCAACATATTCTTCATAATAGTTGCTTAATATTCTAAAGTTTGGATATAATGATATATTTAACTATGCCCCAACTGATGAATATTCATGCTGTTTCTGGTTATTTTATTATTATGAACAGAGCTAAAATAACAATTCTGATAAAGTATGTTGTTGTTAGGTGCCGTCAAGTCATTATCCGACTCATAGCGACCCTCTGTACAACAGGGGAAACACTATTGTCAGTGCTTCTCTGCTGTTCATCGGGTTTTCAATGGCAGATTGATTTTTGGGAGGGGGTTGCCAGGTCCTTCTCCCAAGCCTACAGCTTCTGGTATTCCCAGGCTGTCTCCCATCCAGGTACTAACCAGGCCCGACCCTGCTTAGCTTCTGAGATCTGACGGGATAGGATGCCACAGGGCTACCGCTGCAGGCTCCTGATAATGTATACCTATGTTTTTATGCTTTGGTTTTTTTTGAAATAGATTTCTAAGAACAAAATTGTTAAAGTCACGCACATTTAAAGCTTTAAGAAATCCTATAGGATTATTTTCTGAGCATGTTTTGACCTATCACACTCACTACTACAGCAACATGTGATATTGCCCTTTCCCCACATTATGAAAGTTTCTTTGAAACATTTTTCTTTAATTTTCTCTCTCTTTTTCTTTCTCTCAGATTACTAATTGAACATTTTTTATATTTGTTGGTCATTTACATTATGTTATTTTTGTTGTTGTTGTTGGGTGCCGTAGAGTCGTGTCCAACTCATAGCGACCCTCATAGGGTTTTCAATGGCAGATTGTTTCGGGATTGCCTTGGGAGTGGGTTGCCATGTCCTTCTCCCATTTTTGCGGTGCTGGGAATCAAACTCAGGACCTCAGAGACTGCAGAACGGCACTCTACCAACTGAGCTAAATCCCAGTCCCCATTTACATTATAGCCCCTATGAACTACTTATTTGTATCACTTTATAAATTTTTCCTCTAGCATTGTCTTCTGGTAGATTTGAAGGAATTATTTGATGAGTATTCACATTATGCTTTTTTATGTCTTCTGTACTGTGTCTTTTTCCATTGATTATGGTTTATTTTACTATGTGTATTTTTTAATTCATATGTATAAATTAAGCCTGCAGCGGTAGCCCTGTGGCATCCGAACCCATCAGATCTCGGAAGCTAAGCAGGGTTGGGCCTGGTTAGTACCTGGATGGGAGACCGCCTGGGAACACCAGAAGCTGTAGGCTTGGGAGAAGGACCTGGCAACCCCCTCCCAAAAATCAATCTGCCATTGAAAACCCTATGCACAGCAGAGAAGCACTGACAACAGTGTTTCCCCTGTTGTACAGAGGGTCGCTATGAGTCGGATACCGACTCGACGGCACCTAACAACAACAACAACAACAATGTATAAATTGGTTAATTCTTGCTTCATGGCATTGAGACTCATGGTTTACTTAAGAAAGTGTCCCCTGCCCGGCATGGTGGCGCACTCCTGTAATCCTAGCAACTTGGTAGTGGAGGCAGGAGAATCGAAAGTTCAAGAACAAAGGCAGTGTGTGTAATTTAGCGAGACCCTGTCTCAAAAAGTTAAAAGAAAAAGGGGTGGGGGTGCTGAGGGTGCAGCTCAGTGGTCCAGCACTTGCAAAGCATGTAAGCACAAGGCTGTGGATCCAACCCCCCTGTACTGCAAAAAAAAACAAAAAAAGAGAGTGTCTCCTATTCCAAGACTGTATAAACATCACCGTATATTTTTTCTAATATCTTTAAAGAAACTTAAGACTTTTCTTCTTCTTTTCTCTTTTTCTTTTGTGTTTGGTGACGAAGTCTCACCATGTAGCCCAGACTAGCCTCCAACTCACAGTCCTCCTGCCTCAGCTTCCTAAGTGCTGGGATTATAGGCCTGTACCACTCTGCCCAGTTAATTTTTTATTTAATGAGGTTGAAATTCTTAGAATTTATAGTTAGTCATGTTAAAATTGGGATTTAGCTCAGTGGGTAGAGCGCTGCGCTGCAGTCTCTGAGGCCCCGAGTTCAATTCCCAGCACCACAAAAATGGGAGAAGGGCCTGGCAATCCACTCCCAAGGCAATCCCGAAGCACTCAGCTATTGAAAACCCTATGAGGGTTGCTATGAGTCGGATACCGACTTGACGGTACCTAACAACAACAACAACAACATGTTAAAATTGAGAATTTGGTAGTATTTAGGTCACTTACAATCTTGTTAAACCATCTCTTCTATCTAATTCCAAAATACTTTCTTACCTCAAAAGTGACCCCATATGCAATAGTAGTCATTTCCTGTTTCCTCTTCACTTCAGTTATTGGCATCCACTGACTTTCCTGTTGCTACATCTTTACCTATTCTAGACATTTCATTTGGGTGGCATCATACATTATATACAACCTTTTATGTTTGAATATTTTCACTCACCATAATGCTTTCAATGTTCATCTATGTTGTAGCATGATCATTACTTCATTCCTTTTTATGGTTCAATAATATTCCACTATATGAATAATATCCTTAAACTTTTACTTTGTTTTATAATTGGAATCTATTTTTGCATATAGTGTGAGGTAGGGGCCAAATTTTATAAACTCATAGACTTTAAAGTGGTGTAGCATGTTGTTGTTGTTGTTGTTGTTAGGTGCCCTCGAGTCAGTGTCCGACTCATAGCGACCCTCATAGGGTTTTCAATGGCTCTTTCGGGATTGCCTTGGGAGTGGATTGCCAGGTCCTTCTCCCAGTTTTGCGGTGCTGGGAATTGAACTCAGGACCTCAGAGACTGCAGCGCAGCACTCTACCAACTGAGCTAAATCCCAGCCTGTAGCATAGATACCCATAATCTACAGTAAATAATGAATATTCATCAAATACATACATATTTATTTCCTGACCCACATTAACCACAGACCTAAGTACTTTCAGCACATCCTATAGTGACACTTGCCAGAGATGAAGCAAGAGCTTATTAAGACCACAAAATATCACCATTTACCTTAGCAGTTTAAGAAATCACACTGATTCATGGGCCTTCTATTGGTTCCCCTATGCTGTGGGCATTAACAGGTTTGTGGAATGATATTTGGTTAATCAATTATTAGCATTATATGGTTCATCTTAAAAGACACTTAAAAGATATAGCATTCTATTTTGAACCCATATGATCTGGGAGTTCAGAAATAGCATTGGTATTCTGGTTAATCTATTTCTAAATGCTCATTCCAGAGTGGTGGAAACTTTTGACCTTGATGCTGATTATGATTAGCATAGCAATCACTCTTGTATAATTAAAAGGCAGAGGAGAATTTTCTTTGGCTTGTTTATTAATTCCCTTATGATTTTTTTTTAAGCTACGAGGACAAAGTCTTTTATGTGAGTCATGCGGGATTGTGAGTGTAGCTCCCCCAAAGATAGAGACTAAGACCCCCAATTGTTAAAGAATAATCACTGCCTCCTGAGTGGCTTCAGGAGATGTCATGACCCTGAAAGCACAATGTGTACCCCAGTTCTCCCCTCTCCCAGCCCAGCAGTAATAGGCAGCCACATAGCCCTTGTGATTAGCTGCTGCTATTTCAAGAGCCCAGAGAGGGAAGCCATGCTCTTTCTGCAAACGGTTGGAAACCACTGCAATGTGGGACCAGCCTTTTCCAGGTCTTGCCTGTGAGCATATAACTTTATGAACTCTAAATCCAAGGACCTCTACTCAGCCCCAGGCTTCTGCCTCTCTCCCAACAGCTTGAGGTAAGCCATGAATCATGTTTGGGCTCTCAATTTTAACAATGCCTATTCTTTGATAGAGAGAAGGATCTGGCAATCCACTCCCAAGGCAATCCCGAAACAGTCTGCCATTGAAAACCCTATGAGGGTCGCTATGAGTCAGATACTGACTCGACGGCACCTAACAACAACAACATTCTTTGATATGTGTAGGCACTGTGATAAATGCCCTTTTGCACATCTCATCATTTAGTCATCCCAATAGCATGAGGGAGGTACAACTACAGCCATAGCACCGTGGCATCAATCCCATCTGATCTTGAAACTAAGCAGGGTCAGACCTGATGAATCCTTGGATGGGAGACCACCTGGGAATACTAGATGCTGTAGGCTTCCGAGAAGGACCTGGCACCCCACTTCCGAAATAATCAGCCATTGAAAACCCTATGAATAGCAGAGAAGCACTGCCAATAGTGCTGGGCATGGCACAGCATTGGGGAGTTTCATTCTGTTATACATAGGATTGCTAGGAGTTGGACCCAACTCAACAGTACCCAACAACAACAAAGTTTCCAGATCAGGCAGTTGTGACCCTGAGGCACCAAATAACTTGCCCAAGGTCATCCAGCAAGTAAGCATGAGAAGACAGATCTGGGGAAGGCTCTGCCTGACTCCAGGGCCTCTGTGGAAAACCCACATGTTACCCTGTTCACAACCCAAGGTCGTCACCCCACCACTTGACTCTTCTAGACTTAAAGCTTCACCTAAGACTCAGCTCTTAGAATAACAATTTGGAGTCAGCAATGATGATGACAGCAGGCACTCTTGCCAGACTCTTGTACACACCTGTCATTTATGTGGCTGACTGATAATCCTAGGAGATGATTCTATATAGATTCTTATTTCACATGTGGGAAAACTAAGGCCCAGAGGAGTCACTGAGCATGGGGGCAGCAGAGGCCCTTGGGCCACCTGTGAACTTTGCCTTTGCAGTTGAGATGGCTCAGTGGTGTCATGTACCACCTGGGCTTTGCAGTTCCCTCGCAGGTGGGATGTGGGAATTCCTCTTTCCTAAAGTCCTTCCAGGCAGTTTCTCTGCAATTCTTCATCTACCAATTCTGTCGAGATCTATTCGAAATCTCCTTCCTGCAGGATATTTTCTAGTAATGCTCTCCATACAGAGTGCTCATTTCAGTGTTCTCATTAGTAACGAATGCTCTGTCCGGGCCCCCGTGATGCCCTGTGAGCTCCCTGTTCCCTAACATGGAATCTGCAGCTCTACCATGAATAAACTCTCCAAGGGTCTTTGTCCAAATTTTTCCACATACTGGAACAGCTGTCTCTTCTGAGTGGGGATGTGTGAAGGGGTAAAGAGGAAAGAAAGAAAATGAAAGGGGCTTTCAGAGATGGAGAAAATGAGAGCCGAGGCATAGACAGGGGAGCTCTTTCATGGGGGAAATGCTCCACTATCGTTTTGTACTAACCCAGAAATCTTGATTGGGCACATTTATGACTTCTAAAAATACATGGCAGAAATCATTTGGTAAGCTTAAGATACTGAATTTTACAAGTATTTTGATATATTCCCAAGATGGTCTCAAATAGGAACTATTAGGAAATTGCACTGTGTCTTGCTTTAAAATCACCTCATATCCAAAAACAGTAATAAAATTACCCCAATTAACAAACTGGTTGAGAACTCACTTGTCCAGTACTATTTTAAGAATTTTGACCATATTGTCTTTAATTCTCAGGATGTGACTGTCATTATTTCTCCCAATTACAGGTGGGGAAAGTGAGAGATGAGATTAAGTCCTAGCTGGAGAGAGGCAGGGCTGGGATCCTATCATGGCCAGCTCTCTGCCCAGTCCATACTTTATGCTGTTTGCTTTGCTTTAATTGAGGACCTCCAGAGACAGAGTTCAGTGGTATAATGATGCTGAATATGCGTTTAAACTTATAATTGCTAACATCTACTACTTTGCATCTTGAAGATAGCAGGGGCTTTTATATACATCATCTCATTTCATCCTTATGTCCATGTTCTGAAATATGTGCATTATCATTCCACTTTAAAGACATGGAAATTGAAGCTCAGAGCAGGTGAGACAGTTCAGGATCAAACAACTGATAAGTAGGCAGGTCAGCACTTGAACCCAAGTCCTATCTCACTCCAGATGTACATTTTATGGCTATGTTATTATATGCTATCTTACAGTACAGCACAGAGAGAAGGAACGGTTAATTTTTTTAATTAAAAAACTTAATATCTTGTTAAGAATCTAGATTAATGATTTCCCTTGCTATTTCATGGGTTTTAGTGTGACTTTATACCAAAGTCAGTACATAACCATAGTACTAACCGTGAGGGTCTTTTCAGCTTTTCATTCCTATTGAAATATATTATTGGGAAATCTAGAAATCTTATATTTATTCAGTTTTGCCATTTATGGGGAGTTTTCTAAAATCTTTCCCGTCTATTCTGAGTTGTATCTACAATGGCCCCCAAAGGTCATGTGTTTGGATGTTTGGTGCCCAGCTGGCAGGCTGTGCCATGGAGGCTATGCAACTTTGGGAGGTGGGACCCTGCCTGCAGAGGTGAGTCACTGGGGGAGGGGCTTTAGAATTTTTACCTAGACACCGCTCTTCCTGTAATCTATCACTGCCTCCTGATCTTCATGATGGGAGGTCCTCTGCCACAGTCCCTGCCACCTGCCCCACTGCCAAGCGTGGCCTGCCTCTGTGGACTGAAATCCTCTGAACCATGAACCCCAATAAATCTTTCTTCTCATAAATTGTTTCTGTCAGGTATTTTGCCACTGTGATGCATGAGTTAACTAATACATCATCTTCCCTTTCAACATACTTTTAGTCCTTGGATCTTTTTTTCCCTATATTTCAGCATCTACTCCATTCAGGGCTGGGATTTGGCTCAGTGGGTAGAGCGCTGCGATGCAGTCTCTGAGGTCCCGAGTTCAATTCCCAGCACTGCAAAAATGGGAGAAGGGCCTGACAATCCACTCCCAAGGCAATCCCGAAGCACTCAGCCATTGAAAACCCTATGAGGGTCGCTATGAGTCGAATACCGACTCGACAGCACCTAACAACAACAACAACTCCATTCTAGTCTTAACTTTTTACTTTTATTTCTCATCTCTATGATTCAACCCAGATCTCTCTTCTAAGCTCCAGACATCATTTCTACTCATCTGCAGGGCACTGCTGATGTTTGATACCAGAAACCCATTATGTCTAAAACCTGACAAACTAGGCAGAGCCTTCTCTAGATTTCCAAATTTCTGATTACATCTCACTCATCAATGCTCACTCAAGCCTAACACTCCAGGGTATCTTTTCTGATACTACTTTCTTCCCCCAAACTCAATTCAATTAGGTACCTATTCCTATGAATAAAGTGGCAAAATACAAGTAATATGCATCCATTCATTCAAATGCTCATCAAATACCACACATTTGCTACTGAATCATGGATAAAAGACCAGAGCAGACAAAATACAGGAACTGGAGAGATTTGCAAATTAATATATAACAGAAAGTAGATAATGATAGGTCTACAAAGTAAGGTTTGTACAGGTTTTCATAAGGAGAGAATGTTCTTAGCTGAAGAGCAGTTGGGCACTGTAAGTTATTTCATATCCTTTCTCTTTCCTTCCACATGGACACAACCACCAGATTTCAAGCACACAGAGAGGAAGGGAAGTTCAGACTATTTCCAATGATTTACAAATCCTGTGCTATCTAGCCAAGCCCACATCAGCTTTAGATTTAAGTCTATGCTCAACAATGAGCTTCTGAAAGATTTTAATCAGAGGAGAAGATTATCATTGTATTCAGAACATTGAAAGACTTCTTCTGGATTCTGTGTAGGATGTGGATTGTAGGAGAATATAGGGGTGCAAGATGGAAGGCTAGGCAGGAGCCCATTTATGTAGTACAGGCAAGAAATGATGAATTTCTCTGTGATCCTAATCAGAGGTTAGCAAGGTATGGCCCATGGGCCAAATTTGGCCCACTGCCTGTTTCTATAAATAAAGTTTTACCAGAACACAACCATTTCATTTGGTTACATATTGCCTATGTACAGGCTTTTGGGCTGTAACAGCAGAGGTGGGTAAGGACCATCTGGCCAACACAACCTAAAATCTTTCTTATTTGACCTTTCACAAAACGTTTGCCAACCCCTTCTCTAGACACACAGACTGCTTTCAAGTCTTAGAACATACAAAGCATTTTCCCACCCCTGGAATGGTAAATATATTCTGTCTGACCAGAACTTTCTTCCTTTGTTTTTGCATGGCTACTTTCTTGGTTTTCAGTCCTCAGATTCAATGACAGACTAGTCTCTGGAACTGAAAAGAAGCCCATATATTTGATTCCCTCCATCTAGTTTTAATCCTTCATAAAACTTTTGTATTGGTCACATTCTGTTTGGAGAACTTGTAATTAATGAAATGACAATTGTAAGTAATTTAATGGATTTGATATTTTAAAAAATGAATATTGAAACTTTAAAAAATTATCCTGCCAATAAGACAAGCACAGAAAATAGTTGACTACTCTCCACAAATGGCTGGGATTTAGCTCAGTTGTTAGAGCACTGAGCTACAGTCTCTGAGGTCCTGAGTTCAACTCCCAGCATGACAAAAATGGGAGCAGGACCTGGCAATCCACTCCCAAGGCAATCCCGAAACAGTCAGCCATTGAAAACCTTATGAGAGTCGATATGAGTCGGATACCGACTCGACGGTACCTAACAACAACAACAACAACTCTCCACAAACCAGTAAGAAAAAGATAACAGAAGTAAAAACTAAGCAATGTACTTGAATGGGTACATATTGCCCAAAGAGGATAAGCAAGGGCCAATAAAAATATGAAAGAATGCTCTGACGTCATTACTTATAGAATGCAAATTGTGAGCCCCAATGCAAATTACAAATTACAAATTAATACCATTCAAATCCACTGGGTGAAACTCAAGAAATAGAAAATATCAAGTATTCACAAGCATGAGAAAACACTGCTGGGTGGGAGGATAAACTGGCACAATGGCTTTGAAAAATTCGGCACTGTGTACTAAAGCTGAGCTCATGCATTTTCTGCGACCCAGTACAAATGCACACATGCAAATATCCAAAGACCTAAAGAGCATGTTAACAAAATCACTATTTGGAATATCCACAAATACCCACAAATAAAATGGATACACACACACACATACACAAAATGTTATACAGCAATGAAAATGCACCATTTGTCACCATTCTCACAAAATGAGTGAACTTTTCAAATGCAGTATTAAAAGAAAAATGCTACACATTAAATGAGTTCATTTACATGGATTAAAGAAACTGAGCTAGGACCATGGTGCACGCCTGTAATCTCAGTGACCTGGGAGGCTGAGGCAGAAGGATCATGAATGTGAGTCCAGAAGAAGCCTATGAGACTTAGTAAGACCCTGTCTCAAAATAAAACATAAAAAGGAGCTTAAGGGTGCAACTCTGGTAAAATTCTCACTTGCCATCCGTAAGGCCCTGGGTTCAACCCCCAGTACTTCCCCCCACCAAAAAAGGATGAACAAAAGAAAGAAAAAAACAAGAAATATATTTATGCTGTTAGAAATTAGGGTGGACAGAGCCTGGTGTGGTGGCAGATACCTGTAATCCCAGCAGTGGGGAGGCAGAGGCAGGAGGAGCCTAAGTTCAAGGTCAGCTTCAGCTACAAAGCAAGACTCTGTCTCTGAAAACGAAACAAAACAAAACAAAGAAAGAAATCAGGGAAGCAGTTATCCTTGGGTGAGAGGGTAGAGCCTGAAAAGAGGCCACAACGAATGGTGCTGGGCAGCCACTCATGTGGATACGTGTGCTACACTTCAATAGAAAATCAAACAGAAATTCAAAATGGTTGATCACTTTCTACATGAGAAAGATAAAATACGCTTCCTGGAATATATCCCCTTGGAAGAAGGATATCTTCAAAAAAAATCCATAAATATGCTCTTCATCATAGAGAAGGACGGACCTTCATTGATCTACACAATTATATTAGAAATAGACAAGCACATTTTGCATCATGGACCATTAGTGGTTTGCAGAACACATTAAAAGCAAGATCCTTGAGCAGAGAGCGAAGCAAAAATGTCAATGATATTTTGTAAGTTTTTAAAATATGCTTCATAGTAATTCCACTTCTGTTCTTGTATAGGAACATCACTACAAGTATGTGTGGGACACTCCACCCCACTGTACAGCTAAGGAACCTGGGGCCCAAGAAGGACTAGGTCACTGGAAACAGCAGCAAAGATGGGCTCCAAAGCCTTGTTCTTTCTCTTTAAGTGAAGAAAATTTTCTGAAAATCTTGTGTAGTGTAACAGACGAACTATTTATAAATATTAAGAATATATGTTAAGGAAGGAAAGCCACTGTGAATTTAGTGATGCTTCCACACATATTACTATTTTCTTCCAAGTATACATATGTGTTTGCTGTCGTCATGTGATGAATCACAACATATGTACTAATTCTGAAGGTGATGTTTAAGCATATTTGGATTCAAAGATACCTGAATAGTCTAGTGGTGAACTGGCCTAAAGGGTGGGGATTACAGAGTGCAGTGTGAGAACTTTGCAGAGCCTGTGGTTTCTAGTCTTGCTTTGTATTTGTTGCAGGGGCTCACAGAGGGAGGATTCATACTCCAGCATTCAACGTGGAGGGCCAGCCTTGCTCATGGCTTTTTTAGCCATCTGACTGATACTGTACAGGGCTGGCATAGCTGCCTGCCTCCTGTCAGTGTCCTCTTCTTCCCACCACAGCACCATACTTCACTTTGGTGAACCTCCTTTCTCTGCTCTCCATTCATATCCTGTTGTGGGTGTGATCTGAGCCCACCCTGGTGCATGCTAACCAGAACCTTCCACCCCTCAGCAAAGGGACAGGTGCAGTGGAGAAAAAAGGAGATTGGGCCAAACAGGGACAAATAATGGCCAAGGTTAGTACTTTGGTTACAGTAATTGGGAAATAGGAGTTTTAGGGGTTTTATGTTTCATTTTTGTTTTTTAAACTGTGGTTAGAAAACTACACTCGATCTGCACATGGCTATCCAGATACCATGTGGAGAGGATGTCCTGAGAGTCAGGCTAATACAGAAAAAACAGAGACCACCCATGGTAGATGAGTCTGACATCATCTCTCAAGCACTTGGATCAATCTGCACCTGCAGCTGTGTCTAAAGTTGGATGTTACATGAATTAACAAGATCTTTTGTCTCCCTTAAAGTCAATTGGATGTGTGATTTGGATTTGCCACCAAATGAGTCCTAACTAATATCCTTGGCCAGTAAATTAACCTTTATGCTCCAGTTTCCTCACTTAAAAGTGATAATTATTGTAATCCCATTCTCAGAGAGTGATTATAAGAATCAGAAAAGGACATGGGTATAAAAGTACCTACTAAGTTATAAACTAGAAGGAAAATGCTTATTCATCCTTACTGTTATCCATAATTATAGATCCACAGAGAGGATATTCCAGGACAATATTTCTGGAAGCAAAACTTTGCTTCTTCCTTCTTCCAGCAGAAAAATGGTCTAGTGAAGCCCAGTGAGAGCTGAACATATGCCTGTTCATACAATTCCTTTTCTAATTCAGATCTGAAATTCTAAAAGTTCAACAGATCATGTGGAGGGAAGATTATATTAAGCTCCAGGCTACCACATGAATCACTGATGTAAGAAGCAGTGGCCAGCTCTTTCAAGGTCTTTTCACATCTCACCTGCATGTTGAAGATACCAAAATCTAGATTTGGACAACTGTGAAGGAAATATAGCAGAAAAAGGGTTTATTTAGACAAGCAGCAGCATAGTGTTTACTAGACAATAAATGCATGAGCTAAAAACTCTCGGCAGACGATCAGAGCATAAGGGCGTCTTTTAGATTTGGAAGATCTACCTGGATTGAATGTAGGAATAAATGCCAGTGTTCCTACCTCCCAAGACTAGTTTCTTAGGTCCCTGCCAATTGTCTCTCTCTCCCCAGGAGGAACAGAGAAGGGGAATTATTTCCACCTTTCCTGGGGAAAGGCCTGGTCAATCCCTAGAGGTTTCTATCTGCTTGGGATTCTCAAGGGGAGCCTAGAGTCTAGACTCTATGCTGACAAGCTAAAATGAAGACGATTTTCAGAATACCTACTCAGGAAGACAGGTGCCACATCTGGTCAGAGGGGAGCACACACTTTTTCTCTTTAAAATGGAAAGGATCTCACGTTCTTCTGGTTTTTAAAATAATGCATGACGGTTAAAAAGACAGATAGCTCAGAAGGCATAGAAAAGAAAGAAAAAAGTATTCATATATCCTCTGTATTTTCTCTAAATCAATAACTATGAGGGGAGGGTGAGAGAAAAAGAGAGAGAGAGAGAGAGAGAGAAACACACAAGAGCTGTATTCTCTATGTAAAACCAGAATGATACCACATTCAACATACAGTTTATAGCATGCTTTTATTACTTAACAGTGTGGCATGGATTTTTCAATGGCAGTAAGTATATGCCAACATTCTCCTTTCTGGTATGTCATAATTTATGATAGTCAATACTAATAGACACTTAGGAGCTTCCTCTCCAAGTTTTTATTACTCTAAACAATGGGACAAGTTTGTATCTGTGGTTAAATGATATAAAAATCTTTCAGATAAATATTTAACTTAAAGACAACATAAAGACAAAATCTTTAAGCTAAACATTTATTTAAAAGATATTCACAGAAGTGGCATCACCTTGTCAAGTGGTATTCTAAATCAAGGCACTTGATAGAAATGGCAAAATCATCCTCCCTGGCATTGTACCAGTTTTACTCCCAAAGGCATTTTCTGAGAGTGCGCATTTTCTCATATCTCCAACAATCCTTTATACTCTAGTCTTTTGAATTTTTCCACCTTCTTGACCTTGTACACTATCAATATATCCACACAGACTAGAAAGGAAATCAAAGGGAACAGAAAGACTGAGCTAGGAAGACTGTGAGAGGAGGAGAAACCGTGCATGTGCTTGAGGACTGAAGCACTAGGACTTCTGTGTCCCTGGTCTAGGGTTGGAATCCTATGACAAGATGGAATTTTCTAACAAATGTACACAGATTATAAAAGGACAGGTGATTATTAAAGCCATCAAAAGTGTCAAAAGATTTTAATCAGGTTAAAACTGAGACCCTTAGAGACCAATCCAAGATGGGTAAATGAAGTGATCTCTTGCAAATAAATGGACAAGAGACCTTTGGAGACGGTGGAGCTCCCGTGGGAAGTTTCCACAGAATGTCTCTACTTGTCACAATGTACCTCTGTGACTATACCTGCCTTCTGACAGGATAGGAAATCATTAAGGACAAGGAGTTTAGGAATTGGGTGTGACGTACTATGTCACAGAGAATCTCCTCTCTACACCTCTCTACGCCTGCAGCCATAGCCCTGTGGTATCCGATCCCATCAGATCTCGGAAGCTAAGCAGGGTCAGGCCTGGTTAGTACCTGTATGGGAGACTGCCTGGGAACACCAGGTGCTGCAGGCTTGAGAGAAGGACCCGGCAACCCACTCCTAAAAAATCAATCCGCCATTGAAAACCCTATGAATAGCAGAGAAGCACTGACAATAGTGTTTCACTTGTTGTACATATGGTCACTATGAGTTGGATACTGACTCGACAACACCTAACAACAACTCTTTGGCAGTTGCCACATATCTAGGAAACCCAAGATTTTGGACCTCTACCCTCATAGGGCTGGGGTTTAGCTCAGTTGGTAGAGCACTGTGCTGCAGTCTCTGAGGTCCCGAGTTCAATTCCCAGCACTGCAAAAATGGGAGAAGGGCCTGGCAATCCACTCCCAAGGCAATCCCAAAACAGCCACTGAAAACCCTATGAGGGTCGCTATGAGAGTCTGATACCAACTCGACAGCACCTAACAACTACAACACCCTCGTAGAGGTATTACAGCACCATGCTAGCCTTTCCACTTGCTTTCTCTCAGCATGGAGTGCCAGTTCCTGCTCATCCTTCAAAACCTGATGGAAATTCAGCCTCTCTGCAAAGCCTTCCTCTATCCCCTTCATCACATGGGGGGCAGTCCTTGAGCCCCTTTAGGAACAGAATGAACCTGGAACACGGTGAATGTCTGTACCCAGCTAACTGTGTGGCTTCTGTGTGCTTGTATCGGTCTTCCCACTGGACTAAGGGAATATACAAGGTGTGACCAAAAGATACGGTGAATATTTAAATTTAAAAACTACAGTAAGAGATACATTGCCATTCATTCCCCTCAAAATACTCTCCCTGGCTTTGAACACACTTATCCCCTCATTCTTGCCACTTCCCAAAGCAGTTCTGGAAGTCCTCTTTTGTAAGTGTCTGTATTTGTGCTGTCACGGCTCCCTTGATGTTCAGAAAGAATTTAAAATGTTTACATTTTGGGTGTAGGGAAGAGCCATAACTTGCATGATGCCGTATCTAGTGAATAAGGTAGGTGAAGACGCATCATGCTTTTATTTGACAGAAATTGCTGTACCAGAAGCGATGTGTGGCACACATTGTTGTCAGGATGGAAAATGAAACTAAAGTCACTCACAAGAGGACTTTCAGAACTGCTTCAGAAAGTGGCAGGAACGATGGGATAAGTGTGTTTGAAGCCAGGGGGAGTATCCTGAGAGGGCTGCATGGCAATGTATCTTTTACCATAATAATATTTTAAAAAGTTTAACCATTCATTGAAGTTTGTGATCACACTGTATATATGCCCCACTTTCTAGTATCTCTGGAATCTGGCTTCATGCCTATCACAAGTGACCTGCCAAATCAGTGTCTGGAAACCAGGACAGAGAGAGGGTAGCCATAAATAAATGTTGAGAGAATGCTGACACTATTGTATCTCTATTTCATTCCTTTGCATAGAACAAAGGATAACAAATGGATCTATAAATGGAGAGCAAATGCATAAGGTCTCATTACTGTCCCCATTCTGCAGATGAAGAAAACAATGGGGGTTCTCAGAGGTTGTATAACCTGCCCAAGGTTATACCAACAAGGAATAATATTTGAATTTGGATCCATAGGTTCCAAAATTACGTGCTTAATAATCATATTATGCTGCCTCCAGGTCTCTGTCTACATTGAGACTAAAGCCATAAGATCTGAAATCTGTTCTGAAAGGCACTTCAAAACTGAGTGAGGTAGAAAAGCTCACATCAAATTCATTCCCTTTTTACAACAGTCTCAGTGAAAATGGAGACTCTTTGATGGTTTATGAGGGACCAAAGAGAGACTTATCAGGAAGTTTTCAGTGAGAGGAACCATCCCAATCTGCCATGTCCTTTTATGCCCCAAGTAGGGTGTTGCTGGAAAGGGGTGGGAAAAAAATAGTTTAAAATGGATGATAAATACACTATGTTTTGAATGGAGACAAAATAAGTTAGTTTTGGAAATGATAAAGTTATGATTACACAGATGCTAATTAAATTAATACTGACAATGTTCAAGGCAAAGGACAGAGAAACTGGCTCCTACTAAATGCATGGTGCTCCCTGGCACTAGGCAAGGCCACATCTGGAAGAATGACATTTGAGATGAGACCTGAAGCAGAAACCTGCAATGACATGTGCCAAGATGGCCAAGCAAACCCTGAAAACCCTGGGACCCTTGCTACTGATAAATGGCAACCACACCTGCCCTCATCCAGAAACACACTGCTCCCTGGCCCCCTACAGACCCACATGGACCTTCTGACCCACCCATCACATCTCAGTGCCAGACCTGAACTGTGTCCTTCCTTTATTGCACTTCCTATCCCACTTTCTGCCTACAGCCATAGCCCTGTGCCATCCGATCCCGTCAGATCTCGGAAGCTAAGCAGGGTTGGGCCTGGTTAGTACCTGGATGGGAGACCGCCTGGGAACACCAGAAGCTGTAGGCTTGGGAGAAGGACCTGGCAACTCCCTCCCAAAAATCAATCTGCCATTGAAAACCCTATGCACAGCAGAGAAGCACTGACAATAGTGTTTCCCATTGTACAGAGGGTCGCTATGAGTTGGATACTACTCGACAGCACCTAACAACAACAACAACATCCCATTTTCTACAGCGCCATTTCCTCCTGGGGACAAGAGTTTTATCATTCACGCACTCATTTATTTAACACTTTATGGAGTATTCATAATGGGCTGAGTACTCTTCTAGATGCTTATGACATATCTATGCCACTCACAAAGTCTTGGACCTCACGTAGTATACATTCCAATGAAAGAAAGGGAGAATGAAGGAAGAAACAAACAATTACAGAATGTAATCTTAGTGTTGAATGATGTGAAGAAAAAATAAAGCATATATACAGAGAGAAAAAGATGATAACTCTTACGTTAAATACAATAGTCAGGAAAATCTTCTGTGAGGAGGTGACTGAAGAGCAGAGACTGGAACAAATTGAGAAAATAAGTTGTGAGTTTCTCAGGAAAGTATGTCCAAGGTAGAGGTAAGAGTGCATGCAAAGGCTTTGAGGCAACACCAGAGCTATGCATCTTTAAGATGAAGACAGACTACTGGGTCTGGGAAGAAGTGATCAAGGCTGAGCCTAAGGAATGGGTTTGGAGACCTGCTGTGGGCTCTGACTAGATAATGGGGTGGAAATACCACATGGTTTGATGGGAGATATATTTTCAAAGAGAAGCCACAAGGGTTGCTGATGAATTAGATATCAGAAGAGAAAGAGAGGTGTCTGTGATGATCCTAAGACTAGTCTAAAGTGATCTTATTCTTATCCCTGTGAAGAAAGTGTTCCAGACAGGATTTTGATGCTGCCATGGTCCAGAACTGGAGGGTCCAGAACAGTACACTCAAAGAGCACAGGGTCAAGTGATCCATTCATTCATAGCTTTTTCACTAACACTACCCTTTCCTTCTTCCTTCACATATGATCCTATCGTAAGGGAAAGAGGGATGAATAAGACAGGTTTTAGTAACAAGCATTTCAACAAATACTGCTATGAACATGTTGATAAAGAAAAGCAGCATCTGGGAAAAAGGTATTGAATCTGATTAAGGCTCTGAGCAGTTCTCTAGAGATTATAAACATTGGTTCGAAAGTGCCTATATTGTGGCCTATTGAGACCCTTGGGTAGAATTTTTTAGCCTTGGAAATATTGGCATTTTGGGCCCAAAAAGGTTTTTGTGGGCAGGGTGTTACCCTGTGCACTGAAGGAAGTTTGGCAGCATCTGTGCCTCTACTCATTAGATGCCAGCAGCAGCACCAGCCCCTACCCCTGGCTGTCATGACCAGTAAGGTCTTCAGGCCTTGCCAAATGTCTCCTGGGGAGAAATGGACTCTGGTTAAGGGCTGCTGCCTCAGGAGTTGTGAGGTTGCTCAGGGGGCCAAAAGCCTCTGCAGTCCAGATGTCCCAGGTGAAGGCTGACACGCAGGCAGAGCCTTCCTCTTGCTACAGGTGTGGCCCCTTGCAAGGGCTCCATCTGCAAAGGAATTTCCCTGGTCCTTCCAGTTGAAAGAGAATGCCCCCTCCTCTGAACCTTGAGAGTATTCAGCACACTCTGCCCTCCATCTCCTGTAGTGTGACTGAGCTATCCAGCCCTGGCCTACTAAGCTTTGTACCTCCAGCCCACTCAGGGCTCTGTTTATCATCCTCTCTGGTTAACAGCCATTTTATCACTTGGATCCCAGGTCAGTTATACATCTTGGGGAAGCTTTCTGTGACCCCCATGATTGGTTAAATCTCTTAAAACTCCAACACTCTCTTGTCCCTTTTTTATAATGCCTTCCTCATTTGCAGTTCTACTTGTATATGAGGAATCGTGTGATTACCATTTTCCTTCACAGAGTATGACCTCCATAAAGGCAGAACTGAGGTTATTTTTGCAAAATATTAAACTTCAGTCCCACACACAGTGTGACAGACTTGGCTTGTGACAGACTCTAGAGCTTGTTTAATGAATAAATGATTGCTGTTGTTGTTGTGTGCCATCGAGTCATGTCCAACTCATAGCGACCCTTATTGGGTTTTCAATGGCTGATTGTTTCAGGATTGCCTCGGGAGTGGATTGCCATGGCCTTCTCCCATTTTTGCGGTGCTGGGAATAGAACATGGGACCTCAGAGACTGCAGTGCGGTGCTCTACCAACTGAGCTAAATCCCAGCCCGAATAAATGATTAGATCAAGATAATGTTTGTTGTCCGGTGTGATGGCACATGCCTGTAATCCCAGCAACTCAAGGCGGAGGCATGAGGATCACAAGTTTGAGACCAGAGGGAGTCTGCGTAATTTAGTGAAACCCTGTCTCAAAAAAAAAAAAAAAAAGGTAAAAAAAAGGTCTGAGGGTGCAGCTCAGTGGTCCAGCACCTGTACAGCCTGCAAGAGTGAGGCCCTAGGTTCAACCCCCAGTACCGCAAAAAAAAAAAAAAAAAAAAGGTCTGTAAGACACCCTGAAAAATGTAACAGTAAACAATAAGTGATGGTTGTGACATTATTTTACTATTTTTATTATTTATATGTAGACAGGTAGACACATGAGCAAGGGTTGAAAATGGATGCTTACTGACGACTTTTCTTCCTTGTTCCTTCTTCCCTTTTTTCCTATTTCCATTTTTTCTTCCTGGCCTACAATAACTCTGAGCTATGCAGAATGAGACTCTTACGAAATTCATGTTTTCGTAAGAGAGTAAGTGAAAACTTGAATTTCATAAGAGAGTAAATCTACAACTCTCACAGAAACCTGAGCCTCTATTAAATACAGTGAGACCTTTTTCCTAGGTTTTTCCAGGTGCAAATGTGAGGGCTCTAGATCCACCTGGGTTAAACTCCAAGGGCACCTTCGCCAGATTGTCTGAGCCACAAACCAGCCTGCCCTTGGGCCCTCCCTGCGAGACTGCTTTTAGGCCAAGATGGATGTCCTGGGGCTCAGTAGGGCAGCAGGGGCCAGGATGGCACCCTATCACTGGCTGAGCCTCCTTTTCAGAGACTGTCACATGTCATAGGCAATGGGACTGAGTGCTCAGAACTGGAATTGCAATTCAATTGCCTATGAAAACAGAGCCAGGTCACACTGCCCTGCTGGCTCCATGGGCAGCTTTATCATCTCAGGAGTGACCCAAGATCTTCTCTTTCCTTTTGGCTACTTCGAGCAATCTCTTTGCTCTAGGACATTTGCCATCTGGAGAGCAACAAATCCACAGCAAATGCCACTCTGAAACATTGGGATAGTTAACACTGGCTGACCTCTCCTGGGTCGAATGGGCAGGTGATCCTGCAGGAGCGTGGATGCTGTTGGCCTGACACCGCCTTGCTCATAATGAGGTCTACTGGATGAACACCAGCTGAGGGGCCAGCTGCCATATAAAACCCAGACACAAAAACCACCTTGGGATGCGTAAAACACTGGAGCTTCCAGAAACTCTTCCCTCGCTCTCCATCTGGATACACCCAGAAACACCTGGAGGCCTAAGGATGGCTACTGTGGACAGAAAATACAGCAGGCACAAGCTCTGTTCTGTACCTGATTTGGTGTAAACGAAAAAGATAGGCAGGTCTTCCTCAATCACAAGTAACTCATATGCATAGGGTTCTGGTTGGCTTGGCAACTTGATGTGAAGCTGTCTTCCATCTACTGATTTTAGCCTCAGCATCCTCTCTCTCCACAACTATTTTTTTAAAAAACATAAATTCCTGCCAGAGCTTAATGTGCTGAATGTAAAGACTACGTAACCCTGAATAAAAAGATAACCTTGATCTAATCCTACCTCATTCTTTGTATCATTTCCTAAGATTCCTCTTCGGAACATGAAGTGGTCCTCAAATGTCAGTTTGAAAACCACTGCACTAAATTATCTTCTCAGGAATCTCCATGTCTACACCACCAAAGTGTATAAGAACCCTGCCTTATCCTCAATGGAGAGTGCGGGGCCTATATCAGTTCTGTTGGGAACAACTTGTTATGAAATCAGAGCTTTTGAAGGCTCAAGCCCTGGGCTCATGGCTAGGTGCCTCTGGACCAAGTGCCTGCTGAAGAGGGTTGGGGCTGATATCCTGCCTCTCTTCTGTCTGTAAAAGGTATATCTTGACACAGGGGTCCTGCAACTAGAGGCAGGGACCCAGGTCCCTAATTTCATAAAATCACAAGGCAATAGCTCCAAGTCACTGCTTTAAGTTTCCTTTCTCTCTTTTCCTTCCTCCTTCCTTTATTCCTATATTCAGGAGATACTCCCTTGTTTAAGAACAAGAAAGCTGCTGGGCACCATGGTGCACTCCTGTAATCCCAGCGGCTAGGGAGGTGGAAGCAGGAAGATCGCAAGTTCAAGACCAGAGGCAGTCTGCATAATTTAGCGAGACCCTCTCTCAAAAAGTTAAAAAAAAAGGGGGGGCGGGGGCTGGGGGCAAAGCTCAATGGTCCAGCACTTGCAAAACATGCAGGCGTGAGGCCCTGGGTTCAACTCCAATACCACAAAAAAAAAAAAAAAAAAAAAAAAAAAAAAAAAAAAAAAAAAAAAAAAAAGAGAGAGAGAGTGAGAGAGAAGAGAACAAGAAAGCTCCAAATAAAGCTAAAGGATGTGGCAGCAGCAGAGAAATGGACAGGAAAAGCTGTGACTACAGGACTCAAGTCAGGCCTGGTCCAAACCTTTTTACCTTGTCAGTGGAAACATGAGTTGACCATTCCTATTATTTTCTAAACAGATACTTGATGGGCTTAATTTGTACACCTATCTACTTGGTGCATTAACTGGGCTTTATGTAGGAAGATGGAGAATGAATTAATGAGTAGAAAGGTAAGTGTGCTTGAAGAGACTGACCTGGTAGAGATGCAGTTTCCCTCGTTGAGCCCCACCCCTCTCAGCCACGGGGAGGACCTGTGGTCTGCCAGAAGGCAGCTGTGCTCACTGCTGACCTCACAGGCTCATACTCAATGCAGGCCAGGGCCCGGTCTCTGTTTGGGGGAATTAACAGGCAGAGGTAAAAAAATATTCTGCAGTGTTTTAATTAGTCTTTAATTATGCTCCATCTCATTACCCCAGCAAGGACTCTTACGTGGCCTCTTGCGCTGCCAGGGGAAAGGGAAGTGGGGAGATCACGGGCTTTTTCTCCCTCTTCTGTCTGCAGCTGCGTTCCAAATTTGCAAAGCTTTCTGATCAGTGGAGTTGGGCATGAAAAGACAGAAGCATGTCCTTCCCTCAAAAGCCCACTGGAGTCGAGGCAGGAAGAGAAAGAGGACTTTGAAAGTGATAATTAAAAGAAAAGTGCGGTGTAGGCCTTTCAAGTTCTCTTGGGCTCAAGATTCCTTTTTCATTCCTCCAGCACGGGCTGCTTCTTCACGAGGTGGAAAGAATGTCTCTCAGGGGCGGCTTTGATGCCGCACAGCAGCTGAAGCCAGGGACTCAGGCTCAAAGGCAGGCATCTTTCTCAGGGATGGTCTAATTCCCCAGGGGCAGCGTGCAGATAGCGGAACAGGGTGTGCTGGGAAGATTAACCCTGGAGCTGAGGCATCTGAGGAGGGAAGGGTGCTCACACTCTTCTAGCCCATCTCTCACAATTCCATCACGACTTGGAAGCATCTCCTCTAGCGTCTGCTCGACAGCGGGGCAGGCTCACAAGCCTACACGGCAGCCCATCACACTGCCGAGATGCATGTTCTTTACACCAAGTTCTTTTAATTTCCTTTCAAATCCATTCACTACACATTTGTTTCAGACGTGGGTTGGGATCTTAGGTTTGCCATTTGCTCGCTGGGTAACTATCCACAAGTAGTTTAATTTCTCTGAACCTCAGCTTCCTTATTTGCAAAATGGGGACTAACAGCCATATTTAATTATTTGGGTTATTATGAAGCATATGGTAATGTAATTGAAGATCTTTAAAAGTTTTTCCAGCACTGGATGGGGGTGCTGAACCCAGGGCCTTCCACATACTTCACAAGCACTCTGCACTGGGCTGCTCCCTCAGCCTCTTTTGAAAAATTTTGAGACAGGGTCTCACTAAGTTATGCTGGCTGCTTCTGGCCTACAACTTGAGATCCTCCTGCCTTCACCTCCTGACTTGCTGGGATTACAGGCATGCACCACCACACCCACCTTAATTCAAGATCTCAATACAGGGCTTTGTGCATATTAAACATGCTCCATTATATACCAAATATGGTATATATTGTTGTTGTTGTTAGGTGCCAAGTTGAGTCGGTATCCGACTCATAGCGACCTTCATAGGGTTTTCAATGACTATTTCAGGATTGCTTTGGGAGTGGATTGCCAGGCCCTTCTCCCATTTTTGCAGTGCTGGGAATTGAACTCGGGACCTCAGAGACTGCAGCGCAGAGCTCTACCAACTGAGCTAAATCCCAGCCCATGGTGTATATACAGGATATTATAAACCACATATTATGATTTATCATAGTGACCTTTATCTGTGGCTGGGGAATACTGGAAGGCCAAGTAGACCATGCAGTTTAGGGTATACAGGGACCACGTCTCTTTTGTTTGTTTACTTCTACACTTCCACAGCATAACATGAGGCATAACACATAGCAGGTCCTCCATAAATATCTGTCAGAAGAAATGAATAAATGCATAAGGGAGATAGATGTACTGGAGTATGATGAGATATAGCTATAAAGAGAAGCCCAGAGTGCTGTGGGAAGAGAGAAGAGAAGGTACTCCATTTCTGAGAAATAGTCCCTAGCTAAGAGGGGATTAAGTCATTGGTTCTGTGAAGGCCACCTGTACTTTCCAGAGAATATTCCAGAGAAGCAAGTCTAAGACTTCTTCTACTGTCCCTCCAAGTCATTTCTCACAGAATACAGTTTTTCTTCCTGCCATGTGCTCTCTCACTTTCATTACTCCCCTTTTATCTCCTAAGGAGACCAGTGTCCTTCTAATTATATGACCCAGAACACAGGCCACAGTCTGCCCAGCACTGGTTCCAGCAAACTCGCGGGCTGTGACCTGTAAAGCCAATATCCCCCCCCACAAAAGGTTTTCAGCCTCCACCCTGTTCTTTAGCCCATACCTCTTCCCACACCTCCACATGTGGTTGATGTGTTAAACTGAATTAAACGGGTTTCATTTTATGTGTAGGAGACCAGTGGAAAAGGGAAGCTGCCCTGGCATTTCATAAAACCACCACTGGGATGGCTGCCAGAGGGCTCCACTGAAACTGGGGAACTGCAGGCGCATCTCCTTATGAGCTGAGTGAGCTCCCTCCAGCCATGGCATTTTGGCTGAGGCGCGGATGTTGAGAAGTCATTGCTCACTAGGGAGGCTGTGTGCTTCAGGGATGTCTTCACCACATACTATCGCTGTCAGAGAAGACAAGTCCAGGAGGGGCTCAGACGCCTGTACTGACCGGTCCACAGTTGAGCATTTCCTTTCGTGTGTGAGAAAAACCATCACCAGCTTTCAAACTCATATTTGCACAGATATTATGACCACTTACTTAAAGTTTAAGGGTGAGGTGGGTCATCTTAGAATACTGAGCACATAAGGGCATGGGTGAGGTGCAGATAGTGCAAAACGCCAGGACAACTCTGGAAGACCCAGGAAAGGCATCAGGGAATTCTCCCCAGGACTTGGGGGACTCAGTCTCCACAACTGTGATTGCTCTAAGCCTCAGTTTCTTTATCTGTGAAACAGAGGCTGATAATGCCACTCAGCCACCATGCAGATTGTATGTGAGGCTAAAGTAAGAAAATAAGAACAGTGCCTGCCATTTGCTAAATATATTTACTGAATTCTAGCCTGGGGTTAAAGTCTTCATATGATTTATCTATTCAATCCTTCTAGCAATCCTAGGTAGTTGTTGCAATCCATCTGCCCATTCTACAGAAGGAGAAACTGAAACTCAAGAAGAGATGAAACAACTTGACTAGGGTCGCACAGATGAGAGAAAGAGCCAGAATCTGAAGCCAGGTCACCCAGATTTCAAAATCCTTACTCTTCCCCACCTCTGTGACATGCACGGTGAGCTCTCCTCAGAGCCTGGGAAGAGAACAGCATCAATAATACGGAAGGTGAGCTGGGTGAAGGTGGCGACTTGTCTGTTTTCTTCATTGTTGTGACCCCAGAGTAGCTGAGATAGTTTCTCAGTTTCTATAACACACTCTGGATGCTTGATAAATGTGAGAGAAAGAAAAAAGAAGGCAAGGGAAAAGAAAGGAAGAAAGAGAAATAAAGGGAGGGAGAGACGGAAGGCAGGATAGATGGGTGGAAGAAAGTGAGGGAGAGAAGAACATAGAAGTTATCATGCTCTAAGCATGAAAACCAAAGTTCAGGAGACTCATGCCGTGGACATCAGCAGTTGGTGGTAAACACAGGCACTGCTTCCATCACTCCTGGGACATGACATCAATGATAACGCATATTTGACCAACTATCTTTGAAAGCTATTTTGATGTAAGCAAAATATAAATATCAACACATGTATCTATGAATATACTGTCGGTGAGAATATAAATGAAGGAAGGTTTTTTTCTTTTTCTCCCAGTTCTGGGGGTTGAACCCAGGGCCTTGCACATGTTAGCCAAGTGCTATATCACTGAGCCACATCTCCAGTGTCTTTTTATTTTTATTTTTGATACAGGATCTCAATTAGTTTCACAGGCTGTCTATGCCCTCAAACCTGTGATCCTCCTGCCTAGCCTCCCACATCACTAGGATTACAGGTGTGTACCACCATGCCCAGCTAAAGGAGGAAATTTTTAGCGAATTAGTTTATTTTAATTAGCATACAGTATAATGGGTTTCATTATGGCATTTGCATATAATTATATTATGTACTTTGCTTTTTAATTTGGCTCATAACCTTACATTAATCCCTCCCCCTCCCACTGTTCCCTTCCCTCATCCAGATATCCCTCCTTTTACTTTCTAATCTTACATATACAAGTTTTCTGGGGTTTTTTTTGTTTTGCTTTTCAAATTTAGATTCAGCATATAAGACAGAATATGCAGTATTTGTCTTTCTGAGTCTTACTCATTTCACTTAATATGATGAGCTCCATTTCCATCCTTTTTCCTGAAAATGACATAATTTCATTCTTTATAGCTAAATAAATGCCACATGTGAGAATAAAATTCCACATGTGCTTTTTTTTTAATCCATTCATCTGTTGATGGGTATCTGATTCCATATCTTGGTTACTGTGAACTGTGCTGCAATGAACATGGAAGTATAAGTGTCTCTGTGGTATGTTGACTTAGGTTCCTTTGTATATACACCCAGGAGTGGTATAGCCAGATCATATGATAATTCTATTTTTATTTTTCCGAGAAACCTCCATACTGACTTTTATATAGCCGTACTAATTTATAGTCTCACAAGCAGTGCATCCTTGCTAGCATTTGTTGTGATCTGTTTTGTTGATGCTAGCCATTCTGATTGGAGATGATATCTCAACATCATTTTGATTTGCATTTCCCTGATGGCTAGGGATTGGAAAAATTTTTTTCATATATTTATTGGCCATTTGCCTGCACCTGGACCACTGTGGCATCTTATCCCTTCTGATCTCAGAACCTAAGAGGGTCGGGCCTGGCTAATAATTGGATGGGAGACCTCCTGGGAACACTAGGTGCTGTGGGCTTGGGAGAAGGACCCAGCAACCCACTCCCAAAAAACAATCAGCCATTGAAAGCCCTATGAATAGCAGAGAAGCACAATAGTGTTTCATCTGTCATACGTAGGGTCGCTATGAGTAGGACACCGACTACACAGTACCTAACAACAACAACCACAACTGGCCATTTGTACTACTTCTTTTAAGAACCACATTGTTCAAGTCAATTGCCCATTTATAGATTGAAATTTTTTGGTGTTTAAGTTTTTGAGTTCTTTACATATTCTAGATATTAATCCCCTGTCAGATGTATAGGTGACAAATATTTTCTCTCATTCTGTAGGTTCTCTCTTTATTGTTTCCTTTGCTATACAGAAGCTTTTAAATTTCATGCAATCCCGTTTGTCAATTCTTGATACTATTTCCTAGGTTATTTGAAAGCAATTTACAGATTCAATGCAATCATCATCAAAATTCTGTGATGTTCTTTTTTCTTTCCTCCCTCCCTTCCTTCCTTCTTCTTCCTTCCTTCCTTCATTTCTTCCTTCTATCCTTCCTTCCTGCCTGCCTGCCTTCTTTTATTTCTTTACTTATTTTTTGTGGTACTTGGGGGTTGAATCCAGGGTTTCACACATAATTTGCAAGGGCTCTGCCACTGGGTCACACCCCTAGCCAAATCTTTATTTTGAGTCAGGGTCTTCCTAAGTTATGTACACTATCTGGCCTCAAATTTGCAATCTTCTTACCTTGGCCTCCCAAGTCACTAGGATGACAGACATGCATCACTATACCCGTCTCCAATGATAATCTTTATAGAAAAGGAGAAAAAAGTCCTAACATTCATATGGAAACCCAAAAGATCACAAATAAGGAAATCAATCCTAGAAAGAATGATACAGGAAATATCACAATATCTGATATCAAATTATACTGCAGAGCCATAGTAACAAAAACAGGATGGTACTGGCACAGAAACAGACATGTTAGACCAATAAAGAGAATAGAGGACCCAGAAATAGGGAATGCACTTCAAGATATAGGCATAGGTAAGAAATTTCTTAAAAGGAGGAAGATTTTATAGAAGGTAATTCAGCATTATGCATGAAAGTGGGATGTTTTGACTCAGCAGTGCTATTTCTTACATTCTCTCTCTTATATAAAAACTGGGGCCTCAAAGACAGCGATAACAATGTTATATCAGTGAAAAACTGGAATCAACATAAATACTCATTATTTACTCATTATTTATGAGAATGTTTAAATAGATTATGGTACCTTCATTCTATGGAGCCTGTTCAAAAGAATGAAGTAACATGTATAAAATGACAAAAAGATTTCCAAGATAAACTACTGGTGAGAAAAGCAAGTTACAGAATAGTACATAATATGTCATTCGCATGAAAAATAAGATACAAACATAGTATTTACGTGTATGGTATAAATGCTTAGAAAGAGGATTGGGAAAATGCACCCCAAACCAATGACTCTGGTTACATCTGGGGAGTGAATCAGAGTAGGGAAAGTTGAAGGTAAACTTTCAGATTTTGCTTTCTATGTTTATGTATGGCTTGAATGTATTTGTATATTGCTAATACAAATTTATAAAAGAACTATAAAATAGTTTTAATTTTTCTGAAGACTCATGAACATCATCCCCTAAACTGATGGATAGTTTTGCCTTATCTTACATTGTTCCTTTACTAATGTCACAAGCTGATACCTGGATGCTCAACCTATTTTTTTTTAATCTAGATGCAGAGGTGTGCGCATACACATAATTCACTTGCAATCACCAAATCAAGCAAACTGGAAATGGCAGAGGACTTAGAGATGACGTAACCCATCTCTTGTTTTAAAGGTTCAATGACTAGTTTATGGCCTCACAGCAAAGGGCCATTAGGGTAGGAACTAGGATCTGGCTCTTTGGCTCCAAGTCCATGGTCCAACGGAACACTGTGTAGCAGGAAAGATGAGATGAGAGCAGAATGACAGCCCAGAAGGCCACCAGTGGCCTCTCCCACTGCACTGCATCATCTACTGCACCAACAATGCCCAACACTGAGCAGGTAAGTGTGAGGCTACCAGGTACCCACACTTCTTTCAACACATCATGATCTGCACAACACTGTGCTAAAAAACCATGACTCCACTGTGAAAATCCTACCAGCATTTAACAGCCCTTGAGGTCTCTGATTTCTGCCTTGAAGTGGGTGAAGGCAGCAGGTAAGTTGTCTATTACAGAACTGAGGAACACAGACCTTTCTCAAGCCCAGCTGTTGCAGAGATTTTAAGCTGCCCCTATCTCTCTTCCTTTGTTCCCCCAAAATGCTATGTCACCCTCACCAAGATATTAAATACACATACTCTACAATTCCTAAGTCATGTCTGGGACACATTATTTAACTTTCCTTCTGAGGTGCCTTGGTTTTAGTAGTAATGCATGCAGCAGATGAGCTTACACCACTAGCCCATAATTATTCCACTTTACTGTTATTTCCCTCCATGAAACACATTCATTCCTAAAAGACATGTAAATCTCATCTTTTTACCTTGAATTTTGTTTTAAATGCTCTGAAAGAGCACTTGATTTAGAAGGATCTTCCGGTGAATAATGTTTTCAATGCAATCAATCAGCTGCTAGATGATGCCATCCCATATGGTGCCCACCAGCCACACCTGCCTACTGAGCATTTGAAATTTAGCCTGTCCCAGTTGAGATTTGTTTTTAGAAGAAAACACACATCAGAAAGCTTGAAAAACATCTCATTAAAAACTTTTCCATTGACTGCATGTTCAATAATATTATGAATATAAAGATTAAATAAAATATATTACTAAAATGAATGTTCCCTATTCCTTTCTTTTTGTTTTTTAGCATAGCTCCTGGAATATTTAAAATTCTATATGTGGCTTGCATCATATTTGGACAGCACTGATTGAAATAATTGGTTTTATAACCTTGGGTTTTTTTAAGTCAGTTCTCTTTAGGGGAAACATATCTTCAGAAAATAGCCATAACTTACAAATAGACATAAAAGCTGGACTTTTAAAGGGACTATTTAAATTTAACACTTGATCAATTGAGTATTTATTAATACAAGTTGGATGTAGTGCCCTATGGATTGACTCCTGACCCCAAAGAGTTCACAGCTAAGAAGATGGATTAGGCCATCATGCATATAATTAAAAGTGCCAAACTTTTCCACTACTCCCAAACCTCAAAAGGAACAATGGTTCAAATGTTTTAAAATGTATTTTAGGTAGAAGTAATCTAAAATTCAAGTGTAGATCATAGGTGTCTATTTGAAATCTAGAAAGTCACAGGAATTGCTATAGAATTGGTAGTCTCCCAAATCAAAAGCAATAATTAAATCATAAAAAATTCTTTTAAAATTGTATTTTCATGACTTTTTTTAAAGAAAGGAAGAAGTCAGCCTCTTTTACTATCATGTGACTTGTAAAGGGACAAGGGACAGGTTGGTCCAATGGCATGTCATGTCGCCAAGTCCATAGTAAAAGAATGTTTATAATTAAATGGAATTAAGCAGGCAATAATTAAAGACTATGGGTATTAATTTGACCTTTCCAAGATTGGCAAGTTTTTTCAGGTGAAGTGAGTAACTTCTATTCCCTTCTAGCTAAAGGCTGAGGTAGAGTCTACTACTGTAGACACACACACACACACTCCTGGCTTGGGTCTCTGGCAGCCAGGTTTATGCAACAGGGTCCCTCTTCTGGACCCCAGATGACTGACAAGAGCTGAACCATGCAGATGATCTGTTTTTCCACATTTTACACTGAAACAATAGATAGCCTGATCTGATTGTTTACAGGGGGGACAGGAAAACCCAAAACTGAGAATTTAGAAAAGAAGTAGCAAATATCAAGAATGAGATGACACAGGGAAGGAACAGAGAGTGCATGTGGTCTTTGGGAACACGGAGTAATTCCCAAACCTTCAACTGAACCCCTCATGAGACTCGGCTGACCTCTGAGCTCTCAGGTTCCTGAAGGTACCCTGTGTTCACAAACTAAACTTTCCTACCTTATTCTGAAGTGACTTCAGCCTAACAGTCTTAACCCAGGTAAGCCAGCTACAGAACAAATCCTGAGTTTTGTACCTATAAGGTGGACCATAATGAAGATCTCAAGATGGTCCAAAATTAGCTATCCATACTCCTACCAGGTGGAAACTTCTACAAAGAGAGGGGCTTGGAAGACAGGTCATGAGCCACGTGTGATCCACAGTGGGTGATATGTACAACTTGGCACTAAGTCCTTGATGGATGTGGTGATCCCCCATCCAAAATTGTGACCCTCAAGGGCCAGTTCACGTGGAATGCCCTGGAGCACATGAACTGGATTCATCTGTCTCCCTTTTTGTTCCCACAGTCTTTCCTTAGTGCCAACATCTCTAAAATGACCTGGAAGTTATTTACAGAGTGGCTACAGAATCCAGAAACTTGGGCCAGGTGCAGTGGCTCACATCTGCAATGACAGCAACTTGGGAGGCAGAGGCAGGAGAATCACTGGCTTGAGGCCAGAGGCAGCCTGTGTAACTTAGCGAGACCCTGTCCCAAGATAAAAAATTTTAAAATGGGCTACGTGTGCAGCCCAGTGGTAGAGCACTTGCAAAGTAAGTGTGAGGCCCTGGGTTTAGCTTCTAGTACTGCAAAAATAAAATAAAATAAAATAAAATAATTAATTTTTTAAAAATCCAGAAGCCTTTGTTTTTACAGATTGAAGGTGGCCTTGATGGCACAATATGTAACCTGTTTCCAAACGTGATAGGAGCGTCTGTGAGTGTCTTTCTTCTCCATCACATTGAGCTCCTCAAGGGTTGTTAAATGCCTTCGAGTTTGTATTCAACTCATAGCGACCCTACATATAACAGACGAAACACTATTGTCATGCTTCTCTGCTATTCATACGGTTTTCAATGGCAGATTCTTTTGGGGGAATGGGTTGTTGGGTCCTTCTCCCAAGCCTACAGTACCTGGTGTTCCCAGGCAGTCTCCCATCCAAATACTAATCAGACCTGACTCTGCTTAGCTTCTAAGATCTGATGCCACAGGGCTATAGCCGCAGGCTTCGTCAAAGGTAGGGTGCACATACTGTTCATCTGTCTTCCCCGCCTACACACAAATTTGACAGTGACTGTGCCAACACCTAGTAGTTACTCAGCACATGTTGAGTGCTCTCACTGCATGGAACAAATTTTACCCCAAAGACAGATTATTCCTCTCATTCCTCTAGTTTCTAGCCTTCTTCCCTCTCTTGCTAGGTTCTACGTCTCTGGTGCTAGACTGTTTTTTATTGAGGGGCTGGGCGGCAGTAAATTCTTTCTTTAAGGGCCAGATGGGATGTATTTCATGTTTCACTTGTGCCTTTCACAACTGTTCAACTATGTCATCATAATACAAAAGCAACACAGGCAACACTTAAATGAAGGGGTATGGATATGTTCTGATAGAAGTTTACTTTTAAAACAACTGGGAGACTGGGTTTGGCCCATGGGCTATGATTTTCCAACTCCTATTCTAGAGGGAAACAGCACATTAAATTTTTAAATAAACTAAAAGTATCTAATAAAAGTAAGTTTGCATTTCTTCCGCTCCAGATTCAGTTATCAAAAGTAACCATTGCAAAGAACTGCTCAGGGGTCTTCCAGAAATTTCCCATAAAAATGCATGTGTCTATGTAAAAATGGTTATGAAAATATTTATAAATCAATTTTAAACACCCATGGTATACACTATGTAATATTCTACACCTTGAACTCATGACTTAATATGCCTTGGAAACCTTTCCATATTAGATCATTCTTTTTAATAAATTAATGTGCTCTCACTGAATAGATATACCATGCTTAGCCAGGCATAGTGCCACATTCCTGTAATCCCAGCACTTGAGACACTGAGACAGAAGGATTGTGCATTTTAGGCCAGCCTGGGCTGCACAGCAAGACACTGTGACAAAAAAAAAAAAAAAAGATATATCATATTTTATTTAAACAGGCTCCTGTTAATATATAAATTCTTTACATTTTTTTTTTGTAACTTGAATAGTACTGTAATGAACATCTTTGCACACATGAAGTACATGTGTTGGATACATTTCTGTAATGGGAGTTCTCAGGTTAAATGGTAAGTGTGCTTTAAATTTTTCAATGTACTGGCAAATTACCCACTAGAGAGGGCTTACAATTTACATTCTCATCAACAATGTATGGAAAAAGAAAGACACTTTATGTAAGGTGCATTTATGTGTGCCAGATGAAGAGGTAGTTTTATATAGTATATAAACAATGTATAGAAAAATAACTGCAGAGCTCCATTAAATAAAAAATTTCTAAATTTTTTGTAACTGTTTCACTCATCCTTTAAAATTTGCAACAAAAATTTTAAAACTATACAATAAATACCATTAAAATAAATACCCTTTTATTTTAGGGAAGATATAAAACTGTTAAGAAGATAGACGAAAGGAAAGAGAAAGCTGGCAAAATTCAGAAAAAGCACAGGCAGTTAAAAAGAAGTAGAAATGTTTAGGGAGACGATTTGAACCTGATGTAAACATTACATATGTATACTATGTATCAAAACATCACATGATAACCTCATTAATATGTATAATTTTATTCAACCATTAAATTTAATTAACTCAAAATTAAAGAAAACAGAGAAAAGGGAAGATGTACATGGCAGATAGATGCCACACAATGAGACTGGCAGAGAAAAAGTAAATGCTGGAGACCTGGTGAAGCTTTGGGATTGGATACTCACAGTTGGGCTTCTTTTGGATTATGCATTTGTGCTATTTTGTATCACTAGGTGTGGTGTGTTTCTGCCCAGGCCCTAATTCCTCAGTTCTCCCCTCATCTATACCTTTGCCATAGCATCTTCAGTGTGTGTCTCCACTCCTTGACTTTGAGTTTGATCATCTGACCTGTGTTAGCCAACGGCATGTGTATCAAGGTGCCCCAGGGCCAATTCTGAACTTATTCTCATATGGTTCTGTCATCATTTTGAGAGAAACATGTTCTGAGTAGCCTGCGGGTCCAAGGATGATGACAGATCAGTGATACACACCTGGAGCCATGTCAGCTGAGCCTGGGATATATGAGCCAGCCCCCAGCTGACCTGTAGACATGTGATCCAGCCCAGTCTACACAGCAGAGCCCAACCTAGAATGCCCAACTCTCAGCCAACCTGCAGACTGCCCCAACAGGGAAAATGACTCCTAGTTTAAACTAGTAAATTTGAGGGTAGTTTGATCAATAATAATAATTCATTAATTAGTATATCATACAATCAAAGAGGATGGATTTTGCCTAAGTCCTCAAGGTTTTACATTCACTTAACAAATACTTAGTTAGTACCCACCCTGTATAGGAATTAAACCAAGTTCTAGGGATCCAGTGAAGACTAGACCATGTCCCCACTCTTACAGACCTGACTCTAGTAACAGGAAGATGGCAGCAAGCAAATAAAACACAATGCAAAAACCCAGCAGATGCTAATGATCATGACGTGGCTGATAAAAATGAGTGGCAGGCGGTTTTAGGTTACATGGACAGCAAAACGTTGCTTTGAAAAGGTGGCATTTCATCTAGCTGGACAAGAGGAAGCCAGCTTTAGGTTCCAAGAGCAGAAAGCTCCACGAAGAGGAAAGAGCAAGATGAGAGGCCAAACATGAGAAAGGAGGCGGTGCCTTCAAGATGCTGGAAGGGACCAGTGTGGCAGGGACTCCGGGAGTCCTATCCTCAAGGATCCCTTCTGCTCCATGTACACAGTTAGTGCCTCTTTGTAACTGAAAAAGTGTGTTCACTTAAGTCAGCAAGAGGTCTGCATCAGTTGTAATCTCACTACTCCAATAAACTAATTATCTTTAATAAATGTGGCTTGGACTTCAATTAAAACTGGAAACCCATCCTCACTGTGTCCTCCTTTAAAACAGCCATCCACTGCTTCCTCTGATCTTCACCAAGCAATGAGCCCAAGTGAAGCAAAACAACTGTGAGTTAATGGCCTAGAGGGGGTACAGACAAGGCTCCAACCACCAGGGTCAATACCCAGGGAAGCAACAGCAGCAGCAGGTTTGCATCAATCCTGTGGTTCTGCTTTTTCAAACTGACTTTTAACTTTGGTGCAAAGGCTCTTTGTCTAAAGGAAGAGGTGCTCACCCTCTGAGGTACAAGCAGGTCTAAGGGTTTCTCAGAAGCAGGGCTATTCCAGGTCTGGCTTGAACTGGAGGAATATAGTGAATGTGTCTGCCTTGAAAAGACAGCATGATATTTTCTAATCCCCAGAAATTAGCTTGTCATTTAGACCCTGGAAAGGAGGACACAGTTCACCTGCAGCTCTTAACATTCTATGACCATGGGTGGATGACCTAACCTCTGTATACTTCAGATTTTTAAAATGTTGATTATCATAACTAACCAATCACAGGTTGTTATGAAGTTTACATAATACGGTTTTATGTCTTTTATAAACCATGAAAGGTCATTTAATTGTGAGATCTCCTGGTTATTAAATATGTCATGACTCTCAGAGGGGGTGGATTGCTCTTTATCTCCACTGAACAGGAAGTCTGAAGTTTATTTTGATACAAAAATACAACAGTTTAAAATAAACATGGCATGTACTATTATTATCCAAGTGGTAATCAACACTATTTTATGACTATTTATTAATAAAATGCCCAAAGATTCCTAAGGGCAAATAATCACCTAGTCTTTGCCACGATTTTCCTATAGCCATACATGGGAATAGAGCAGACTTTTCTTCCCTAAATATTCCCATACTGAGATTCTGAGTAGATTCCATTACATATCAACAACGAAGAGTCTAAAATATGCAAAGTACAGCATTTGTGTTTGGACTATATTTATATTTTATGTGATGGCCTGACATCTGAGCCAAAAATAAATATTTTAGAAATCTCCTTAGCATCTCTCAATCCCTTAATTGATCCTTCTGCCAGCTAAGTCTCTGTCTTCAGCATTCAACTTGTAACCCTTGAGTTACAAGGAGCAGCGCCCGCTCTGCTCTCCTTAGAAGCAGATGGAGCGAACTTCACCAGCTCTAGCATCAAGTCCTAGCGGTTCCCTCAGAGTCCTGGCTGCTGCCAGCGTGTAGAAATGATGTGGCTTTCACTCATGCTGCTGGTGGCACCACAGGGAACAAATTACATCCCTTGGCCTTTCCCTTATGGATTTATAAAACCACCAAGAATCATTTGCTTTTCCCTCATGGGCTTACTCTACAAAGGTAATATCAATGCTGCTGGCCAACTCAAAAATTCATGGCATAAATGTCAAAACCCCATTCTAAATGATGTTATTCACATAGAAACTGTTTTTCCTAGGTTGATTTTAATAATACGCATTGCATAGACAACCATCTGCTTACCAGTGTGTCTTAGCACACTGAGGGTAAGAAGAGAGAGCTGGATCCAATATTTAGACTTATCAATAAGTAAATGGAAGACATTATGTGAGGGTTTTCTATTTTCCCAAAAGAGTAGCCATAGGATTCCTGTAGTGAGTTTTTCTTAACCACTTAAAATGATCTAATTCATTAGAGGGCTAGGATTTAGCTCAGTTGGCGGAGCGCTGCTCTGCAGTCTCTGAGGTCCTGAGTTTGATTCCCAGCACCACAAAAATGGGAGAAGGATGTGGCAATCCACTCCCACAGGCAATCATGAAACAGTCAGCTGTTGAAAACCCTATAAGGGTCGCTATGAGTCGGGCATGACTCAACGGCACCTAACAACAACAATTTATGAGGAATCAATCTGCAGTTTACTTTGGAGAATATATTTATTTCATAAGGCATTGACCTTAGAAATTCTGTTTCTTGGGTTTTTTTGTTTGTTTGTTTCTTTGTTTGTTTTGTTTGTTTTGTTTACTTCAAACAGTCTGCCTTTCTGGAGCATATGAGAGCAGGAGTTTAAGGAGGTTATATTGTGTGTTCAGTAGATATCTGACAAATACATGTTGAATAACTTGAGGGAATGAAATAAGACAATTGAAGGGGTAGGTGAATAGATGGGAGAGTGACTGAATAAGCAAATGAAATAAATGAATTGGTCTTTTGGAAGAAGATTTTCTGAAGCAAAAGGAAGTGTTTCCAGCGATGTGCTCACTCATGCCTAAGGGAGGCCCTTGCCTAGACCACTGCATTCCAAAACACTGGCATAAATATGGAATCAAAGGAATACTTTTCAAAGGTCAGTGTACTTGGGGTGAACAAAGAGCTGATAGAGCTGATGACTATCAGTAGCTGCCACACCACCCTGACGTCCGATCCTGTTAGATCTCAGAAGCTAAGCAGGGTTGGGCCTGGTTAGTACTTGGATGGGAGACCACCTGGGAACACCAGGTGCTGTAGGCTTAGCAGAAGGATCTGGAAGCCTACTCCCAAATAAAACAACCAGCCACTGAAAACCCTATTAATAGCAGAGAAGTACTAACAATAGTGCTGGTCACGTCACAGTGTCAGGTAGTGTTTCATCTGTTGTACATAGGGTCGCTATGAGTTGGACCTGACTGGATGGCACCTATCAACAATATATGTGTGTGTGAGTGCATGTGTGTGTGTGTGTGTGTGTGTGTGTGTGTGTGTGTGTACACATGCACATATTTATTCTGAATTAGATTAAATTTAAAAATGACCTCCACCCAAACTGCCTAAGCCAAAGTCGCTGAGAACCATTGTAAAATTCTACCCACCAGCAGCATTTGTGCATGATCACTCATACTTCTTGGTGTACCTTCATTCCTAGGCTCTCAGACTCTTAATTCTTGTGATTTTTGGTCCATGTTTGCTGCTAGGAGCCCCCATCAACAGGTACATCTGCTTTCACTCAGGTCTCATAACACCGCATGCTGTTCCCAGACATCCACTTCGCAATTTCAAACCAGGGCGTCTTTGCTTCTGCTGAGGATTCTGTACAGGGTGCTCTCCCCATTTCTTTCCCTGCTTATGAGATGCAATCATTCTTTGAAAGTTGAAATTACTAGCTCCTCATCCCAAGGCCCCTTAGGAGTCTCCTTCCCACCTTCAAGTTCTCTCATTTACTTAGTTTCCACCTCTCAACACTGTAGGTAATAATGGGAGTGACCAGAACAATTATAGACAGTATGAGAGCAGTAATAGGAGTAATAAAAGGGGGAGGACAAAATGATAATAAATTTATTGAACATTTATTATTGCTAGACACTGGGCTAATTCCTTCCTATTCATTATTTTCTTGAATTTTTATAAGGGCAGTTATTATCATCACTTTGTAGATGATGAGCCTGAGGCTTTGAGAAGGTATTTAAATTACCTGGGATAATCCAGTCAGTGAGTGGAAGAGGTGAGAGTTGAAATCCAGGTCTAACTCCATCCAGAAATAAAATGAAAAACCACCGCAGCCTATTGCCACAACACCTTGCACTCAATTCTAGGGGTCTCCATCTCCCCTACCTCCTCCTTCAGGGCCAGGAAGCATCGCTACAGTTCTAATGCTTCACTAGCACTCTTTAGGGCATGTTTTATCAAACAAATAAAAGAAGTTGGTATCTTTTCTAGCATAATCATGGGCTTGTGATGATCTCAGCTGCCCTTTGTGGATAATTCTGGGGGTGACCAGGGGAAGCCATCTGGGCTCTGACCTAAGTGGACCTGCTAACTCCAAAAGGGGGAGGGGAATCAGGCAGGAGCCATTTCAGTATGAAATTAGACTGGTTCCAGGGTCAAGAGGCCCTTCCTCCCTGGCAATTGCACAGTTTCTTGGCTGTGCTTCCAGGTGCCGGATGGATGTAGTTGGACGTTTCCATAGCAAAGTTTACTCTAGCAGAGAGAAAGAGTGTGTGCCCTGACCATGGCCAGCAGGTGAGCTGATTGAGACTGACGCCTGCCAGATTTGATCTCAGTGGCTCTTTCATCTTTTAGTGGCACCTTGAAAAGCTTTATTTACTCAGATGAACCCTGGCTGTCTACTGCTACATAGCAACGAGCAGATGGAGATAGCTCAGTCCTCGCTCACACTTCCATCTTTCTCCATGTGTCCTCATCAAAGCCAGCTCAAGACTGCCACCATTCATCAGCCCTGGGTGCTCCCTCAGGGATCCCTCTGTCCAAAAACATCAGATAAATGTGCACTGGCCAGGTCAACTCTAAATGAAGAGGAAGCCGGCAAGTGAAAGCATTTGTATCGTGTCTTAAGACTTACCGAATGTCTTTCTACCTCTTGTGTTCATTGCTCTTTTCTCATGTGAGTCCACCACATATTCTCTTAGAGTCACACTCTTAAATCAGCTTAACATTTTCAAATTTAGAGGATGAAAAGCATGCAGGCTATCATTAAAATAAATGTATTTAACAAAAGCCTCTACTAACCACCTATTAGTGGGCTCAGCATCAGGACTGTGAAGATGACCCCTGCTTTGTAGGTAAGGCAAAAAAATTGCAAATGCTAAGGAAAGTTCTATGTGGAGAGATCAGAAAATGACAAACAGGGACAGGAGGGTTGACTAGGAAGATATGCTAGGGTTGACTAGGAAGATATGAATTGTGAAGTATTTCAATGGGAATACTAGGAAGGGCTATTTTGTTCATTGCACCAAATACCTACTGAAAGCCTACCATGTTCCAGAGATGTATGACAGGGGGCGTGACCCTGTCCTTTCCCCTAAGGAGACTTTGGTCTAGTAGACAGAAAGACTAACAAATGGATCAGCCCAGTAGGAGCTTCAGAAAGCTGTGATCTTTTGATATTTGTGCCACTGAGTTAAAACACCCTCCCATTCCACAGCCACCTGCCACTGTCATATACTTATCTTCTGATCATTCTGTCTCACCCATCAGAGATTTGGACATCTGTTGCCTGTTACATGGCAACCCATCTGTATCCCTGGCTCTCAGCTTCACCATCCTTCTCTCCAACAAGCCCCTCTTCTCTTGGCCATCTGTCACCTACTGGCAGGTTACATTCTGGACCTTGGGAACACTCCCAACTTTTTCACGGTCATGAGCCTGAATTTCAGCCTTGGGCTCTGACTGCATACTCTCCTCCTTCCCTTCAATCATATCCTCTAAGGTTCTCCAGGGATTTCCCAGGGCCCTCTGTCAGGAGATGGAGTCCATGTTCTGTCTCCCTGCTACACCAGGGTGAATGGCCTGGCTGCCATTTCTTGCCTAAGTTCTTCTGATAGATGTATTTATTCCTTCCATAGATGTTTATGTAGCAACTGCTAAGTGCTAGACACACAGAGACCAGACAAGCAGAATCTCTGGTGCTCAGACCTTCCAGCTTGCTGGTGAATAAACATCTGACTCTGTGTTTGGGAGGATCCCTCTAAAAACACTCCGATAAAAAAAATTTTAAAAAAATACTATTCTTGTTTTGGTGAGTTTAATCCACTCACTTCAGAGAGAGTCTGATTATGACTGTACACTTACTTGATTCCTTTCATCTAAGAACCACAGGGCTAGAGAAGCTGAGAAATGCCTTTGCAGGCACTATCTATTTTAGGTAGACCTTCCTTTCACTGCTTTGAGCAGTTTTCTATACTTGAAGCTTTGCACAAACCTCCTAAATTCCCACTAGACTTAAAGGACTCACTCTGCCCCTGGGGAGGGGATTCTTCAAATGATAAATTCAAATATGTTTCCAAAGCTAGTCCATGAAAGTCCAGCACCTTTGAAAGCATCTGCACAAACTTTTCTGGTGCTTTATAGTGACCTAGAAATAATAGAGCACCAAATAATTATTTCTGAGTAAAAGTAGTACATTTTAATGCCATTCTTTAGAAAAGGATTAGGAGTAAAGGAACAGGACTGAGTGTGAGTCCCCACTGTCAGAATATTATAGCCACAAGAGATGTCTATTAAAATCTTCAAGCAGGCCATGTACACCCCTATTCCAAGGCCATAATGTCTCCCCTAGATTCAAGGTCAAGTCTAGACTCTTGAACAAGCCTACAAAGACGAGTGTGGTCAGCTTCTTGGCTCTCTTTCTCCCTCACCACGTTAGCAGCCTCAAGGTCGTCTTTCTGTCAAGGCAAAGTGTGTGTTTTTGTCTTCAGAACCTTTGAAATTGCTTTGCCCTGCTTGGGAAACTTTTTCCCTAGATCCTCCTACAACTGGCTGATTCTTGCCCTATGGGTCTCATCATTGCTGCTCCGAGCCTGAACAGTTCTCCATCCCATCATCCAGTTTCCTGGAATGCTTAGTAGCGTGTACCACACATGAAGTTATCTTTAGGCTGCATCATTTCAGCCATTTATTATTCCCATTCCCCTGCACAGTGTAAGCCCCTAGAGAGCAAGAGACATGGCTTATCTTGGTCATGACTGAGTCATCAGCCTCTAGAACTGTACCTGGGATGTAGTTGCCATTCAGTACATATTTTCAGAATAAATGAGTTTGGAAAAACTGAGTAATTTCAAAAGCCCTTCCCAAGTTGCAACACTTAATCTACACATAAATGTAGCCTATGGGGTAATTAATCAAAAACTTTGCTTATCATGAGCCACCAATGGCAGGCCAAAATGGAGCGCTCACAACTCCAGTGAACATTTGCCTTCCTGAGCACAATCCAGACACTCTTTTGGCCCCGGTGTGGTGGAAGTCATTAACCAGTGAGAATACCATTAGCTACCCTGCAGACTCCACTTACAAACAAGCACTATGCTGGCAAGTTTGCCAGGATGGCAGAAGCTAGTGGGGTCCTCCTCCATAGTGGCATCCAGATCATTAGAAAATTGGGTAAATGAGGCTGGAGAATAATTGCACTGATACCAGACTAAAGAACCGGTGCCATTAGCATAAAGAAAATAATTCCTTTTCATCACATTGCACAGTTTGAGATACCCAGTCTTTATTCAAACATCTAGGCAGATTATTATTTATGTGAGCTTGGTATGCAAGCCTGGAGGGAAATGCACTCTGTTAAGACATACATGTGCATTTCCACAGCCACCAGAGGCACAATGACATCACACTGAACTGATTTTTCAGTAATGGGGTTAAAACTAGTGCCTTACACCTGCATTACTCTACCAGTGGGCTACAAGTTATTGTTAAGTGCATGCCAAGTTGAATCTGACTCATAGCGACCCTAAGTACAACAGTCTGAAACACTCCCCAAACTATGCTATGCATATGATCTTTTTATATTGGAGTCCATTGTTGCAGTCACTATGCTTCCTCTTATTTTGAGTCATACCACATCAGGAAAAGCAGGTCCCAGGGGCTTTACTCCATTCCTGTCATTAAGGTTGATTCTATTCTTCCCTAGTCAATTCTTGAATGCATTCCAGCCTGGGGGGCTCATTTTCCAGCACAATATCTGACAGTGCTTCTCTTCTCTCCACAAGGTTTTCAATGGCTAATTGTTTCAGGAGTGGTCCCTCTCCCTAGTCTGGAAACTCAGCTGAAACCCATCCACCATGGGTGGCCTTGCTGGTATCTGAAATACCAGTGGCATATCTTTCAGCACCATAGCAATATTCAAGCCCTCACAGCATGACAAACTGACAGGCATGTGGGGAATGAGCTGCACAGGCATCCATTTTTAAAATTTATTTTTAGGCAGAGTCTCACTAGGTTGCATAGGCCAGCCATGAACTCACCATCCTCCTGCCTCAGCCTCCTGAGGAGCTGGGATTACAGGTATGTGCCACCATGCCCAGGCATGCTGAATATTCAAGTGCATATTCCATGTGCCTTTGGAACTACAACTGGCCCTTTCAAAGGTACTGCATGCAGTTGACATTTTCTCCTCCACTGGCTAATGTAAACACACCTTGTTGTTGTTAGGTGTTGTTGAGTTGGGTGAGACACATAGTGACCCTGTGTACAGCAGAACAAAATACTCTCCAATTCTGTGCCAGGTATATGATCTTGTTTATGTTCCAGGCCATACCTTAAGCAATCATAAATGCTTGGATTGACATCAGTCAGAATATCTTGACTACTTATAAATTTAAACATCTCTGTTGATTTCATACCTACTTAGGCTTGTGAACCTGATACATTAAATGAGACAGGACTCACAAAATCAAAGTGTTCGTTCCTAGAATTTGTTCTAAATTTGTTCCTAGAATTACGTCTAAAAAATAAAATTAGAATTTAAAAAAATAATCAGAAACATGCACAGAGGCCTTGCGAGATGCACATACTTTCTGTATATGGTAGTGTTGCATCTTCGTCAGGACCCTAGGAAGGGTCTTGTAAATGGGAACATAGGCCAGGCACAAACTTTGCCCAAGGCGCCACAGCTAATGAGGATGGAGCTGGTTCCAGCCAGGCTTTGACCCAGTCACTCCACCCCACTGCTTCCTGAGATCTCAGGCTATCCCTTGTCACCTGCAGGTCACAAACACCTGCATATCCAGCTATATCTCAGAGTGTCACTGGTGCCCAGTTCCTACAGGTAAAGCACCACCACTCTTCAGAGTTTTCTTTGCAAAAAAAATCACACTGGATTCGAGCTTAGGCCTGTGACAGTACAGTTTTCATCCTCAGGCAGGAAAAGGACAGCTAGCCCCAGGGAATTGTGCATTTCTCCATTCATTTACTCACTCATTCTCTCATTCAATAAATGCCTGCAATGGGCTATTTACTAACAGCTGAGAATACAACAGAGAAAAATCAAGCTGATCTAACACCCAAGTTAACTCATTGATAAAATATGCAAATGGTGGTAAATGGTGTAAAAAGGAAATGCATGGTTCCAGAGGGCTCCTGGTCACATCCCAGGGCTGCATGAGAAACTTCCCTGATGAGGGAGCAGGGAGCTCGAGGCTAAGGTGGAACTGAGTGCAAGGTGGTGGGTGTTGCAGGTGGAAGGAACAGCTAGAAGAAACGTCCTTTGGCAGGAGAAATCGCAGCCTGGTGTGAAACCCACAGGAAGGTGGGAGTGGACAGAACCCTGGGAGAGACGGCAAGAGAGGGCCGGGTGAGGCTGAGAGCAAGGCAGACAGCTGGCCCTGCAGTCTGCTTCTGCTGCCAGCCAGTCTCAATACTGGCCTCCGAGCAGCTTGTCCAAGGCTCCCACCTAGCCTATGAAGTGGGCGTTATTAGGTTCCCCTTTTTGCAGAGAGGAAGCACATTGCTCAGAGTACAGGAGTCCGTTTCGATATGGTCATAGAGCCAGTAACTGGGGATTCAAACGCAGACACTGGTTCTGTGCTTTCATTGTTCACTTCTGGTGCATCTTGCGTAGACTCAAGGAAATCAAGGTAGAGGGAAGTTAAGTAAGATTGTCTAAAGTCACACTGTAAGGGAAGGGCCATTAGTTGCCCTCGAGTCGGTATCCGGCTTATAGCAACCCTTATAGAGTTTTCAATGGCTGACTGTTTCAGGATTGCCTTGGGAGTAGATTGCCAGGTCCTTCTCCCATTTTTGTGGTGCTGGGAATTGAACTCGGGACCTCAGAGACTGCACCGCAGCGCTCTACCAACTGAGCTAAATCCCAGCGTAAGGGAAGGGTGGAGCCAATCAAATCAAAGGAGTCTGTTTCCAGAGACTAGGCCACTAACCATAGTGCTTTGCTGCCCAATGGTTAATAGGAGGTGCCCCCTATAGGGGCCTGGTGTTCTTCATAGAGGAAGGGAGACACTGACTCTGTGAAGGGAGCTGGTCTTTCCCTGGCCTGGGAAGACAGGGTTGCTGTAAGGGCTGGAGAAGGCACACTCAAAGGTCGCTCACTCCATCCCCTTGACCCTGACACCAAGGCCAGAGGCAGAGAAGTGTGACTTTGTCCCCTGGGCCTCAGCGTGTTTATGCATAGGGTCCTTCTTATTATCCCTGTTTTTCTGATAGGAAGAGCAGCATCTGTCTTCCAACTGCAAACCCGTGGAACAGAAAGACTCCTCCAGGGACAATAAAAACAATAGGACCCATTTGCAGTTTTGTTTTTCCTAAAATGTACATGCTTTCTCCATTTTTTCTTTTCAATCTGTGGGCTGAGTGCCAAGGCACCCACCTGTAAGCCGAGTGACTTGGGAGGCTGGGGAAGAGGATTGGAAGTTGGAGGCCAGAGACAGCCTGGGCAACTTAGTGGGGACCCTGACTCAAGATAAAAACAAAAGTGGGGTGGGAGTGCAGCTCAGTGGCATAGCACTTCCCTAGTATGCATGAGGCCCTGGGTGCAATTCTCTAGTTCTGCTTTAAAAAAAAAAAAAAAAAAGAAATCAAAAACAAATACAACAAAAAACATTTCACTGTCTAACTAGGGAACTGAGGCCCTCCTTTGAGGCCAGAGCTTGAGCTGGCACTGAGTTCTACCAACCAGCTTTGCCAGAGACGTTCTATTGGGCTTGGTTATTTATGGGCTCAGGGAGATCTCTCTTCATGGGTCTCTGGCAAGATAAAGGAATAAAACACAAACAAACAAAAAATACAGCATGCTGTCTCTGCTGTTACCTGGCACCCTGAGCATGTCATGCAGGCAGCCCTGGTAGCAAGTCTGGGCAAAGAGACTGGCTTCCCATTGCCCGGCGGCCAGGGGCCAACACCTCTCTTTTCTCTTACCATACCATCCCTCCTTCTCTCTCCATATCTGTGTGTGTAATTTGGGGGTGTGTGGGTCGCAATAGGCCACCAAATGGTCTCTCAGGCCAGCACTCAAGTTCCTCCTTCTGTCTCAGCAGGGACTACATAAAACTTTCTAACGCAAGTGGCCTCTGGCCCTTTCTGGCAGGAAACTTCCTCAAGATATGGACACGTGAGAGCACCGACCCAGGGCCCCATGGTAAGCTGAGCCTCCGTTTCAGTACTTAGCAGAGACATTCTTGATTTTGCCTCCTGGACTTGGGATCCTCCAGCTGTGCTGGCAGCTCTGTGGTGAGAACAGTTTCCCTTGTCCCCTGCGTGGGCTGAAGCACCACCTTCACACCATTTTTCTCTGCTGCATGTTGCAGCAGGAACTCCCACCCCTGCTTCTAGCAAGGGCTGTCCTCAGGGACCCCAAAACTCAGCTTCATGTTTCTCTTGACTGTACCCAGGTGAATTTATGAGCTCTACTTTGGCAATAAGAGTGCCTCTTCTTAATGCTGATAGAGTTAAAATGTTTTTTATTCCTTACTTATTTCTCTCTTTCTCCCAGGTCTGACCATTTCTCTCTAGAGGCAAAAGGGTTAAGAGTGGGGAGGCAGGATGCTGGCGAGATCCATGCCGGATCCCCTTTCCTTTCAGCCTTCTCAGTCCCCTGCTCTCCCTCAGAAATCTCCCAGAGAAGGCTGAGTCCATTGTCTCATACCAGAGTAGAGAGCAGGAAGTCCATGCTTATAGATTATAAAAATTATAGGATATTCTCCCTAGGGATTTTGAAATATACATTTAAACAACAAGCTCTGTCCAAATACAGAGTATCTTTTGAGTCAGGATATACCTCTACCCCCTGCTATGTGGTTATTGGGATTTCAGCCAACTAGAAATCTATCTAGTTAGGGCATTTCACTCTGTCCCTTTATGGATGAACAAATGGAATAGGGTAGATCTGGGGGGCCAATTTATGGGTCTGTGGTTTGAGGCTGGGCTGAATCAGAAGTTGAGGCTGACACTTAGGATAACAAAATAATTCAAATGTCTCTTGCCCCTAGAAGCCAGCTGAGGGTAGAAGTATGATCCCAGCAAGCCATATACTTCTAACACTGAGAAATTCCTTGCCCTTGACTTCTAAGAGACAGACATTGTGTTATGAAGTGCAGGCACAGCCATAAGGGTGATTTTGGCCCTTAACTACAGGATCATATTCATCATTTGAAGTCACATTCATACATTTGTATGTATTTGTAATTTTTAATTAAAAATAAAATGAAATAAAATTAACAGATAACCTATAAAATGGGAGAAAATACTTGCAAATCATATGTCTGACTAGAGTTTACATATAACAACTCCTCCAACTCAACAATGAAAAGATAATTCAATGAAAAGGTGGTCAAAAGATTTGAACAGACATTTTTCCTATGGAAGATACAGATGAAAAATGCTAAACATATTAGTCATTAGGAAAATGCAAACACACACCCCAGTGAGACACCACATCAAACCCATTATAATGGCTAAAATAAAAAGACAGATAATAAAAAGTGTTGACTACGAAGCGGAGAAGTTGGATACCCCTCACTGCATTGCTAGTGGGAATGCAAAGTGGTTCAGCCACTGTGGTAAACAGATTGGTGGTTCCTCGAAAAGCTCGACACAGAATTATCATATGACCCACCAATTCCATTCCTAAGGATGTATCTGAAAGAACTGAAAGTTGAGATTCAAATATTGTTGCTCATATGCCTGTGTTCACTCCAACATTATTCCCTATGACCAAAAGGTAGAAATAACCCAAGTGTTAAGCAACAGATGAAGGGATAAACAAAATATGGTTTAGAATACATAATGGAATATTATTCACCCATAGAAAATAATGAAGTTCTGAAACATGCTATAATATGGATGATCTTGAAAATATGCTGAGTGAAATAAGCCAGATACAAAAGGACAAATATTATATGATTCCATTTATAGGAAACAGATAGAATGAGTAAATTCATAGAGACACAAATAGAACAGAAATTACCAGAGGAAATGAGGAGTAATTGCTTAACAGATACAGAGATTGCTTGGAGTGATAAGAGAGTTTTGGAAATAGAGATGGTCATACAGCATTACAAATGTTCCTAGTATCACTAAATCATACACTTAACAGTGATTATATGGTAAATTTTATTACCAACATTTAGCCAAAAGAAAAAAGAAAACTCTAAAAAAAAAAGTAAAAGCTAAATAAATATTTGTATAATCAAATTTCTTCTGTAGTTCATTCAACTAAGTATCAGTAAGAACTGAAGAGCACATCTTCTGACTTTCAGTTCAGTGCTTTAATCCAGTGATCCTCAACCTTTTTGGTATAGGAACTGGTTTCATGGAGAAAAATTTCCTATGGACTGGGGCAAGGAGAGGGAGAGTTCAAGGTGATTCAAGTAGATTATATTACATTTATTGTGTAAGTGCAGATGAAGCTTCACTTGCTAATTTACCATTCATACTTGTACCCTGTCTGTGGCCCAGGGATTAGGAATGCCTGCTTTAATCCATCATAACATTTAGTCTTATATCTCAGTGTAAATTACACCTTCACTGATTCATGCAAATCATCTTTCAATCCTGTAAACATTCACAAAATGCCTAGTAAGTGCTCAGTGATCAAAAACTGGTGGTGAGGAGTGATGGAAGAAAAGATTTCAACATGTGGTCTCTGTACTCGAGCCTATTTTTGGCTACAGCAATTATTCTTCCTTTCAAACTTATGAATCATATCATCCCCATTTTATGCTTAGGATAGAAGGCTAAAGAAAATTACATGAACTTGCCAGCAGTGCTGGGAGAAAGCAACAGAATTGTAATTAGAACCTAGAACTATCAGAACAAAGCCCTCATGCCTCATGATATTCTCCCCACACCATCATTTCCTTGGACTACTGACCCTTCCTGTTGTCAGAAACCAGGGTCAGCTTCAAGAAGGAAAGAACCCCCTCAATGGTGGCTCAAAAGTTTGCAGCTAGTCAAGGTTGTTCATGTTCTGGGTGGGAGCAAGGATCAGATATTGCCACAATTGCTCTGCAGCTGAAAGAAGGACCACCCTGGGAGGTTATCTGCAAGTATAACACCTCGTCAGTGCCAGACTCAGCAAATAAAAAAGGCAGCTATAAACAGCAAGGGAAATTGTAGGCTCCTAAGGCCAGGATCCAGGCAAGCAACAGGTGCCCTGTGCTTTCCACAGGTTGCCCAACAGGATGGCAAGGTTCTGCCAAAGGCTCGGGTCCAGCTCTGCGTGTTTGTTAGCAGTGCATCCCTGAACTTCTGCAAGCTCACTCTGGGATGAGATATGATTAAGAGAGTGTAGAGGGGCCCTGAAGGCCAAGCCCAGACAACTGCAAGTCTACTTTGCTACAACAAGCAGATAACTGGGCAGAGGTGACTTGGACTCATGCTCAGGGCCAAAAGCAAGCCTTTTGGCTTCTGCCTGGCTGTACCACCCCAGATTTTTGCTCTCTGCTGCTTCTTTTGACACTGAGTTGAAGAATGTCTGTTTTCCCCTACAAGCATGCAAGGCTTGCTCCTGCATTCATAAGAGCTTTATTATCTCTGCATTTGGGGAACAAGTATATTTCCAGATCAGCATGAGAAGACATGCAACTCAGGAAATGAGTCGTTCTGTGGAATTTTCAGGTCATTATAAAACAGTACGCTGTGCCTTCATTTACTGGATCACATGAGGTCTTAATGCACCTCACAGTCTACTGCTCATTAATACTGCTAAGGAGCATTTGCAAAGTATTTAAAATCAGCTCCCTTTCTCTCTGCTCATTCCCTATGGTACCGTCCAGTTTCTGGGATGAAGCTGGATCAATAAACATGTTCATTCTGTCTGTTGAGACTTTCTGTCTTCCAATTAGAAGTGAGGAGCAAAACATGCTGCTTCATTATATAGAGACAGCAGTCAATTTTGGCTCGATGCTATATAGGAAATGCTGATTTCTCAGATGTTTGTGTAACAGAAACAACAAAGCATCCACTTGGAAAGCAACAAGATCTTTCTTAGCCAAACGACACAAACGTGGGCTCTTTTAGCAGCCCAAGGAAAGAGGAAGTGAGCAGGAATATAGACCCCAAGGGACTGCAGTCAGGCACTCTCAGGCCTGGGTGTGTGATCCAGTGCAGAGACGCAGTACAGAAACCTGCCAGACAGCCTCCTGTCTTGGGGTTATTAAGGCCCTGCTTGGCGCAGGCACATTACCAAATCCCCATGCAGTCAGCGTCCTTTGCCTCTGGGAGGTGAAGTGCCGGGATGCATGCATTGCCATCTGGGCTGCTATTCATGAGCCTCTCTGCTGAAAACCGGAAAGGTAAGTCCTTGGGGGTCTCCATAGGCTCCAACACCACACCAAGGCCTCTCAATCCCCAGCAGATATTGCTTTGGACTCGCTGAGACTAAAAACTTTTCAACTAAAATCTTGGAGGCAGGTTAGGGAATGTCTTGTGCTTGTAGTTCATTTCTAACATTGATACACGGAGAGAGAGAACAGGGAGGAAGAGAGACAAAGGGAAAAAGAGAAGGGAAGAAGGTGGGAGGGATGGAAGGTGCGCACAAAAAACTAAGTGGTTTGAGGGTTGGAAGGTTTCGCTTTTACAGCTCTGCCAACAGTGAACCCGGGAACTTTTTCCCTCCCTGTTTTTTGAATGGGAAACAATTCAAAACTAAAGCTGGATATTTTTTTTGTTTTTTGTTTTTTGTTTTTTTATCACAGATATGTAATGTAAAGGTCAAATGAGAAACTACATATGAAGACATTTCATCACCAATGTGACCCCAGTAAAAATGGATGACCTTGAGGCTAGTCTCAACAGAAAGATATTAAACACGCACACAGGCGCATACCCTGTATTGGTCAGCTGCTGTCACTATACAGAAAACAGACAGAAGCAAATTGATTGGGGAAGAGATATATACTGGGGGCTCAGAGGATCAATTCATAACTGCAGCAAGGCAGGGATGGTGGCAGAGATGGCAGGGCCAGCGGCAGCAGACTTCACAGCATGGTGGGGCAGGAAGCAGAGAGCATCTCAGAACTGTGAGTCCAGGTAAAATCTCCAAAGGCCCACCCTCAGAGAGCCACTTCCACAAAGGTAGAATCTCACCTCCCAAAGTTCCAGAACCTTCCCAGACAGCACCACCAGCCAGAGACTTGTTGGTAAAACACATGACCCCTGGGCGACATTCAGATATAAACCGTAACACACACAAATACCACACATGCATGTGTGCATACGCGTGCACACACAAAGTACGTATCCAAATTTGACTCCAAAATGTCTTGAACAGCAACACATATACTTTACTGAATGCTTGTTTAAGAGGAAGCAAGGTGGATTAATGCCACACTGTGTGGCAAGTGTCTTCTTGAAGAAATTCATAGACACATGTCCCATTTTCCATAGCTCCTTCCTTCACTGCAGCTGTTCAGTTCTCTCATCCCCAAGAAATTCAGCCCATGCTGACCCCATCTACTTTCCCCTCCTATTAAGCCTCTTCTCCCAGCTTCCTAGATAGTTCTTACCCAAGTAGGTTGATCCATGAACTTACTTATGTAGAGGAATCTACTTCCCCATCTTTTAACTTCTTCAGTGCTATTTTTCTACTATTACCCTGATCTACCCAACAAAGCCAACAGGTGTCGGATGTCAGCATGGTATTCTTGCACTGTGTGAGTGGTTGGCAGGAGTAATAAATAATACAGAAGAGAACTTGGCATAAAGCTTGTATAAAGGGGACCAACATGGTAAGAAGGAAGGGAAGAAAGAGAGAGACGTTCAAGCCCAAACTAATTATCATCTGTCCTCAGCCAAACATCTTTTCTCTGGATCTGTGTCTCCCACTTGTCAAATGTGGGGACTTCTGAAAAGCATTGACCTCCTAAGCCCTCAAAGCACGAATCTCTGATGGTCTCTCGGTCTAAGAATATTAAACAAGCACAGACCAGTCCTTTTCTCATTGCCATTGCTAAGCCCATATCTCAGAGTCAGCAACTCCTGGATAGGTTCTGGTGGGGAAAAAATCCCTATGAACTCAAACACTTTTCAATTAAGAAGTGATTGAGAGGATGGGTTCCCTGAGACACTGCTGGGGTGCTCCATGAAGAGCCCAGGACCATGCGACCCCAGCAACACCTGCAACGCCATCCTTGGAGTGGGTGGGGAAAGCCCTGACGAGCTGATGGACTGCATGCAGTCCTTACCAGCTGCCTCTCCAAGGTGGATTTGCAGCACAGGTCTGCATAGATCTTGAAATTCACTATGAGAGGAAAAGGGCTTGCTCATGAATGCCCATCCCAGTCCTATTGCTCATTTCAGATCAATCAGAAAAATCTCACTGTGGCAGTGATGCAGCTGGATGGCTGGCCCCATGAGGCAGCTAGGAATAATGTCCCCTCCCTATGAGGTTGCTGTGAGTCAGACCCGACTCAACAGCACCTAACAACAACAGCATGCCCACTGAAGATGCCTGCTGGCTTTCCCAGCTGGCCACCTTTTATTCTGAATGACAAAGTATTTAAAAGTGGGACCAAAAGGCTTAAACATGTGCAAATGCATGAGAGAAAGGTGGAAGTGTCTGGTTGTCCTCAGTGTGTGCTCCCTGTTTTTGTTTCCTGCAAGATTCCAGAAGCAAGCTCTCCTCTTACATCTATGGCCTCCTAAAAGCCGTCACCCATTGCTTGCTCTGACAGCCTGACTTGCTTACTTTGGATCAATAGATCCCCAGGCTGAGCCAGGTGCTCTGTTCCTGCTTCTAAGGGGCCCCACAGCTCCTGGGAAGAGTCATGTAGAGAGAAGAGGAAGAGGATGGTAGTTACACAGGCGTGAAGGCACACTGAGCACCTACTTTGCAGTCAGCCTAGTACGAGGACATGGGACAGGCACCATCCTATGCCCATATTCAACTGGGATGACCGAGGCCTCTTTGCCCATGATCATATTGTTGGCACATGTTAGAGTTGAAACCAAATACCAAAAGATGAAGGTTCCTTCAGGTGAACAAAACAGAATGTAATGCTGCAGAATGAAGGGCAATTTGACAATAGTATTAGGAGGTTTTCAAAAGCTGAAAATCTTCAAGACTGCAATTCTAATTTGTGCCCCAAGGAAGTTACTTAATGAGAATATTCATCCAAGGGTACTGATTATGTTTATAATTGTAAACCATGCTACACATGTTGGAAAATGATTAACGAGGACTGCTACATCATCTCCCCAACTTGTCTGTTAGTTTGCTGTACTGTGGGGGCTTGCATGTTACTGTGATACTTACAGCTAGGCCACCAGTACTCAGATACTAACAGGGCCACCCATTGTGGACAGGTTTCAGTTGAGCTTCTGGACTAAGACAGACTAGGGAGAAGGATCCGGCAGCCCACTGAGTCTGTCCAAGATTTTGTTTCACTTGGCTCAACAATCAACATTCATGGAAGCAGCAGTCAAGAAATCAAACGATGTACTGCATTGGGAAAAGCTGTTGTACAAAGATGGCTTTAAAGTGTTGAAAAGTAAAGATGCCACATTGAAGACAAAGATGTGCCTGATTCATACCATGGCGTTTTCAATTGTATCACATGCTTGTAAAAGCTGGATGTTGCAAAAGGGACAGAAGAGAAGAATTGATGCTTTTGAATGTAGACAAATACTGAGTATATCACAGACTTCCAAAAGAGCCTCAGATCTGTCCAAGAAGTGCAACCAGAGTGCTCCATGGAAGCAATGATGGTTAGACTGTGTCTTACGTATTTTGGACAGGCTGTCAGGAGGAACCAATCCCTGGAGAAGGACATGATGTTTGGGAGAGTGGTGGGTCAATTAAAAAAAAAAGAAGAACTTCAACTAGATGGATTGACACAGTGACGGCAACAATGGGCTTCAGTGTAGAAAAGATCATGTACACAGCATGATGTCAGGTAATGTTTTGTTCTGTTGTACACAGGGTGTCTATGAGGCAGACCTGACTCAAGGGCACTTAATAACAACTACATTAACTTTAAGAATGAATGAAGTGTATTTACTCACTTGGAAAGGGGTTTTTGACATGCTAAATACAGGAAAATAAATAGGCTGCAAAACTATACACACCATGATATCTAATTTTGTGGAAAAAAATATAAAGATGGCAATGTATCATTTATAAAGAACAAGTCTGGCTAATCCTTTAAACAGTGATTATCTCCAGATAAAATTCAGGGTGAATCTTTCCCTCCTTTTCCTTTTTTAAAAAATTCAATTGTTGTAAAATATATATAACATAAAACTTGCTATCTTAGCCATCTCCAAGTGCACAGTCCAACAGTATTACATTCACACTGCTGTGCACTCAATCTCCAGAACTCTTTTCACCTTGCAGAACTAAAACCCTGTACAGTACCCACTTATTAGCTCCCAACTTTCCTCTCCCTCAGCTCTGGCAACCACCTGTCTTAGGAATTTGACTACTCTAGCTTCCACGTACAAGTGGAAGCACGTGGTATTTGTCTTTTTGTAACTGACTTACTTAGCATAATGTCCTCAATGTTCACCCATGTAGCAGCTTGTGTCAGAATTTCCTTCCTCTGTAAGGCTGAATAAGATTCCATTGTATGCAGGCAACACATTCTGTTTTATCTAGTCATTCATTCATCAACACGAGTTTACTTCTACCTTTCCACTATTCTGAATTATCATCGCCATTTCTGTTCTCTTTACTACAAATTCTTTAGGAAATGAGTCCTTTTTTTCTTTTTTCTTCTCTCTCTCTCCCTCCCTGTCTCTCTCTCTCTCTCTCTCTCTCTCTCTCTCTCTCTCTTTTGTAGTACTAGGAATCAAACCCAGGATCTTACACATGCTAGGAGCCTTAAGTGCTGAACCACTGAGCTAAATCCTCAGCCCATTTTTTTGAGACAAGGTCTCACTATGTAGACCAGGTTGGCCTTGAATTTACAATCCTCCTGTCCCTGCCTCCAGGCCTGGGATTACAGGCATGGGGCCTCACTGCCTAGATTATTCAATTACTTTTTATGTTAAAACTGGAACAGAACTATGCATGGGGTGTGGAAATTGTGAGAAATGGTGAGCTATTTCTAGGAAAACAATATAAATCAGCAGTTTAGAAATCCTTCTTTGGAACTGCACAAACCTGAGTCTGAATTCTGAGCTACCACATACAAGTTGTATAGCCATGGGCAGATTATTTAACCTCTCACAATGGTTTTCCTCATGTAAACATCCAAGATCCTGACAAGCTTCAAACCCAAATATCTGGGCCAGACCCATATTCGGCATTTATTAATGGTGTGGGGAGAAGACTGGCGGCCTTTTCTTTCTTCATTTACTTAGGTTCCCTCCTATCTGATCCAGAAACTTACCCCAAACTCTCCCTCTGTTTTAAACACTATTTTGTCTTTCGTCTTTTCTTCTCAGGATTAACCCCTTCCTGCCTTCATACTGTTGTTGAATCCTGTGGGCCCCTAAGAAGACATCCTTTACTCCCTGAGTCAGCACTGGATGACCCCACTAAAGTGGATTCAGCTTCCTAAGAGCTGAATTTCTACCTATCCCTTTATCTCTGTTACCCTCGCCCCCACCAGCATTTAGCACATAAGAGATACTCAGAAAATATTTTTCAAAGTGAATTATGAATGAATGAAACAGTGGGAAATTAAAACAGACCCCACTTCTCTAAGTGGGGGTCTGGCATCTGCCTGGGCAGCCGATGCTGTCCCACAGCCCTCTTCCCCTCCTCCTTGGTCTCTCCACCTGAGCGGCCCACCTCTGCACTTCTGGCCGTGGCGTCCTCTCTGGCCCTCAGCCTTTGAGGTGGAGCCTGCAATGAAGGCAGGAGGGGGAAACGTACGCCCTGCTAGGGTGCAAACACACTCTCATGTAATTGCACAATTCATCCCGTGGGCCCAGCAGGAACGCGGCATTTGGAGAAATTGCACCTCTGAGCTGCCAGGATAGATCCAAACAGCCACGAACAGAAGTTGGCCCAACTGGGACACATCCACAGAGCAGCAAATATGCACAGTGAGCACTCCAGCAAAGTGCTTTCATTTCTCAAGGGAACATCCAAGAATTCCTGCCTGTCTGTGTGTTCTTTCCTCTCTCTGGTTCCAGGGTAATTCTCATCTAAGAGCTCCCCAAACCAAAACTGGAGATGGGAGCTTGAGCTTGACAATCATTTTTACACGTACAGCTTTCCTCATGAATATGTTGGCTTAATTCATGTACTTCGTGATTCTATATGGTTCCAATACACATCACGTTATTTACTGTTTGTTTTTACTTTATTAAAAAGGTACATGCTTTTTTTTCCCCCTAAGTTTTCATCTGTCTGCAGCCACAGCATCCTGGAATCCAATCCAATCCAATCTGATTTTGGAAGCTAAGCGGGGTTGGCCTGGTTCATCTTTGGATGGGAGACCGCCTGGGAAGACCAGGTGCTGCAGGTTAGGGAGAAAGACCTGGCAGCCCACTCCTGAAACAACCAGTCATCAAAACCCCTAGGAATAGCAGAGAAGCACTGACATAGTGCCAGGCATGGCAAAGTGTTGGAAGTGTTTTGTTCTGTTGTACGTAGGGTCACTTGAGTCAAAGCTGACTCAAGAGAACCTAACAACAACAACAACAACAACAACAAAACAATAACAACCACAAGTTTTTGTCCATCCTCACTTTGAGGCTTTAAGATATCTTTTATTATATAGAATAAGGTGATATTGTTTGGCTGGGCAAGGTGACATGCCTGTAATCCTAGCACTCAGAAGGCAGAGGGAGGAGGACTACAAATTGAAGGCCAGCCTGGGCTATATAGGGAGAACCTGTCTCAATCTACACCCTTCTACCAAAAAGGTGATATTGTTAATGATTTTAATACCTTTAACATGCAAAATAAAAGTTACAAAGTAAGGAAGAGGAAAATTTTTAAATTTTTGTGTAAATGAAATTTAAACATCCAGAAATGGTTCACTGAACCAGACAAACGGTCAACTGATCGTGTCCTAAATAATAACAGCTTATATTTGTTGGGGAGGGAACTGGGATTTAGCTCAGTTGGTAGAGTGGTGCTCTGAGCTGAGGACCTGGGTTTGATCCTAGCACTGCAAAAATAGAAGAACCTGGCAGCCCACTCCCAAAACAATACTGCAACAATCAGCCATTGAAAACCCTATGGATAGCAGAGAAGCACTGACAAAGTGTTGTGCGTAGCACAGTGTTGGGGAGGATTTCATCCTGTTATACACAGAGTTGCTATGAGTTGGATCTGACTTGACAGCACCTAACAACAAATATTTATTGAACACTTAACTACATCCAGGGAGAGGCACCTAGCAAACCACTCCCAAAAAACAATCAGCCATTGAAAACCCTATGAATAGCAGAGAAGACTTTTGAAACTAGACTTCAACCTAAAAAATGGAGATCACTTTTAAGCTCCTATTGAGAAGCTGGTCCCACAGAGAGTGGCTGAGGACTGGGAAGTAGATTAGCTCCCATCCCTTGAGAGACATGGCAGTTGAACAGAGAAACTGCTGAGTGATGGAAGAAGTCAGATCAAATAAGTGACAACTTGTCACAGCCAAAAATGAGTGGCTGTTAACAAGAAATATTCCTTCTCAATAGGAGGGGAGAGTCATATAAAAAGCCCAGTGGTCAACAGAAAGCCTGTGAAATATCACTGGTGGAGCAGCTTAAACACTTCTGTCTAGATACTGGTGGGAACTATAGTTCCTTAGGAACTATAGTCACGTGCCGCATAGTAATGTTTCAGTCAACCACAAGCTGCATACACAATGTTCATCCCACACATTTACAATGGAGCGCTAAAGTCCCTATCACCTAGAGATGTTGTAGCTGTGGTCATGTTGCAGCACATGGCACTGTTCACTTTGTAGTGGTACTGGTGTAAACAGATCTACTGCACTACTAGACATAAAACAGTATGTTGTTGTTAAGTGCCATTGAGTCAGGTCTGACTCATAGCAATCCTATGTACAGCAGAATGAATCACTACCCAACACTGTGCCATGCACAGGATCCTTTCTATGTTGAAGCCCTCTGTTGCAGCCACTGTGTCAATCCATCTAGTACAGGGTCATACTACATAACAATTTCGCACAGTAATAATACTTGACAGTGATAATAAATGCTATTGATTTATATATTTATTGTACTATGCTTTGTTATTTTAGAATGCACTCCTTCTACTTATATTTTTTTTTAAATCTTACTGTAGAGCTAGGCATAGTGGTGCATGCCTGTAAGCCCAGTACTCAAGGGGCTGAGGGAGGAGGATCACAAGTTCAAGGTCAACCAGGGCTATATAGTGAGTTCAAGGTCAGCCTGGGCTATTGAGCAAGATCCTGTCTCAAAAATAAAAATAAAAAAATACATTGACCTACACCATGTAGGACAGAGTTAAGTACACTCTATGTTGATCACACAGTGATAAAATCAACTAAGTACACACTTCTCAGAATGTATCCCTGCTATTAAATGACACATGAATATTCAGTTACATGAATCTGGACTATCATCACAGTTTTGAGTTGAAACTGGGCTGTGGCATCTATCTCACCCAACCTCTAAAACCTGGGAAACTAAGGCTTACGGAGGAAATCTGCCACTCACTTGGATTCAGATTTCTTAGAACAATTTTCAAAATAAAAATCACAATGCTATAGACTAGAATATATGAGTAACTCAGGGACCTTGTTAAAATACAATTTCTGATTCAGTAGATCTGAGGCAGGACCTAAGAGCATGCATTTTTTAGTAAGCTCCCAAGTGGTGCCAAGACTGCTGGTTTGAGGACAACACATGACTCAAGTGGTGGTGGAAATTTAGACTGAAGGTAGCAAAGTTGGAAGTAATGCTAAGGCTAATCCCTTCAGGGTCCAGGGAATCGCGTTCTTGAGGAACTTAGGGATCTCATTCTTGGAATGCTGAAACTAAGCTGCATTGATAATACTGTTTAAAAAATCTCCCCTTCTGATGCATTTTAAATGATCCAGCAAAAAAAATTCAAAAGTTACCATTCTCCTGTATATATTTTCTGTAAAATCATGGACAGTATTTCCTAATGATCCCAGTTAGAAAATTTCTCATGTGGAGGATTCTAGGCAGGCAGCTGAGATCAAGGGGTGGGGGTGGGTGGTGGGAGTAACTTTGCCGCAAATGGTTTCTCCTCATTCCCTACCATGTCCTCTTAAGATTCCAAACCCAGGTCCCATGATGGTTCAGGCCAAAAGCCAGGAGCTCTTTTACCAATTTCTGCCAGAAGCCAAGTGCAAGGTCGTCTGGGAGATCCTTCTCTGTACCAGAAAGCACTGGAGCAGGGTGTTTCACCCGGCCACTCGGGGATCACAGTGTTCACAGCTTAAACATTTGTTCTAAAGTTTGCACCTGATATTAGCCCCCACTCTTCTAAGGGAGAAGGGGAACCATGAGGTAGCCTCTGTCCTCTTCTTTCTGGAATAAGTCTAGACACTCATGCGCACTCCACAAAGCCTAGCCCCTGCTCTCCTCAATGATCATAGCAGTAGCTGTTTCTCTGCCTCACCTATCTTGAGACTCATAAACATGCTGGCTGTTCAGCACAGAACCATATGAAGTGATCAACCCCAAGCAGGGTTTCTCGGGATTGGCAGGTGTGACACTTCATGATTGTGTGTGTGTGTGGTACTTAGAGGTTGAACCCAGGGCCTTGCACTTGCATGCTTTGCAAGTGCTCTGCCCCTAGTCCTTTCTTTTTTTTTTTTTTTTTTTTTTTTAACTTTTTGAGCCAAGGTCTCACTAAATTACGAACCCTGCCTCTGGTCTTGAACTTGCAATCCTCCTGCCTCCACCTCCTGAGTCACTGGGATTACAGGCGTGAGCCACGGCACCCGGCTGGGTTGACAATTCTCTATTGTAGGGGCAGTGTGGTTAGCAGAACACTTTGCTTCCACCCACTAGATGCTACCAGCATAAATCATGACAATTAAAATTATCTCCAGAAATGGAAAAATGTGTCATTAGAAGATTACATGAATTCAAACACATACAGCTCTCAGAATAGGGACCAGGCAGAGTAAGGGCCTTTGAAATACCTGCTATCAGCATTTCGTGACCATCACTCTCACCAAACCTGGCGCAGACCCATCACTCAAACTGCAAACCTTGTGGGACAGTTTGCCAATTTTACAAATCTCAACATGTAAGCACCTAAGTTCCCTGTCTTTATTATCTAAGGGCAATGGAAGTGACCAGCATAGGAAATGCTTTCCCCTCAAGTTCAAATGACATAGTGAGAAATAAAATGGAGAAGAGTGTGAACTGAATCCATGAGGAGTCCGTAGGTGAGAGGTTCTTTTCACACCTGTGGATTTGATATTCTGTTTCCCTAGAAAAGTGGATAGATCAACTCTCCCAGCATAAGCTGACACCAATGCAGCTCCTTCCAAGCCCCGGGTTCCGCATCTGCCTGCCTCTGTCCCTGTATGTCTTTCACTTCTGCATGCATACAGACATGCATGTGTGCACGCTCAGGGGAAGCGGCAAGAAGAGGTGATCCAGACATTTTATTTTGCTTTGGCAAATTTACCACTGATCTAAAATGCCGATATTTTTCTTTGTTGGCTTTTGAACTCCAAATGGGAAAAGGAACCATAGACCATTTATTTGTTTTTCATGAATTCTTCATTCTGCCTCTAGAGTTGCTGAAGGACAGCAGACATGGTTCTGGTTTGTAAGATGGTCTTGTCCATAAGGGATTTTCACAGTGTCAGCACTGACACCCTCATCTTGAATCCTAAAGGTGCACTGTGCCTATGAAGAGCCCACATCCCGTAAATCCCAAGAGGAAAGGGGAGCAAGGCAGGCTGTGACACTTACCCCAGCTCACTGCAGGATCCAGAGTGAGAGATGAGATTACAGACAGTTCCTTAGCAGCCTTTCCATCACCGGAACAGAAGAAAGGACGAGGGGATCTCAAGGGAGCCTGGGAAAATGAACACAGTGACTGTATGTCTTTCTCAATGGGCAAAAGAAAAAGAAATGGCTTAAGGAAGATAATGACCTAAGAAATTGTATCACCACAATAAACAAGAGATTGCCCAGCTTTTATTGCAGGTTGGAGGTTAGGTAAATTCTTATACCTAACAAATAAGCAATTTAAATGACTCCTGGGCAGTCTCTGAGGCATCATTTGAAATACCACCTCGAATTTATTTTGCAGCAGTTGCCATGCCAACAGGATTGTATTCCAAAGGGTAGATGGACAGTCCTCCCCCCTACAGCCTTGCACCTGATATTTCAACCCTGCTGGGTTTCTCACTACTTTCTGGTCCTGCCTGGCCTCCTCTCGCCCCACACACCCCCTCAAAAGTTATCTCTAGGGGGACGCGTTCTGTATACTGAATCCCTCCCTCTCCTCTGAACATGCTGTTCACACCTCATCCAATGCTGCACAGTGACTCTCAGGACAGACCAGGAGCCCCTCCACCCTGGCATGGCAAGGAATGTTTTGAGTTAATCCTCAAGTCCAGCCTAAGGCCTGAAATACAGAAGATGGCATAAAAAGTTGGGTTGGCAAATGCCAAAAGAAACCTATCACACACCATATCTACACACAGAAGGGATTTGGGGTTGCTATTTTTTTAAGCAACATATAAAGCACCAAAGAAAATGTCTCATGCCAAAAATAGATGTTTAGAAAGTATTTAGTGAATGGACGGACACAGGAATAAACAAATGAATGCCAGATGAATTGAGGCTTTATAAAATTTTCTCTATACTCATGTCTAAAGTTTGCCAACTGAAGATCAGGCACCATTTCCTAACAGAACTCGTTACAGAAATCACATTTGCTAATTACAGAATGTTAGCCATCAGCCAGGCCTTGCCTGAAGCTCTTCACTTTGTTCCCACTGACACAACACTCTGCAAGGTGGATCTATTTGTAGTAGAGGAAACTGAAACTCAGGAAGGGAAAGTAAATCACCACCACCATCACTTAATTGTCGTAAGACAGGAAGGGGCAGAGGTGGGCTTTGGACCCGAGGCTGGGTGGTCTCCAGGTCTTTCTCCCATCTGGCTTGACAACAAGCCCGGGGCCCACAATGAGACAGACCTGGGCCAATCCTAGCCTCACATGGTGTCTTCACTCTAACATTGGGCAAACAGCATGGCCTCTCTCCACCCCAGGCTCCTCGAATGTGAGAAGACCGTCTCCTTCCCGTAGATTGGGAAGAGCACAGGGGACCATGTGTGCAGAGCACCTGTCCTGTGCCTGGCACAGAGAAGACGGCAACAGCTGAACAGGAAGTCAACAATGACTAGTGATAGTCCTAATACTTGCACAAAACAGAACTTATTCTTTATTTTTAGAAATGTAGACCACTCAAGGACAAGGATCAGTTCTATATTTATGTGGTTCTAAACACAAGGCATACCCATGTGGACATTTAGACAGTAAGTTCTGTTTGCAAATGTCTTTCCCTCCTTCTGTGGAGAGAAAAAAAAAGAACTAATACCATATTATATGTGCATGTTATTAGTGAACACATTTATATAGTATCTCGATATATGTGTTTATTTCTGTTTGCTTGATACTATCCTTCATTTCTCAATCACTAGCGAACAGAAAGATTTCTATCTTTAGCAGACCTGTGTCTGTCTTGCTTTATCTGAGCTTCTGTTTGCCTAACAGATGCTTATTGATTTTATTTCTGACTTCTCCCTCAATTAGCAGCCTAGTTTAAAAGCAGAAGGCAAGGAAATTATCTTGGTAAATGGAGACAGTGAGAAAGAGGAACTAAGAAGAGAGAACCAGAATCCTCCAACCACATCCCAGTTCCACCAGTTGAGCAAGTGGTGCTTGTGAATTTGGGCTCACTTTGGCATTCTAGGCAAAGAAGGACTTCCAGGACCATTTTGTGATGAAAAGTTTCTTCTGCTACATCTCAGATTCTAAAACTTTACTGTCAAATTCCTTTGTATGGCCCAGGTGGGAAGCAATAGTGCTCAACAACTCCTTCAATATTCATTGTGGTGCATCAGCTAAGATAGTGCACAGCCATGCGAGATCTGGGCGAGATGCTCTTTAGAGAATTCTGAGTAACCAGTCTGTCACCCGAGAGGACCTCCTGGCTGGAGGTATCTGCTGCTCGATTTCTGCATCATTATACAACTCCCTTAGAAAGCACTGACTGGAAGGAAAGAAAGTGAATTCTTCAAGAGAGGTTTAGAACTATAAGTATAAGGAATACAAGAAATGACTGTTGTGGCATTAGAGTGAATGAAGCCACCCAGAATTATCCATGAGAGAGGGCACCTTGATGGGAGTCAATCTTCTACTGTGGAACTGCAGTTGCTGGCAATGATACTTGGATATACCATCACCTAAAAGCTTCTAAAGAGGATGAACTCCTGAGGGCCAGAGGTAATTTTGTAAACTTTTCATTTGAATTGCTTCATACGCAGCCCAGCACAAGACACACAATCTGTCTGCCAGTCTGTCAGGTGCCGTTGAGTCAGGTCTGACTCAGCTATGCTGCATACAACAGAATGAGAGAGGCACTATATTGGACAGTGCATCTCTACTATCAACAGAGTTTTTGATGGCTGGTTGTTTTAGGAGTGAGATGCTGCATCCTTCTCCCATGTTTGCAGTGCTGGGATTGAACTCAGTGCCTGAGCACATGTGGAACAAGCACTCCACCAAATGAGCTAAACCCCAGCCCATAGTACATTTAGTAAGAAATCAATAACTATTGCCAGCAATATCTTATCTTTTTTGCAGCAAAAGTTTTATCTTAAAATAAATTTTTGGAGTCAACATAGTAGGGAAGGTGACAGAATAAAGAAGTCAGAAAAAAAATACAAAGATCAGCATTCAAAACCTTGCCTCATTGTTGTTAGATGTAATTGAGATGGTCTGACTTATATTGACCCTCATAGGGTTTTCAGTGGCTGGTTGTTTCAGGATTGTTTTCAGGAGTGGATTGCCACATTCGTCTCCCATCCCCACTTCACTACTTACTAATTATACAACCTCAGCCTTTCCGTCACTGAAATTGGTATAACACCAGGTCCTGCCTCACAGAGATGAGTAAGGACCAAAATGCAAGTAAAACACATTGCATAGTGCCTGGTACATAGTGGTGTTAACAATGCTATTGTTGGGGAAAATGGTAAGAAAGAAAAAGATATTGGAATTACTGTGGATTGCCCAAATAACTAACATTACAGTGTTTACTAGGGAGAAGAGGCATGCAGTTTTCCATTTTTACTAGGAAACGAAGTCATTTGTCTTTCTGAAAGACAGATTTAAGACAAGAAGATAATAAATACATGTTAAAATCTCGCTATCAGAAGAACATGGTCAGTGTGTGCTGGCAAATGTTCAACAACCGACTCCAAAAATGTTTCTGCATACATGTAGTTAGAAATTTTGAATCAATTTTACTGAAACAAAGAATATGCAGCATCAATAGAAGAATGGATAAAAAATTATGGTATATATACACAATGGAATACTACTCAGCAATCAAAAAAATGAAATAATGTCATTTGCAGCAAAATGGATGGAATTGAAGAAAATTATCTTAAGTGAATGAACAGAAGTCCAGAAAAGAGAAATACCACATGTTCTCACTCATATGTGGGAGCTGAATCAAATTTAAAAGAAGGGGAAAATTCTATACAGAAATTGGAACATAATAAAAAGTTCATATAAACTTAGCAGTGAAGGGACAATTTAAAGAGCAGAAAGGAGGAGAGAGGGATCTAGCAAAAGGAAGCCATGATAGGAAAAGACAGGAAGGGGAGGAGGGACAAGGAGAAGCAAGGAATGAGATAGAGGGCAACCTCAAAGTAAACAGCCCAACTTTAATAGTTCGGGAAATAATTATAATAATACGAACCATACCAAAGGATGGCAATAATGCAAATGGGCTAGATTATTCATGTAATACTGCTGACAATGTAAAAAGACAGATCACTATAGAAAAAGTTTGGGCTTAAATCACAATTGGGATGCAAGGGGACAGAAAAATATTCCCACAAAAAGATATGCAAGTAGAAGAGAGACCATTGGTGGTGGGGGGAGGGGCACAAGAGAGTAAGGGGCAATGTACAATGTGCAATGTACAATGAAATGTGTATATGGAATTATCTGAATGAAAAACATGTCAGAATGAAACACACTAAGTTGTACATTAAAAATTGCTAATAAAAAAGAATATGCAGCTCTGTACTTAAAAATAATAAAATATACAAAACTCTAAGTGCTGATTGTGACAGAATGCTTTCCTTGGTTTTTGCTGAACTCTTGCATCTGTAGCCATTCAACCTTGACTGAACATACAGTTCTAGTAGAATAGCTACAAATGTAATAGGTTTTTAAGTGTAATCTGCATTATTAACATTGTTTTACATAATGATGAATCAGGCTCCAACTTGTAGCCTTTGCCAAATCCGTGGTGGAAACGCTTTCACCTTGGCCAGTAGAAGACTACTAACAGAATGTCAATGAATGTGCAGTTGAGTAGCTTTGTGTGGTGGCACAATGTTACACAGTACTATACTACAGAGAGAGAATTTATTGTTGTTGTTAGGTGCCCTGGAGTCAACTCTGGCTCATAGTGACCCTATGTAGGACAGAATGAAACACTTGCCAACACTGTGCCATGCCTGGAACTATATTAGCACTTCTCTGCTATTCATAGAGTTTTCAATGGCAGATTGTTTGGGGTGTGAATTGCCAGGTCCTTCTCCCTGGCCTGTAGCACCTGGTATTCCCAGGTGGTCTCCCATCCAAGGATGAACCTGGCTGACCCTGCTTAACTTCTGGGATCAGGTGGGATCAGATGCTAGGGTGCTATGGCTGCAGACAAGACATAGAATAGATTTAAATAACTTCAAAAAGTAAAGTAACTAGAAGGTAATGGGTGGGTCTTTACAAGCTTTGTTTTTAGTATAACTTAATTGTAAGTTTAATTTCTAATTAAAGCTGTATTTAACAACTGTCTGATCACATTCCTGAAAATTTAAGATTGGGTTCTGTGGGTAAGAGCTGGTATAGCACATCACTGCCTTGGGAAAGCACCAGCTGCTGTGCTCCCACACCAAGGCAAGGGAACTTTTCAGTAGGTTGTACCATCTTTCAAAATATCTCCTCACACACTTGATCCCTTTCATTCTTCTCTTCCCCTCCCTGTCTAGTGAGGTGCTTGGCCTATTTTTCTGTCTTTCCTCTTTACTATCTTCCTATTCAACGCCTTTGCTGTCTCCTACTTGGATCCCTGTGGAAAACTTTTAATTGTTTTTTTACTGTCTATTCTTTGCATCATTCTAACTTTTCTTCCCACATGATTCTGTAGGCCAGCTTCCTGCTGTAAAACTTTCCATGGTCTTTCAAAACTTCTGGGATAGAGATTAATGTCCTTGTAAGTTCTGGACAGGGATGGTGGTGATGGTTTGCAGAACAATGCTTAATGACATAGACTTGCCCACTCAAAAATGATGAAAATGGTAACTTTCAGGTTATGCATAATTTACCACAATTTAAAAATCCTTAGAAAGACAACCAAGACCCTAAACAACCCGCCTTTCTAAAGAGCTTATTAAATTGGTCTTTACTTTTACTATTGCTGCTCACTGCCATAGACTGCAAGTTTGTGCTCCCACCCCAAATCACTGTGTTGAAACCTAATGCCCAATGGGATGGTGTTAAGAAGTGGGGTCATCCGGCCATGCAAGTGGAGCCCCCCTAGGTGGGATTAGAGCCCTTGTGAAAGATTCTTGAGAGAGCTGTCTTCATCTTTCTGCCATGTGAGGACACAGCAAGAGGATGCCATCTCTCAACCAGAAAGTGAGTCCTTCCCAATATTTATCAGCTAGGTGTCTTGATTTTGGACTTCCCAAATGCTAAAACAATGAAAAAAATAAATCTCTGTTGTTTTTAACTTAGGCAGTCTATTGTAGTTTGTTATGTCACCCATAACACACTAAGACATTTATTGGTCATTCCAGCTTTCTAGGCATGGTGCTGAGATGCCTATATTAACCCTTAATATAGACTTATAAAGTAAGTACTTTATACTTACTGCACTTTTACTGAAGAGAAAACAAGGCTCAACCCCTTGATTAAGATCACACACCCTGCCAGGCATGGTTGTGTGTATCTGCAATCCCTGTAACTCAGGAGGCAGACACAGGAGGATTGGCAGTTTGAGACCAGAGGCGGCCTGTGTATTTTAGTGAGATCTCATTTCAAGGTGAAAAAAATAAAAAAGGGATGGAGGAGATTAGGGGTGAAGCTCAATAATATAGCACTTACAAACTACAGGCAAGGCCCTGGGTTCAACCACCCAGTACAGAAAAACAAAAATAAAGATCACATATCCCAGAATACTGACTTGATGGTTATACAACTTGTTGTAGTTGTTGTTGTTAGGTGCTGTCGAGTCGATATCCGACTCATAGCGACCCTCAGGGTTTTCAATGGCTGTTTTGGGATTGCCTTGGGAGTGGATTGCCAGGCCCTGCTCCCATTTGTGCGGTGCTGGGAATTGAATTTGGGACCTCAGAGACTGCAGCGCAGCACTCTACCAAATGAGCTAAATCCCAGCCCCGTTATACAACTATCCATGCAAACACAGTAACTCAGAACATATCACCTTTCTTTGATCTCTCTGCATTTCAGGACCAGGACCAGGGTGACATAAGTGAGGTACTTCTGTTGGGTACAATATTTATAGGAGTAACCAAGACAAATGATGTTTTGTGACAATACATTAACAAATAAAAATCAATGCAAAAATCCAGGGATGAACAATATATCAGTTTTAATAAGGACAGTGACTGACCATACACTTGCATGGTCAAATGACCTCACTTCCTAATACCATCACATTGGGCATTAGTTTCAAGGTAATGAATTTGGAGGTGGGGCACAAACTCTCAGTCTATGGCAGTGGGCAGTAGTATCAGCAATAATAAAAATAAAAGGTGAGTCTCATTCACTTCACTCTAAAGTTGGTCCTAATTCTGATGACACCGTATATTCTCAAATCTAGTACACATCCTTTCAATACTTTTAGAGGGCTAAAAATCGGGTGTGGATCAGAATTACATGCAGATAAGATTTGTGGTCAAGCACTGTCATTACTGCTCTCAATCATGAACCCAATATGCACAGACGATTCTAATGCCCGTGTGATTTTTTTTTTTTAGCTCTCTAAAACTATAGCAATGGTGCAGATTAGATTCCAGAACATACAGTATCTTACTCACCGAAACAGCTTACAGCCATGGCCCTGAGTATGCCACTCTGAATTTTTAAAATATTGCTTTAACAAATTTTAACAGACATTTAATTAATGTTCCTAATTCATAAGGAATAGTTGTATTATATTTATAGAGTACTCTGTGATATCTTGATATATGTATACAATTTAGAATGATTAAATCAAACAAAATAGCATGTCTTTTTTTTTTTTTTTTTTTTTTTTTTTTTTTTTTTTTTTTTGTGGTACTGGGGGTTGAACCCAGGGCCTCGTGCTTGCATACTCTGCAAGTGCTGGACCACTGAGCTGTACCCCCAGCCCAATTTTTTTATTTTTTGAGACAGGGTCTTTCTAAATTACGCAGACTGCCTCTGGTCTCGAGCTTGTGATCCTCCAGCCTCTGCCTCCTAAGCCGCTCAGGTTACAAGTATGCACCACCGCCCCCTGCGCATGCATGTCATAGAAAGAACCATTTATCTTAATTACTGAGCTTTTTGGGATCCCCTTAAATTTTGTGCCCAAGGAAAGTATCTCACTTGCTCCACCCTAATCCTGGCCCCATGGCCCTGTCAGCCTGAAACAAAGACCTAGATCCATCTTTCCTCCTTCACTTCCCCACCTCTCCCAGTCTCCAACGTCTTTTAAGTCTAACATTCATCTTCATTCTGGGTCTGTCACAAGGAAATGTGGCTATTTCAGGTCATGGAAAAATATGTTAAGGCAAGAGACCATTTTGCTGTTGTTATTGTAACAATATTTCTAGTCTTCAAATTATGTTTCTATACATTAAAGACTGTTAAGATGCATAGATACCACTACATCAATTAGAAAGGGTCCTGACTCTACTAGCCAAATTTTTCATAAAAAATTTCATAATTTATGTACTACTTGGATATACTAAAAACATTAGTCCAATGGGGGAAGGATCTTATTTCTTGCTGAAAACAAAGTCCCTGGCTTGCAGCATTGATTAGATTAAGGGGGAATACCTATGGCCATTTAATCTTTTATATTTTGAGGTACTCTGGAGCTATTTTGTAGCCAGTACTGGCTTCTGGTTTGACCCTACAGGTAAAGGAGCATCCTTGTGAGAAATTGCTTTTTGTATTTTGAGATGATCAAACACCTACAGCATTTAAAAAAAAAATCAGAAATTGAGCATTCAAAACAACTAATTAAGTAAAATGGACAGCATAAATTTGTTGTTGCTCTACTAAAAGGTCCAGAGTCGTAATCAAAGCTTTAAATTAGTTCTGAGCTCAGTGCTTGAGTGAGCCATTTTTCCTGAGTTATAGCCAGGCAGGTTTAAGTGATATACAGCAGTGAGGTTTTCTCTCTACAAAAAGGAGCTTGGGGCAACCAAGTGCACTGAACTGACCCAGAAGAGGATCCTCTCATTAAACACACAAAGAATAGAAGGACATGATGGAAAAATGACAAAACAAATAGATGTGTACATATCAGAGCTTGCAAGTGACAGGTAATCTCCAGGTAATCAGAAACAAAGAGGGCTACAGAATCTGAATGGACCAGGGGCCATGATGACCTTTTAGAAATGAAAGGCTGGAAGTTGGAACTGGCAGTGAGATTACCAGAATCTTTAAATATGCTTTGTATGAAAGGAAGATGAGAAAAAATTATCTGCTGGCCCAGAGTTGCATCAAATGAAACTACAAATTATTTTGGAGTTACAGGTGGAGAATAGTTATATGTAATGTGATCAAATCCCATAGCAATGATGATCAAATATGGATGGGGTCCAAATTAACATGTGGTATGGGAACCCCAAGCTAGGAAAAAAACATGAAAAGGAGTATAGGAAGTATAAGAGAATCAAATATTTAACTGGCTTTACACGGATATTTTAATTTAATTTACAGTATTGGAGATTGAACCTAAGTCCTTGTGCATGCTAGGCAAGTGCTCTACCATTGAGTTACCACCACTCCTGCCTTCTATATGGATGTTTTTATAATCCAGAACATAAAGGACTTTTTGTCCCCACCCTACCCCAACTCCAATGATAAGCCCGACTTGTTTTAATGAGATAATCTGCCCCAGAAAACAAAGTATCATGATGGAGAACCTGTTGATATAGCATATAGGATAACTAGCATCTCAAAAACTAGAAATAGGGCCATGTGCAGTGACACACACCTGCTACTCCAGCCACTCAGGAGGCAGAGGCAGGAGGATGGCAGGTTCATGGCTACAGGCAGTCTGTGTAACTAAGGGAGACCCTGCCTTAATATTTAAGAAAATAAAATAAAATAAAAAGTGGGCAAGGGGTGTAGCCCAGTGGTAGAGCACTTGTAAACTATGTGTGAGGTCCTGGGTTCAATCCCTAAATTATGCAAAAAAATAAAAAAATAAAAAAATAAAGAAAGAAAGAAAGAAAGAAAAAGAAAAAAAAAGAAAAGGAAAGGAAAGGAAAGGAAAAGAAACTAGAAAAAGTAATCTGGTTGCAACTATAAAATGAATGTGTACAAAATTACCAAAGATAACAAAGTTATAGAGATCTTAGTAAATGAACAAGATTTTTTTTCTTTCTTTTTCTAGTACTGAGGAAGTAAACTCAAGGTGTTCCACCACTAAGCTTTACTCCCAATCTCTTTCTCTTTGGTGTTTTTTATATTGAGACAGAGTCTTGCTAAATTATACAGACTGCCTCTGGCCTTAAACTCACGATCCTCCTGCTGCCACTTCCCAAATTGCTGGGATTACAGGTGTGTACCACCATGTTCTGCTCAGGACAGTATTTTTAAGACATCATGAAGAGTTGAAAGAGAACCAAATACAACATTTGCAATAGAACATATAATCACTAAATTTAAGATCTTAACCAGTACATTGAACAAAATATCAGATGCTCCTGAAAAAAAAAAAAAAATGACTAACCGGATTTGAAGAAACCACTCAGGATATGATACAGATATAGAGACAACGTTAAAGCAGTGATGAGATCACAGGGAGCAATTGAAAAGACCAAATCTATGTTTCATAGATGCTCCAGAGGAGAAATATAGGGGAAGGCAGTTTTCAAAAAGACGACGCTCAGAATATTCTAGAGTTTAAGAGACATTAGCACTTAGTTTACAACCATACTTCAGAGCCATCCAACCTGGGTAAATAAAAGTTTTGCTTGGCCATTTTTTTAATTGTTAGAAGGAAAGGGTTTTTTTATTTTGTTTTGTTTTGTTTTGTAGTTGACTCAGTCCCTAGGATTTAATTAACCCCAGATTAGTGTCTAAGCTGTGCCCACCTTTGTTCAAAACATCATGACCATCCAAGAGGCCAGTACCCTGGAGGAAACAGGATCAGCTGCAATCAATTAATTTTACAGTGGGCTCAGACATTCAGCCTAGATAAATCATCTGTAAGACTGAAATCACATTCAAAGAGAGCCCATATAAATGTGGACACAAGTTTGTGCTGTTCAGGATACCATTTTTGCAAAATGCAAACCTATGTACAAAATCAATTATGTTATATCACTACTGGTTTATCAACTAATCATCACTAATATGCCCAATTCTGTGCTAAGTACTTTATGAGCATTTTCCCATTTAATCTTTACAATCATCTTGTAAGATTGGTGTGGGTATATATATTTAAGTGTAAATTAGTAAACAGAGACTTAGAATTGTGAAGCATCTTGCCCAGAGTCTCAGAGAATAGTGGAATAGGGATTCAATTCAGGTCTGTGTGATGATTTTAACTATTATTCAATGTGCAGAATACAGAGGATGTAGATTAATGCTACTAACCGAAGTAACTAGACAGAAGATTTCAAAGGGCAGCTCAAGAAGATAAAATCAATTATAATGAGATGTGCAAAATGCTGGAGATAGAAAACCAAAAAAGAAAAATATGCTCTGTTTTACTTAAGGTTAAGGAACTGAAGAAAAAATTCAAGCCTCAAGTGGCAAAAGTGAAAAATTCAATAGAGGAAATATTAGATGCAGAAAACATCAAAAGAAGATGGAAGGAATAAACAGAGTCATTATAACAATTAGTGGATGACCAACTATTTCAAGAGGTTTCATTCGATCAGGAACCAATGGCACTGAAGGAAAAAGTGCAAGCTGCCTTGAAGGAATTGGTGAAACACAGGTTCCAGGAATTAATGGAATACCAATTGAGATGTTCAATATGCAAATGTAGCATTGAAGGTGCTAACTTGTTCATGCCAAGAGATTTGGAAAATAGCTACCTGGCCAACTGACGAGAAGAAATCTATATTTGTACCTAGTCCCAAAAAATAAGATCCAAACAAATGTGGAAATGATCAAACAATATCATTAATATCACACACAAGTACAGTTTTTCTAAAGATCATTCAAAAATGACTGCAGCAATTATACAGTCAGGGAACTGCTGTAAATTTAAGCTGGATTCAGAAGAGGGCATGAAACAAGGCACATCATTGCTGTTGTTAGATGTATAATAGCCAAAAGCAGAGAATACCAGAAAGAAGTCTACCTATGTTTTATTGACTATGTAAAGGCATTTAACTATGTGGATCATAACAAATTATGGATAACGTTATAAAGAATGGGAATACCAGGGCACTTAATTTTATTCATGAGGAATCTTTACATGACCAGGAGGCAGTCGTTTGAACAGAATAAGGAATCACTGCCTGGTTTAAAGTCAAGAAAGTTGTGTGTCAGGGCTGTATCCTTTCACTATACCTCTTCAATCTCTATGCTGAGCAAATAATACAAGAAGCTGGACTTTATGAAGAAGAACACAGTATCACAATTGGAGAAGATTCATGAACAACCTGTGTTATGCATATGATACAACTGTGCTTGCTGAAAGTGAAGAGGATTTGAAACATTTACTGATGAAGATCAAAGAACACAGCCTTCGGTATGGATTGTGCCTCAACATCAAGAAAACAAAAACCCTTACAAGTGGGTCACTATGCAACTTCATGATCAAAGGAGAAAAGATTGAGGTTATCCAAGATTTTGCTTTACTGGGTTCTACACTGAACACTCATGGAAGCAGCGGTCAAGAAATCAAAAGGTGCATTGCATTGGGAAAAGCTGTTGTGAAAGACCTCCAAACTGCTGAAAAGTAAAGATGAAGATTGAAGATGAAGGTATGCCTGGCTTGTGCTATGGTATTTTCAGTCACATTATATGGTTGTAAAAGCTGGATGTTGAGTAAGGGAGACAGGAGAAGAATGGATGCTTTTGAATTATGGTGCTAGAGATGAGTATTGAATATACTATGGACTGCAAAAAGAACCAACAGATCTGTCCTAGAAGAAGTGCAATCAGAGTGCTCCTCAGAATCAAGGATTGCTAGACTGTGTCTGATGTATTTTGGACATCTTGTCAGGAGGGACCAATCCATGGAGAAAGGCATCATGGTTGGGAGAGTGGCAGATCAGTGAAGAAAAGGAAGGCCCTCAACTAGATGGATTGATATGGTATCTGCAACAATGGGCTTAACCATTGTGTGTGCCTGGGACAGAATCTGGGAGTGTTTTGTTCTATTATATATGGTGTCACTATAAGCTGGACTCACAGCACCTAACAACTACCAAACTAAGACAATTCTTTGGGAACTTCAAACTTGAAGAACTTTCTTGGGCTGACTTTAAAACACTGCTGCTCAGCCAGGCCTGGTGGTGGACACATATAATCCCAGTGACTCAAGAAACAGAGGCAGGAGGAGTGCATGTTTGAGACCAGAGGCAGTCTGTGTAATTTAGTGAAACCCTGTCTCAAAAAGTTAAAGAAAAAAGGGGGGGGGGGTTGCAGCTCAGTGGTACTGCACTTGCAAAAGCACTTGCGAGGCCCTGGGTTCAACCTCTAGTACTGCAAAAATAAATAAATATAAAACAAAACACTGCTTCTCTGAATAGTGCTGGTTACTTTAAGAAAGGTGATCTTGGTGGTCAGTGACTCCTGGAATCTCCAGGTCAGAGTGAACCCTTAGGTACCAAGGACAGAGCCCTTTCACAGGTCAGAACAAAGGAGTTCTGTAGTCAGGAATGGTGTCCTGATGGTGGAAAATACATTAGCAATCTCATCTCGGAGGTTCATAAATATTGTTCAGCAGTGAAAGGGAAAGACAGCTTGTTTATTTTGAGCCTGGAGTGTGTTACATTCATTTTTTAAAATGTCAGGCATATGCGTGTAAGATGTGCCTGTTTTCTAGCAATATGCTTTTTCCATAGAATCTGGAATTAAAATTAAATTGCTAATGGAGGCACGAGTGAATGAATCAGAAACAGTCAAAGGAAAATACCAACACTGTCTGAAGCTGAACAAGTCTTAGAGGTATTTTTCTGGAAGCTTCAGGCAGCTTAATGCAAGCCAAAGTGGGCTTCTCCTTGCAGGTGGCTCTAGACACCATTTTTTCAATATGCTTTTTCCAAATATACGATAAGAACCATTTTGAAGTCAGCGCTTTTAGCAAGCTTTCTATTTTTCACTGCAAAGAAACCCAATTTGTTTTTTGTTCAAAGAAAAAGTGGAATCACAGCCATCTCTGAGAGAACTGATGAAAACACTGGCAAAAACTTTCAGATAAGAGATCAAACTGTTCACCAAGAATAAATATATAAATATATATTCCATTTTGTTTTCTCTCATAGACATTTAGAAAGAATGGAGTGAGGACTTGGGGGGGTTCTGACTTTTTTTTTTTACAGTGGAAAAGCCTTTTTAAAAAGCAATTCAGCATTTTAATCATTATACTAGGTCATCTGAAAAAAGTACTTAACTTTCGCTTTGATTTTCATTTCTTTCATCACTCTGTGATGGGTACGCCTGTGCTGACAGAAACAGATTTCTGGCCCTCCGAAAAAAATGCATGCATTCAAGGCCAGCTTCCGGCTTGCTCTTTTTTGGGATAACATAATCAATTTTTAAAAAGTTCTTTCTTTTTGTGTGAGGCACCCATATGCTTGGGTGAAGATTATAGTTTAAACTCCAGTGAAAGTAATTGAATTAGTTTGCCCTTACATTTCTGGTCAATACTCCTGCCTGTGGATTCAGGCTTTCTATTGGAAATTCTACTTTTCTGCTACTACTTCCAGACTCACTGTGTACTCAGATGTAAGGGCAATAAATTGCCAGTTTGGAGGTAAATAAAAAAAAAAAAAAGAAAGAAAAATTAAAATGCTACACTTTAGTTCTTTCAACTTAAATTTCTGAAAACAACTCAAGGGATCTCCCTAATTATCATGAACCAATTTTTCTCAGCTCACTATGATTTCTGTTTCCTTTTTAGGGGAGGTTTTTGTTTTTTGCTGGTATCTGGTTATAGCAGAAAACCACAGGCTGGTAAAAAAAGAGATGGAAATTTACCTCTGGTGCCCAGAGCTAGTATATTTCCATCTCTCTTTTCTGAAATTTTTGGCCTGGGAGGGACACATAAAGAAAGTACAGCCCAGCTCTACACCATGAGGACAACCTGGCAAAAGCCACCTAATAACCTTCAAGACTTGGCCATTTCACATCCCAAATTATGACACATGGGACTTAACTCCAAATCATGTTTTTAGGGCAGACATTAGTAATCAACTATCACACATTTTCCAGTGACTATAGATTAGGCCTCTGATCCCTGTCTCCAGAGTTCTCCAAGTAACATAACTCTCCTGCCAATCCTGATTTAATCACCTATCTTTTCTATGCTCTTCCTATCAGAGGCAAACAAGGCACAGTATGAAAGATCTTGAACAGAAAGATGGGATGACCACATCTACACCTCTACTCTGCCATCATCAAATTATTTTCCCCTTGACAAAAATCACTTGTTATTGTTAGGTGCTGTCCATTCAGTGTCCGACTTATAGCAATCCTACCTACAACAGGCAAAATGCTATTGTCAGCAGTTTCTCTGCTGTTCATAGGGTTTTCAATGGCAGACTGATTTTTGGGAGTGGGTTGCCGGGTCTTTCCCCCAAGCCTACAGCACCTGGTATTCCCAGGTGGTCTCCCATCCAAGTACTAACCAGGCCCAACCCTGCTTAGCTTCTGAGATCTGGCAGGATCAGATGCCACAGTGCGAAGGCTGCAGGCTTTTGACAAAAATCACTGGCTCTCTTTAAACTTCAAATTTCTAATCTAGAACAAATCGTTGTTGTTGTTGTTGTTAGGTGCCATCGAGTCGGTATCTGACTCCTAGCGACCCTCGTAGGGTTTTCAATGGCTGTTTCGGGATTGCCTTGGGAGTGGATTGCCAGGCCCTCCTCCCATTTTTGCGGTGCTGGGAATTGAACTTGGGACCTCAGAGACTGCAGCACAGTGCTCTACCAACTGAGCTAAATCCCAGCCCAATGTAGAAGAAATAGTTTGGGTTTAATCAGATGTCAATCTTGACCCAAGGATCCTGGGGGGAGGAGAAGTCCATAATAATTTCAACAAGGCCTTGGACCCACAGCATTTGAAATACTATTTAAATATTAAGTGAATGACATGGTGACTAATGACTAATTTTCCAAAATTGTTGTTGTTGTCGGGTGCCATTGAGTCTTGCCCAACTCATAGTGACCTTCATAGGGTTTTCAATGGCTGATTGTTTTGGGATTGCCTCAGGAGTGGATTGTCACATCCTTCTCCCATTTTTGTGGTGCTGGGAATCGAACCTGGGACCTCAGAGATTACAGGGCGGTCCTCTACCAACTGAGCTAAATCCCAGCCCACTTTCCAAAGTAGGTAGACGCTACTTCAATGAGTGAAATGCACACTTACCTAAAATCACTACAATTAATAGCATTTTTGTCACTGTGTTTTTTCTCAGTACATATTCAAAATACACCAGTTTCTTTATCACGTTAAGTCTCAACATTCTTACCTGTCAATTGCATAAAAAATAAAGGCTGTCTTGAGGATTTTGTGAAGGTCAAGCAAAACACTCACAGGACCTACACAGCTCATCGTGAAGGCTTATCTCCTATAGAGAAGGCACAGGATGCAGGAGAGGGCAGGCATTGCTTGATCTGGACGCTGACTCTGCCTTCACCCCTGGATAAGGATGGTATGTGTGGCCCAAAAAGTGGGAGAATATGATTTCTTTAAATACTCCCTCAAAAGCAGACAATTTAAGCCCTGGGGCAATGGCACTGCAAAAATTCTACTATTTTCCTATCTCTACCAGGATTGCAGTTGCTGTAATTTCTCCTGCCCTGGGGGTCACACTATTAGTCCATATTCACAGCCAGCTAAAATGAAAATTTAATCTAATCCTACAGAGGCTGTGTACTTGATATCTTTCACCCAGGCTATGTCTTATTTAAAGGAAATAGACAATGCTAGTATTACTATAATATAGAGATCCATACTTTGTTAGGGAAGATTCCCACATTTTAAAAGATCAGGAACCAATGCAGCAAACAGTCTCAAAGTTGCCCTCCAGTTCTACAACATGATGGACTTTAGAGTTAAATATAGCCTTTATAGAAAAGGCAATTTTTAAGAGAGAGGTCTAAAAACAAAATAGTCTTTTTAATTTTTGTTATCACTAACATTCTGTGATCATGAAACAACAATGAACATGCAAAGCCAACCCAGTTATCATGGGAACTGTCAGAATGTTCCACCCCTAATATTGCCAGTGAAACCAAGGTCCACTCACTCTTCAGCCCAGAAGCCTGGGAATGATCTTTTTGTTTTTTTTTTCATTTTCTTCTTGCTTCAAACCACCAGTCACTTGTCAGTCCCCCTAAACCACTTCTCAATCCATTTCCCAGCTTCCCATCCAAGCTCAGACCCTCGACTACAGCATCACGCCCTGCCTCTCCAAGTCACCCTACACTTTGCAGTCAGAATAAATGCTATGTTAGATCTGGCTGGTGGTGATGTCCTTCCTGAAATCCTCTCAACACTTTGTCATGTGTTCCAGTAGTCATACACCCCTGTAGGGGGTGACTCCTGCCCTACCTCATCAATTCCACCTTGTTCCGCTCTATTCTTTGCTCACTGTGTTCCAGCCATACTGACCTTCATTTACTTCCTCAGACATACAGTGCTCCCTCACAACCTGGAATTTCTTTATAAGACATTCCCTCTTCCTGGAGTGACCTCTTCTGACTGCCACCTCCATCTTACCTCCTCAGAGACGCGTCTCCTGACCACTCTCTCTAAAGCAGCTCAATCTCTGTCTTGCCACTCTGTGTCCTTCTTTGAAAACACTGACTGTTATGTGTAACCACTCATTCTGCTCCTTAATTGCTCGTTCCTGCAATTGAGAGCAGAGGCACTGCAAGGTTTGGGATCTGTTTTATTTTCCACTAATATATCTGCAGAATCCAAAAACAGCCTAACACTGAGAAAGCTCACAATAAATATCCATTGAATCCACAGATCACCATGACAATTTCTAATAGTAACTTTTCACTGTTGTATATGAATAAATTGTGTGGATTATCAAATAGCTGTGCAGTCTCCCCTACAAAAGAGTGCTTTGTGCTACACTGCTCAACATGGTAGGTGCTAGCTATATTATCTTCGATATCAAGGCCCTGTCCACCATCTGAAAGTTCTGGCCAGTCCTGCTCTGGGCAATGAGCTGTGTTTGGGCAACTCTCTCTGGACTGAATGACATGATGAAATGGCTATTCAATTGCCTCCTAATTCTGAGAAGAACTAGTTCTCACCTGAGGTCTTATGTGATTATTCTCTAATATGAAACTATTTTATTTAATGCCCTCAGTCAGTTTGGCTTACCAGGTATGAAAAACGTGATTGACAACATAGAGGGAACCTCCCACTGGGAAACATGAAAACCCGGAGGAACTCCTGCAACTCCATTCAAAAGGTTTCTTTTCATTTCAGCGACAAAAGCCTTGTGGAAAATTCTAATCTTTTATTACCATACTATTGTTTAATATTTATCCAGCACCAAAAATTATGCTGAGGGCACATGCTGATGCTCATGCTGGTCTCTGCCTTTTGGGAATTACCATTTAATTAGACAGATGGGGAAAAAAATCCCCAAGTGTGGTTCCCAATCACATTTATGAATAATAAGCTGGATGCAGCTTCTGGCAGGAGGTGGCAGGGACAGGAAGAGGCAGTGTGTGGCATGTTTTATTGTGCTGCACAACGAACTCCTGCCACCTTTACTGTCTGTGGCTACCAGGCTTGAATGCTGCTTTGTAATGCAGCTGTCACTGGTGTGCACTCAGTTTGGGCTGAGTTGCTGAGACCCTCTTGTCTTGGGACTGTGCCACCCATGGTCTAGTATTTCTTTCCTTTGAGTGCTGGTAAAGCTTCCCCTGAATACCCAAGGAAGACAGGTCTGATTCAGCTTCATTTTGCTCTCCTCTCTTGTGCTAGGACATCTGTCTCAGCTCCTATGTGGACTCAGGTCCAGACACTTAACTGCTGACCTTAGGGGAACAGTGGTCTCATCTTTTCCAGGGGGTGAAGGGTGCTTCTGGAACCTGATGGAACAGAGTCAGTGGTGCAGCCTGTCAGGCCCTGTGTCCCCATCCTGTCATCCTGGGAGGCTTCAAGACTTCTGTCTCTCACTTTTCTCCAAAGAGCTCTTTTGTTAGCATCTAGCAAAAGTAATACCCCCTTTCCCACTTTAACAGCTTGAACGTAATGTAATGCATATACCCGTAAAATTCACCTAAGTGCACAATTCAGTCATTTTTGCCATATTCAGAGAGTTGTACAATTACCGCCTTATTCTGATATTAGAATAAAACTATCACTCCTGAAAGAGACCTCAGTGTCATGAGTAGTTACTCTCCGTTCCAATCATAACCTCAGGTAAGGTTATGGTTAGTCTTTTGACTCTTGCTGAGAACCTCATGCCTTGAGACTTATTGTCTATCTCTATGGCTTTATCTCTTTGGGACATCCTGTTAGAAAAGGAATCATGCCATTCATGTTCTTTGTGTGTGGCTTCTTTCACTTAGCATGATTTTGAGATTTATTCACATTGTAACAAGTATCAGTACTCTGTTTCTTTTTGTCGCAGGACATTGTTCTGTTTGACGGATAGTTTTGTTTATCAGTTCACACTTTTCATATAAAAATACAAATTACTTCAAGGCCCTCTTCGAGAACAGAAACCTATTTTTAAATAACATGTTTCTCAAGTTTCTGCACCATGAAAGACGAATTCTCCTCTTAATATCTGTACAAAATTGGGCATCTTTCAGAATCACTTAAAAGCAAACACATCCATTGTTTATTCAGTGTTTGGCGATGGATGGCAAGTATTTTCTTGGGAGACATTATCAGGCTAATTGCTGACAGAAATGAACACTGTCAATCTCAATAATGTCATTCTCAGTAAATGACTCATTTTAGCTGAAAACAATGGCAAAACTGGTTAACAGTATTTAGATTTGCAATGATGATATAAAATATGGCACCTTCTCTGCATGCAGGCATATAAAATATTTATGATGATATGGGTTAATTACATTTAACCGGCTACATGTTTTCCAAGGCTCTTGCTTCCAGTTCAAGCTGATGGATGCTGCTTTGCTGCCCACATTGGCTGTTTGGTAAAACAGTGCTGGTGACTCCCATTTCACAGGGCATCACATTCTGAAGCACCAGGTAGAGGGTTGGGATACCTCAAAACTAACTTCCACCTTTCAGGTGGCTGCTTACTCAAAGTGTCCCCCCACCCCCCGTCAAGTGGTCTGTGTTCTTCTTTGCCCTTCTTCCTCTCCAATTCTCATTTATCATAGCTGGAAGTATCCTTACTGTGTCTCTTTGCCTCCTTGATTTATATTTTCTATCTCAAATCTAATATGCTAAATTCTATATAATTTCTATATTTTCAAATCTAATCACCCTTCCTCTAGTTTGAGGGCTAAAAAAATTCAAATATGGATCATGTGAGGATTGAATTTGCAGTGGAGAACTGTCATTGTTCTAGACCATGAACTCAATCCACATGTGATTCTAACCCACATCTGATTTTGCAGCCCTCTAAAACTGTAGAAAGGGTGCAGTGTGGATTAGATTTGAGAATTTACAGTGTATGCCCAGTTTGACTGAAAACCACATACCCGCATCTAGGTGTCTGCCCTGGCCCAGGATCTCTTACTCTCTCTTTCTTCCCTTCATGTAACTAACTTGTAAATATTTAAGAGATAATGCCATTCACTTTTAACACATGACTCTGGAGAATTACCCACAATGCATACTTAAGGAGTTGTGACATAAATTTGAGCACTAGACAACACAATCTGTAGCTGTGAATTTTTACCCTGATCTAGCAGATCAGAAAGCCTCTGACCCTAAAGGCAGAAATTTGGATTCTAATTTCTTTTGGTTTCTATTATCATTGATTAGGACTGATAGAGTTAATCGAACTGCAAGTTTCCCTTTTCAGAGGTCAATGGTCTATTGCTGCAACTCCTCCAAGCTCCACCCTCAGCAGAGGAGAATGCTTCCTGCGACATCTACCAACAGGGTGTTGGTTCTCTTGCCAACACTGCAATACCACTGTCCTCTCAGTTGCTACCCGAGCTTTGAGCTCCCTTGCATCAAAGATCCACAGGTGATTCTAAACCTTTGTGAGGCAGGAACTACATCTCCTTTGCCTTTCCTGGGTGCTCTATGAAGCCACCCACATCCTTTGCGTCTGTTGCAAATGAAAATACCAGGTAGAGAGGTTGCAAGACCGTCTTGTGGTCAGGAACTCCTTCTGGGGCCTAATCATTCTGAGAGCTGCGGTTGTTCTTACGACCTCTGGTATTCACTGTTGCCTTTCCTATCTGTCCCTTTCACACTCAAGATCCTCAGGTGCTGTCACATTGAACTGGTTCAACCAGACTGAGACCTAGGGACACTCTTGATGTGATATGATGTCACCACTACTGTTTAATCTTAAGGGCATGCAGAACACTCAGCACCACTCTGAAAGCAATGTCCCCAGTCCCTCTTTCTGCCTGTGCTGCCACAAAGAATTTGACCCTGTGGGACTTGACTTGCTGAGATCCTGTCAGTGCTAACTTCTGTAACCTTGGAGCTCTGTCCCCTGCAGGTGCTCAGGGACTGTCTCCGTGGCGTCAGGCTTCTGATGCTAACCACGGAGATTATGGACGTGACCTCGAGCACACACCTCCTGCCATCCTGAATTAGCCTGAACAGGCGCCACGCAGCTGGCCCTGTGGGAATGTCACCAACCCCTGGATTTCTTGTCCTGCTTCTGCCCTTGGCATCCACAGCCTGAGCTCAGGCAAACAGCTTCCTGCTATTTGTGAGGAGCCGTGTGTTTGGCACCAGCCTCTGTACGAAGCTGCCTTCCTGCTCTCGGGATTGTTTCTTCTTTCTCAAGCATTTGTTTCTTTAAAGCTGCGGGCAAGTGTCATTGGGGCTGACTTTTAAAAGTTTGTTGGCCAACCTGCTTGACACTTCGCTGAGGCCGCCTTCCTGCCTCTGACACCTAAGGTGAACCCGGCTCTAATCACCACCTCGGCTGCCCCTCACTTTCAGCAGTTCCTCGCTTTTAACAGCTTGTTTAAGGTCCCTGGAATAGGCTGTCGACCTCCAAAGGAGGGACCGTGCTAGAAACAGTGGGGAGAGCTAAAAATAAACACCTTCTGCAGCTAGGGCCAGACCTGCTGTACAAACAGATTACCTGGCCACCCTCCAGACCTGATTACACTGGAGGCCTACTGGTTTCCTATTAGGGGATGGCAAAGTGTTTGCATAGGGAACTGTGCAATGCACAGGTGCTAGAAATCGCTTCTGAATTACCCATCAGCTGGACAGTGACAGGCAGAAACCTTTTCTTTGTAGAATGGGTACAGGCTGTCCGACCAGGCTCCTTACTAGGTAGTCACCACCAAGGACCCAATTGCCTGTTCTTAAAGTAAGTACTAGTATATGACTTAAACAATAAATCTTTTGCGGTTTCTCATTTTGATTAATTTTTGCCCTTGCAAAAGCTAAGAGGCTTTGAAAGCAGCAAATACACTCACCCGAGCAAACTAATGGAATTATTAAAGAAACCGTTGTAATCATATCAGCAGGCAACTCTGAGCATCCTATACTGCATGACCCTGCTCATTGAAGATCTCAGTGGGGGAGACACACACTGTGTACTAAGCATCTTCTGTGACTTCTGTTTCTCACAAGAGTCCCACCAGGTCATTTTTAATGTGCAGAAAGTGAGATTTTTGAGTATTTAAGTGACTTGTTCCAGCCAAAATACAAAATGGTGATACTTGTAAAAGATAAACCACTCCTAGGTGGTTGGGTCTGAGCCAGATGCTGTGGTAAAGGCTGTGCGGATGGAATCATGGTGCAGGAAGCCAGCTGCTACCTTCTGTTTGTTGTTTCATCCAGGTGCTGGCCAGGAGGAGGAGAGACAGGTTATCCTCAGTGCCCTCCAGGGTCCTCTGACCTTCAGAGTCAGAGGAACCAAGTCCAGGTTGGTACTGGATAAGGTCAACCTCTTTCCAGATTGACCTGGTCACATGTTGTGCTGTTTTGCAGGCATGTCATGACTTACAGGATTCTGAATGGAAAACACTCATGGAGAATCCTGACCTCAAGAAAGGCTGATAAATGGATTTTGCTATAGTTAAAAAAAAAAGAAAAAGAAAAAGAACCTAATTAATGACAGAAATTTCTGGAAGGTGAAGGTCTAATCAGTGGCAAGAAAGACAGGTAAGCACCTAGCTTACAAGGAAAATGGGCTGCCTTTCCTGCTTGTACCTGATTTCATACCTTCATTGCAATTTCCACCATGAAAATAGATTAATTCTGAGGTGCTTTCAATTGTGATTAAACATTTTCTCTCCGTGGTGGTGTCAGGATTGTAAAACACCCATTTCAGCAGTTAATTACAACACCGTGAACTGCTTTAACCTTTACAATTATCTGTGTTTTTCCAGGCTGACCCCCTTGCCAGCTACTGCTTACAGGCTAGTCATGCTCAAGCATGGCAGGCGATGGACAGACCGCCAAATAAAACCAGGGAAGACTGAAGAGGTCAGAGACAGAGTGATCTCCGGAACACAGTGAGGCACTCTCACCATGAACCCTTCTTGTTTTAGTGACCAATTGTGTAGCTACTAGATGGTTCTTCCTGGTGTCACTGTTGCCAGGGCAATAGGTTCTAAGTCCACCACATAAGTGAAGTTTGTGAAGCATAAATTGAAAAGAAAAGAGTGGGCTTATTTACAGTTTGGCCAAACCAGGAAAGGAAAGATAATTGTTAAGAGTTACCCTTTGCTTTCCCATGGCAGGCTTTCCTTTTGTCTCAACAGCAGCCCAGAGAAAGTCTAAACAGAAGACAGGAAGAGGAAGGAAGATTACACTGTTACTGCCATGATCTTGAACTGAGTGGGGAGTCTCTCCCTCATCTCCAGGGTGCCCTTGCTTCAGGCTCCCAGCAGGGGCATCTCCCAGTGAATCCTCACCCCTCAGGGTTCACGTCCATTTTTTAATCAGACTAGAAATAATAATTGTTAATTCTACACTGGCAATTTCCTCCTCTTATTTAGTCTCCTTGTTCTTGAAGAGATTTAAGACATGTTTGTACCTACAAGAAATATTAGTAAAATACTATTAGAAGCCAAAGTCAGAAGGTACGTAGTGTCAGGTAATTATGTGTAAGAACTCCTTTTTTTTTTTTTGTAACCTTTTTGGAAGGGCTGGCACAAAGGTGATTCCCTCAACTTCTTTTGTTTGTTTGTTTAGTAGCTATGAGTCAGACCCGACTCCACAGCACCTAACCGCAGCAGCTTGGAACTCAGGATTCTCTGGTTTGATGTGTTGTCAGCAGCCATGCAGCAGAGGGAGGCAGCTAGCTCAGCGTTGCCACCAAACCTGAGGAGGTCCCCTAGTTGGGGCCTCTACTCATGTTAAGCTTAGTTTTTGGCTTCATCCTAGAAAAGAATTTCAGGATGAGTCAGAGAAAGTAAAACAAATTTACAGTTTATTAAGCATGTGCTTTACAGTACATGTGGGCGAGGGGGGTGGAGAGAGAGAGAGGAAGAGAGAGAGAGAGAGAGAGAGAGAGAGAGAGGGAGAAACAAGCCAGCAAGCAGCAAGCCAGCAATACATATCCAACACATGGATGCAGGCTTCCAAGAGAGGAAAATAAGAAGCCTTCAGGGCTATGTTTCCTCCAGTTTTATTTAGCCCAGGCCCTGCCCCATGTGATGTCAGTCCTGGGCACCCACCTCTGGGTGTCCAATGTGATTTGAGCCTCAACTCCACCTAAAAGGCCCCTTGTGGATTAGGGAGGTGCCAATAAGATGTAAAGAAGACGTTCCATTGTTTAGGTTTTTCTATTGGAGGAATTTCCCTTGAGTAAAATGAGCTTACAAGGTGGGTCAGGAGGTACATTGCATAGGCTTATAGATAAAAGGAGTTATGGGGAAGTTGCCTGGGCATGTCTCAAAAAGCATAGAATTACTGAGCGAAAAGCAAGGTCAAACTTAAAGCTAACCTACATTTTGATCTTAAAGCTTACCTACATTTTGACCGCAAGCATGCTTATTACTATTTTAACATTTTCATTGTTTAAAATTTCTCCCCAAAAGGACACCTCTATGCAGGGAGTTCTCACAATAGTTTTCTGGGTCATTGTGTCAAAGTTACTGATTCTCAGTAAGTGACACTCAAACCAGATCATGGGGTGAAATTTCCTTCATTTTCCACATCCCCTAAATTTCCCTGTCTTTCTATCCTGCCTCAATTATGTCCACTGTGGCTGTATTTTAGTCCTGACTACTTTCTCCCTTGTTTCTGAAGACTTTGTTGATTAATCATCCTGTGTTTTGATTCTGATAGATTTCTCCCAGTTTTCTGTCATTTGGTCCCATGTTTGGGAAGGTGTGAGGCACTTAGGGAGCTAGTGCCCCAAATGACCTTTCTTTTTAGCCAAAGTTAAGTGGTTTTACTAAGAGGTTTAGAAGGAGGGGCTCTTAGGCTGAGTTTCTCTGGAGTCAGTTTAATCTCTTTGAACATTATTTGAATTGCTAGAAGCCATGGCCCTGTAGAAAGAAAGCCAGCAGGCAAGAAGTTACAAAATTTTATAAAGAATTTAAGGTGAAAAAAAAATTTTAAAGGCTTAACAATTTACAAAACAGTTTAGTTATTCTTACTTGTGTCCTGGAGAATTATGTACATATAAGCTCAATATTCTGAGCCATTAGGGAAATGCAAATCAAAACAGCTCTGAGATTCCATTTAACCCCAATAAAAATGTCCAAAATCAACAAAACAAATAATAACAAATGCTGGCAAGAATGTGGAGAAAAAGGAATCCTTTTACATGGCTAGTGGGACTGTAAACTGCTTCAGCCACTCTGGAAATCAATATGGAGACACCTCAGAAAACTAAAAATAGAACTGCCATGTGACCCAGCCATACCACTTCTGGGAATATACCGGAAGGGAGACAAATCATCACACCACAGAGACACTGCATCTCCGTATTTACTGTAACACTTCTCACAACTGCAAGGATATGGAACCAACCAAGATGCCCAGCAGCAGAAGAATGGGTAAAAAAAATTGTGGTACATATCCACAATGGAATATTACTCAGAAATAAAAAGGAATGAAAGTAATTTGCAGCAAAATGGTTGGAATCGGAGAATATCATCATAAGAGAATGAACACAGGCTTAAAAAGAGAAATACCCTATGTTCTCATTCATGTATGGGAGCTGAATCTTACTTAAAGGGAGAAAAAACTATACAGAAGCAGATATATAAAAATGAGCAATTATACTTAGCTAAGAAGGGAAAATATGAGCAGAGTAGAAAGGAGGGAGGGGATTAACAAAGGAACTGGGAGGTTGTAGAATGTCCAAAGGGGAACAATGTAAAGAGATAAAGGGGGAGAGGATAGTCTCAATGTAAATGATGCAACTTTATGAATACACGGGAAAAATAGGGGCATATAATCCATAAATGCATACAAGTTTTACTACATATTAATCAAAAGGTTCCATAAACTTTGTAAGTTGATGAAAGTGTAACCAAAAGTGGTATAATAGTTGCACAATGGAGAAAGCAAATGCTTTTTTACTCTGTACCCCACCAACATTTATCAGCAAAGAGAAAAAAGAAAGGAATAAAACAGGCCAGTGATAATTACTGTTACATCTACATAGAAATTCTTATAAATTAACTTTTATCTTGAAGCAAAACTCAGAATCTTTGGCTCAGTAGAATAATGAATCTATGGTACTGACAAAATGAAAATTTTAGGCCTCCTACAAGTTTAGAGGACATTACAATAAAATGTTTGTTCAAGGCAAATAGACCCAGATCAGGTTTTTAATAGCAGGCCTGCCCATCTGAGTAACAGAGATGTCTAGATATAACGCATTTTGTACAAAAGAGATACCCTTTGGTCACCTTGCATATTTTAAGCCTATATGCTCTTAACTTTATAAAGTCCTGTATGATGTTTAGCCAAGGCTCAGTCATATAATACATTTAGTCTTCATATATGTACATTTTAAGTCACAGACTCACATGTACATAGTGTTAATTATACTGAAATAGTTGTTGTTCATTTAACCAATTATAAAATGGATATTTAAAAGACTCTGGTCTAAACTGATATGTGGATACATTCCTAATCCCTTAAAGTGCAAGCAGTTACTCTGACAAAACATTAAATCTTGGCTCAGCCATGTAATCCCACAGATTCAGGAGGCAAAGGCAGGAGGATCTTAGGTTCAAGCCCAGAGGCAGCCTGTGTAACTCAGTGCAACCATTTCTCAAGATAAAAAAATTTTTAAATGGGCTAGAAGTGCAGCCCAGTGGTAGGGCACTTGCAAAGTATGTGGGAGGCCCTGGGTTCAACCCTCAAGTACTGCAAACAAAATGAAACAAAAACAAAAAGAGAGAAAAGAAAAGAAAAGAAAAAGGAAAAGAAAAAATCCAAAATATTAAATCTTTTCCTTTTAAAGTGAGTTCTTCCCTGAACACTGTCCACTGGTGTTGAGATTTCATAACACTTAGTATAGCATCCAGAGTCCTCTTTAGGTCTAGTTCAGCTCTTTTGCTTTGTATCATTACCTACTACTCTATTTGTCTCCCACTATACTTTCCTCATGGGTTAATGTTGTTGTTGTTAGGCGCTATCGAGTTGGGTCTGACTCCTAGAGACCTCTATACACAACAGAACGAAACACCCCCTGACACTGTGCCACGTGCAGCACTAAGTCAGTGCTTCTCTGCTATTCATAGACTTTTGGTGGCTGATTGTTAGGAGGCTAAAAATTAAGTTTTGTTTTTATTGTTAAAGCCAGTGAAGGCTCCTCAAGGGTTACTTTTAGGGTCTCATGAGGAGTCCCTTTGCTCCTCTAGTTTTTTTCCTTTACTAGTTGTACTATCTGCTAAGGTGAGTCAGGGTCTGGAGAGAACAGAAATGTCCAGGAATCTTGTTATTGTTGTTGTTAGGTGCCTTTGAGAACGATAATAAATGTCTCACCACAGTTTGAAAAGAAAAAACAGCTGAATTTCCCCTTTCTCTTCATTGCATTTACTACTTTATCCTTGGAGGGTGGAGTGGGCATAAAGGAGCAATGACCAGGGCAACCGCCAGTTTCTATGCTAAAGGCTAACTCAGGCTTCACAAGTCTATGACGCTAGTATTGTTGTCGTTAGGTACCATTGAGTCAGGTCCTACTCATAGCAACCCTCATGGGTTTTTAATGGCTAATTATTTTGCGATTGCTTTGGGAGTGGATGGCCACATCCTTCTCCCATTTTTGTGGGACTGAGGATCGAACCTGGGTCCTCAGAGAGTGCAGAGCAGCCCTTTACCAACTGAGCTAAACCTCCATACTGATTTTATGGAAGAAATGAAGCCCAAAATTTTAAAAAATAAAGTAAAATAGGAGCTAGAGTGCCATGACAGATGTGTGTAATCCCAGTGATTTGAGAGGCTGATACAGGAGAATTACAAGTTCAAGGCCAGTGGCAGCCTACACAATTTAGCGAGACTCTGCCTCAAAATAAAAAAAAAAAAAAAAAGGGCTTGGGTGCAGTTCAATGATAGGATACTTGCCTAGCATTCAGGAGGCCCTGGGATCAACCCCCTGGTACAGTTAAAAAAAAAAAAAAAAAACCTCTACTGTCAAGTCGCTGCTAGGTTGTGGCACTGGATTCTAAATTGGAGACCTTTTGACTCCATAGCACGGCCTCCTAACCAAAGCTCTGTGGCATGGTACGGACTACTTTAGTCATCATCTAAAAGTGCAAGAGTCTCTGCAATAGGCCTTTGTCGAGGTCTGACCTCTTTCTGCAAATACACACTAGAAAGATCTTTGCCCACAGTAATGAACTCTGAGAGTCCTTCCTGTTCGTCTTTGTTGCTTTCCAATAACTTCAAGGACAGTCTTAAAACAGCACCAGACTCTGTGTGTTACCAGCAAAAGGAAATGCTCTGTCTGAAGTGGTAGGTTAAGACGACTCAGTTGATGCCCAAATAGATTGGTTGCTTCATCTGTTCTGCTAAGAAGCCTTGAGTCCATGCTGAGAGCCATGGGAGGGAAGGAGCTGGGGGAGGTGGGAGGTAGGTCACTGAAGGATTTAAGTGGGGAAATAACATGAACCCACATTAGAAAGATCATATCTGGCCAGGTTAACAAATGACAGTAAGAACAGCAATGATCAGAGCCACCATGTCCCTAAGTATTTACCAATGTCAAATACTTTGAAATGAGATTTTGTATGTATTATCTCATTTAATCTTCTTCAAATTTTTTTGAGTTAGGGCTAATATTATTACCACTAAGAAAAAATAATTGAAGTACTCTGCAGAGAATTTACTTGCCAAAACTCACCAAAATGATGGCAAAGAGGAGTTAGTGGGCATGTGCTGGTAGCTGTTGTACAAGTGGCTGGCAGTGGGGAGGAGGAGAGCTCCCCAATTTCCAAAGTATAAATATTCCCACCATGACCAATTTCAAACTCTGGCCCCACAGTATCAGAGAAGGTCATCCTCATTTGGGCCACAGGGAGCATATCACTGAGCCTTAGGTATTCCTGTAACAGATGTTTTATTAAGTAGGAATTGATCAATCTCCTTTATTCAATGTTTTTTTTTTTTTCTGCCAAGAGCCCAGCACCAAGGAGGTGAAAGAGACTCCACTGGTTTAGATGCCACACCTCCAAACAAAAGGTTTGGAACCTGATTTTTTAAATCTCATGTAACCTGTTTCAAAACAACTAGCTCCTACAAAACAACAGCCCAAAAGACTTCTGCCCAGATTTACGGCTTTTACAACTTTGCCAGTCACTGGACTGAGGTTCTTTGTTCTATTCCAACCTGCCACCAAAGTTCCTGCACAAACAATGTCTGTCTATTTTCTGCAGGTCTCAGGTACACGTGTCTCTGATTAATGAACTGGACATTGCTACATGATATGACTACATTTTTTTTCAAATGGCAGTCTAGAGAAAGAAGCATTTTCTCACTTATGCTACTAGAAAAAGAAACACTTATCAGCAATTAGATTTTCTACTTTGATCCATACTGCCTCATCTAGTTTTTTTCCTTTGGGTCACAGTGCCCTGGCCATCCACATGAAACAGGAGCAGCTTGTTAGTGGTTATGACTTCTGTTCATCCTGCTGATGGGTGTCAGAGAACTGGACCTATGGCTTGTGCCATTTCCTCTGAGTGGCAGGTAAGTTAGTTAATGAGCCAGCTCCACACTTTCAGTTGCTCCCTTACTCATCTTCACTTGATTGCCTGGTTTCAGAAAGCACCCTGGCAACAACCAACCCGACTGGCAGGCCTGATTCGATCAGACTGTGGGTCCTAGGCTTTCTCACATTTGAGGATTATGTATTTCCTTAACATTGATTTTTAAAAACTGTTAAGCAAAAATGCCTTTAAGTAAAATGCGATCTGAGAATGCAGCAGTATCTAGAGGCGTGTGCACAGGCTTTGGCATAGGCCGATCCAGGTTTGAGTCCTCACTCCTTCCTTTAACACCCATGTAATCCCTGTAATCCCTGTAATCCATGTAATTTTAGACCAGCCCCTCAACCTCTCTGGGTCTCAGATAAAATTGGGGTAAAAATGCTTCCTGTATCATTAAGTTATTACAATGATCAGATGGATGAATCTAGTTTAGTTTAATATGGTACCTCCTGCCCTGTAATACTAAAAATTACTATTAAAGAGGCAAGGTATTTATTTTTTGACTGCTAAAGATAATGCTTGTTGGATAAGAAGGTTTATAAAACTCAGAAATAACTCCAAGATCCCCAGCAGTCCTTAACTTGGAGACCACTGAGGGAGACTTCCACCAACACACTTCCTTCATGTGCACACACATACACAGGGACAGAGAAAGAGAGAGTGAGATTGAGAGAGCGCGCTCTAAACATGTTCCTTGTCCAATAAAGGGACTTTCATGTTTGAGTTTTAAGTAATATTTGATTGGGTAGATTTTTGAGAGCATATTTTTATAAATGTAAATAGAGCCCACCCCTCCTCATAACAAGAAAATGCATATTTTAAAGCTCTTGTCTGAAATAATAAACCAGAAGATTAAACTTGTTTCTGATTAGAGGCAAGTATCTTCAGGTAGTGGCCAAAATGAAGGATTTGCATTTAAATGGAAAGATTAATGACTAATACATAAAGCCCATATTTAAAAACCATTTTCTTAACACACATAATTTATATTTTTATACAGATCATCCACTTTAAGTCAGCAATCGAAAATGATAGGTGTAGTACTTTATAAAACAATTTTTGTGTGCCACCAATCATGCATCTCAGTTATAAATACTTCTGTGGCTGCTGGTTTCACACTGTTTCTTGGGAATGATCTAAACGTCGGTACAGTAATTTGGGTGTAAATATATATGAGAAGGTGTGAGTCTCACCTCATTGAAATATCTCAAGCTGAAAAGAAAGAATCCCTTGGAAATAACTTACTGCACAGGCCTTCTCACTTACTCTTTCTTCATAAATCTGAGCTAAGTATGATTTTTCCCTCTACTTTCAATTTTAAACAGTCATTTAAAAAATAATCTGATCCCCCCTCTCCCAGGGAATCTAACAATGAAAACACAAAAGGGATATATTTAACTCAAAACTAAACTGTAAAGCAATGTTCTGAAAAAACAGAAGCCTCATCTAGAAGCCCCAGAAGCTCCTTCATTGGTATATTTTCCCCTGATGGCCATCCTGGCAGACCAAGAATCATCTGGCTCATTCTAAACCAGCGGTGCCCAACCTTTTGGCTTCTGTGGGCTGCATCAAGTAAAGACAAATTGTCTTAGGCTGCACATAAATTATATAATGCAGTTAGTGCATATACATAATAAGGGGGGCACAAAGAAAATAAATGTTAACATCAAAGATTTTGTGAGGTCGCATTACTGGCTATCCTCTGCTGTAAGTTAGACATGCCTATTCTAAACCATTCTTCATAATCAACCTTAACACCAATTTTTAGCCCATGTCCAGAGCACAGTACATGAAGACAGAGGCTTCTCCGTGGCTGGGGGAGCTCCTTCCTAATGACTGATCTGGAACAGTAACACTGAACACCTTGGTCCTGGGAAAGGGACTTGACTGAGGAGAAATCACCCCACACATTGAACCGTATCTATTCTTGGTCTGTGGTTTCAGGCTCAATGTTGAACAAAGGTTGAAATTTGATTTACTATTAGCTGGAGAATTATAATGAAATGACAAATTTGCATTAAATAATCTTTCTCAGTGGGGACCAGCCAATAACAGAGTCAGCAGAGCAGATCCCGCCAGACAATTTAAAGTTACTAGTTGGTATTATGTCATCCTCTGGGCTCTGATAATTTACGGAGCTTTTCAAACTCTTTCCTTCTCTTCTTCTCCATCTTTCCTTTACCCCCCTTTTCTAACTTACCCAACTCCCCTCTGAAAGCAGCAAGTGCAAATTACATTTAGCAAACAAGACAGTGATAAAATATGGGAAACCGGAAAGAATAAAGAATTATGAGACTTGGTTTGTCCATTCCTTGCCCTTAAAGGCTCAATTTAATTCTGGAGTTTGGCATGCTATTTAAAAATAACACCTCCCCTACAAGCTGTGCCTGCTGCTCTCTATTGATCTCTTCCGATTGCTGACGAGTAAAATTAGTGCCACATCCTTTGCTACTAAGAGGACCAATGCAAAATGTAGCGGGAGGTATAAGCACTTTGCTCAGAAAAGCATGCCAGATGCTTTGGAATTTTTTAGCTGCTCTGATCCCTGTTTTGTACTAGTAATGGATATATGAGGACAGGTGGCTGGGTTTTGTGGGTAGTATTGGGTGGGATGGGAGGAGTCTCTTTGGTGGGAGTTTGCCTGGACCCTCGGGAAAAAGACTTTGCTAATGCTGGCAAAATCTAGTCAAAAAAATCTCTGCAGTACTAACCGGTTTCTGATCATTCCTGAAGAGAAAATCTGCCCATGTTATACTTGCTGTGTTAGAGCTGACCCTTACAAAAAAAGCTGGTAGTCAGTTAAAGTTGGTTTAAAAATATAATACACACACACACACACACACACACACACACACACACGCACGCACACTTTTGGTTCTGCAAAATGTGACTTTACTTGGTTGAAAAAGAAAAAAAAATATAAGAATCAGTGTCTAATGGGCCTTCTAGTCTTAGCCAGTGGCTGCATTCAGTGCTGTTCTTTATAATGATCCCTGATGTATAATAGAAAAAGATGTGGTCCAGCAGCTAATGAAACCAGAACAGTACAAAGAACACATATACTTTAATTTATTGTCCCTCTGTTGAATTCAGATTCTTATCCAAAAGACCTTTTAATTAGAGTGCTCTCAGGTGGGAATCAGTCCGCCTTTGCAATAACACATGGATAAGAGCAAAAAGGCAAACAACATCTTTGTTTCTCACCAGTGCTCCATTCACTAATCATCTTCCCCAAATTCAGCTCAGGCTTCTGCCACAGTTCATTTCATCTTCATCAGCATCGCCATTTTCTAGCTCATATTTCAAAGAGCAATTGGAAAGCAGATATTTAATCAGAAAAGTTTGGGATTCATTTTTTGGACACCTAATCTGTCTTTAGAGGCTTTCAGACAGACAAAATTGCTGTTGACTACAAAAACAACTGAAGTCTGTGTCCTTGAGAAACATTGAAACCTGGTAGAAAACTCACGGGGATTTAGACATAGTCAGAGCTGGTTCTGTCAAGGAGCAGTCAGGAGTGAGCAGCAGGGAACACCAATAACACCTCCACTACCCCAACAAAAGCACGGAGCCACACTCCAGTAAACTTATCACTAGCCCTGAGAAATTCGTGAAGAGATCAGGGAGAAGCTCACTCCCTATCCATATGCAGCAAGGAATCCCCCAAAAAAGCTGGTTCTACACTAGCCCTGCCTGCAGCCATAGCCCTATGGCATCCGATCCCATCAGATCTCGGAAGCTAAGCAGGGTCAGGCCTGGTTAGTGCTTGGATGGGAGAACACCTGGGAACACCAGGTGCTGTAGGCTTGGGAGAAGGACCTGGCAATCCACTCTGAAAATCAATCCTCCATTGAAAACCCTATGAACAGCAGAGAAGCACTGACAATAGTGTTTCGCCTGTTGCACACAGGGTCACTATGAGTTGAATACCGACTCGACAGCACCTAACAACAACACACTAGCCCTACCTTAATGTTATCTGGACTTTCCAGTGAGTAAGGATCTATCTATAAAAAGTCCACTGTCAGCCGGTGCGGTGGCGCACATCTGTAATCTCAGCGGCTCAGGAGGTAGAGGCAGGAGGATCACAAGTTCAAGACCAGAGGCAGTCTGCGTAACTTAGTGAGGCCCTGTCTCAAAAAGTAAAAAAAAAAAAGGGGGGGTCTGGGGGCACAGCTCAGTGGTCCAGCACTTGCAGAGCATACAGGCACAAGGCCTTGGGTTCAACCCCCAGTACCAAAAAAAAAAAAAAAAAAAAAGTCCACTGTCAGCCGTTAGGCAGCTGACTCTCCCTTTGGAGCAGCCCACTCAGTGATCTCTCTCAGAGCATAATTTTTCCTATTTCTCTTAATAAACTCATACCTTTTGCTAGTGTACAAAGTGATTCCTGATGTTTACTTCCCTGCCATTCCTTGTTAGAACCAAGTATAATTTTCCTGTAACAGTTCAAATCCCAGCTCCATAGTTTATTAAATGTTTGACCTTGGATGACTTGCCTGACTTCCTGGAACCTCAGTTTTGTCATCTACAAAATGGATTTGACACTTTAAAATGTCCGTTACTGAAAGCTGCTATATGCACTGGCCCCAATGCAAGTGAGGAAAAGTAAACTCAAGATAACTTAAGCTAACCAGAGGATGTTCTCTTACCAGAATAAAATTGAGGTTCTCTAGAAATAAGATGGCCGTGGAGTTCACATGTAAACCAACAAAATGGTGCTGTCATCCTACATGGAGACCAAGACCTCAGCCTCAGGAATGATTGAAGCTATACAATAGCTGCTCCCAGAAGCTCATACAATGCTCTCTCTCCATCTCTCACCTCTGCTCATTTATGTATCTTTATCATTCCCCCTCTCCCAGTAGGTGGCCTCATTTTGCTCTGGGCTGTGGGGTAGAAGACTGCTTCATCAGAGATCTAGTATCACTGTTAGATGTCCAGCCCCAGGAAGATAACCTCCCTGATTGTCTATTAAGATCAATTCCAAATTAAGAAGGAAAGGAGTTTAGTCCAATTTGGATAGGATGTTACCCAGTTTTGGTCTGATCTGATGAGTAAAAAATACTTAGATTGTCCCAGTCAATGACGGAGCTTTGTATGGTAGATTAACATTGGCCTTCCATTTTCCACCCTGGTCATTTGAATGCCAAGCTTTTCACCTATGTGGTCTTGACACTCACAAAGTATGTTTAGCAGCCGAAATCTGGAGAGTTCCAGTGTCAGCATCTGCTATATCCTCTGGATCAGGCACCCCAGGGGCTGCTGTGTGGGTCCCAGAGAGTCAAACATGAGTCCTCCTTACAACACTGGATGACACTAGGGTGTTAATGGCCTGTTATGAGACTACATGGCAATGAATAGAGATCTCATTTCAGACCCAAGATTGCATAACTGTGCCTGGATGCTTTCCATCAAGAGGCCCTCACATCTCATGCATGTGAAGGGAAAAACAAAAACCCAGAAGCAAAACTGCAGTGTTTTCTAACCACTGAGTTGAATGCTAGGCCTGGCATCAGCCTTCTGCTCCTCAATGAGTTGGTTTAAAATGCAATCCAGAGTGTTTGGGGATGGAGGGAGCTAATGCCCTGTCTGACCACTAAGGAATCCACAGTAGGGCTGTGTTTGCACAAACCTAAGGACTCATATGCATGGACTGCTTATAGTTCTCAGGAATCACAGTTCTGCTTACCTGAAAACAAAACAGCAGCCCTGGGCTGGAGACAAGGACACTAACTGTGAATGTTTCTTTCATCAGTCATGAATTCAAGCCAGAGTAATAATCCTTCTACTCAGTAACTCTTTCTCAACTGTTCCATTGAAAGCCCATGTTTGTTATGCTTTCTCCCTCCTCTGTTCCATTTCTCCTTCTTCAAGCTTCTTCCTAATGTCTGTCTGAATTCCTCTCTGCTCTATCTCCCCACCAATATGCACTTTTCATAATCAAGAAGCATGGGAGGCACGCCTTTCCTTCCAGTCTGGTTCTCTCCAACGTGCCGCAGTAAGAGCACTGGCCTATACAGCTCAATGCTACATTGGGAGGTTTGCTTCAGGCACCAAGATCCAAGATTTATCAATTCCAAAGAAGGTTCCAGAAGCAACATTTTCAAAGGAAACGTCTAGGAAGTAGTATCCTAACTTTCAAGTCTTTCATTTCTGATGATGCTATAAAAGGGTTGGGCAGTTAGAGAAGAGGGTGGCAGTGGTTTGGGAGAGAGCTGTACGTTGTAAGTCCCTATCCATGCTCCATGGAGAAGGATGGAAGCTCACGTCCACAAGGACCTCAAAGGAGAGCCTCATATGTGTTTTCCACAGCCAAGGGGTCCAGTAGACTGGGATCTAACTCTTGCTGGAGAAATTGAGCAGGGGGGAATTAAACAAAAATGGCAGCTTTGGGATTGGACTTCATTCCCAGAACATACTAAGGCAATAGAAACATGAATCTTTTCTAGGAATCTGCTGTAGAGTCTATGGGGATGAAAGCAGAGGGCTGAACTAGAGCCATTGTTACCCCCTTGTTACCCCTCTCCAGGAGGCTGTATGACAGGGCAAAGGAAACCCAACAGGGAGAGGCCACAGGGAGAGGGAAACTCAAGGATTAGGGGTGTGGGGCTGTGATAGCCAGGGAGCAAAAATGCATCACTGGTGGTGTGAGGGGCTGCAACAGATTGAATGTTTTTGTCTCCAGAAAATTCCTAGGTGGAAACCTAATCCCCAATGTGATGGTATTTGGAAGTGACTAAGTCATGAGAATAGACTCCTCATCAGCGGGATTAGTGCCTGCAATAAAAGGTACCCCCAGAGATGCTCTCAGGCCTGCCACCATTGGACAAACAGCAGAATAAGAAACTGGGCCTCCCTCGACACTGAATCTGTGGATGCTCCCTCATGACTCAGAACATGGTACAGACAGACCAAATCTCTTGTGCTATGTTCTTGCTACCTGCAACTATACCACTGTGGCATTTGACCCTGTCAGATCTCAGAAGCTAAGTAGATTCGGGCCTGGTTAGTACTTGGATGGGAGACCGTCTGGGAACACCAGGTACTGTAGGCTTGGGAGAAGGACCAGGCAACCCACTCCCAAAAAACAATTAGTCACTGAAAACCCTATGAATTATAGAGAAGCTCTAACAATACTGTTTCGCTTGTTGTACATAAGGTCACTATGAGTTGGACACCAACGTGGCAGTATCTAACAACAACAACAATATATTCTTGCCATCTATTTCTTTGCTTCCTGAGGAAGGACATCACCTTTACCTTGCACTGCTATGACTCAGAAAGTGTTAGTGGTTCCTTATGTGGTAGGTGCTTGATGGGTATTAAATGACTGGATGATGGATGGAAAAGGTGTAGAATAGCAGTACTTTGCTTCAGTTATTGTTTCTCCAAGGACAGGGAATCATAAGGGCATTTTCCTGGGCAACCAATTCCTTTTAAAGATGGATTTACACAGTAAAGAAAGTGTTTGTCCAGGAACTCTTATCTAGGATTTAGCCATACCAAACCTGCAGTGCATGAGTCTCACTTCAGCAACTGTCTTCTAAGACAGCAATTTCCTTTGAACACGAGACCCTCATAGAATACATTTGTCTCCTGTTGACTTGGAATTGTAACCATAGGCTGCTTTCACATAATCTCCAGCTTGAAGGTGCACCACTGCCCTTTCTTTGCACACTGCCAATTTTAATGGCAGGAGCAATCAGGTCTTAATGTTGAAGGTGACTCCCATCAACCCTTGTCTGCTTCCACTGACCTGTGAGTTCAGGCTTCCTGCCTGAAGGCCGACCTAGAATCCTAATGAGTTGAATTCAGGCTGAATTTGCTTCTCAGTTGATGCTTTGTTCATCTGTTGATCCTTTGTAGCTCAGTCGACAGCCTTTGGCCCTGACAGTATAGATAAAAGAGACATGGGTTGCATCTGCTGACTTTCCATGAGTTTTTGCATTACAACTTTTATTTCTCAAACACACAGGAAACAAGTTTAAGCAATATAAAACCTCTACTATGTGCATGGGCTGGGATTTAGCTCAGTGGGTAGAGTGCTGAGCTGCAGTCTCTGAGGTCCCAAGTTCAATTCCCAGCACTGCAAAAATGGGAGAAGGACCTGGCAATCCATTCCCAAGGCAATCCCGAAACAGTCAGCCATTGAAAACCCTATGAGGGTCCAACTATGAGTTGGATACCGACTCGACAGCACCTAACAACAACAACAACAACTATGTGCATACATGGAACTGCATAAAATATCCACTATGCCCTCCCTGCAGACTGTAGAGTTAAGCCATTTGGGATCTGCTCAACAATGGTGGTAAAATAAATGAAATGACAGATGAACAACTAAATGGTATACAGGTAACTTACAGATGAATCTACACCCACAGTTAATGATATCATAAGGACTGTTAACCAACATGGACATACCAATATTGATATTGCCTGATTGAACTATGCTGCTCTGAAGACAGCACCATGAGCCACATGTGTAGGACAATTACTTTGCATTTACTGTCAACAAAGCCAGTGAACATATAATAAATAGTATAGTAGTATAGTATATAACATATATGTAGTATAAAAGTATAATAACTAGCATATGATTATCATAAAATTAGCATGTTAATTACTTCCTGGTCATTGTTAAGACCAGGAACACATTGCATAATGGCCTCTGCCTAAACATGGTGCTTTTAACTCTAGTACCACATCCTATAAACCTTCCAACTCAACCCTGGCTTGTGGCTCTGGAGCACATACACCATGCTTTAGGTGTCCAGTATCTTTTTGGATTGAGGCCTGGCCCTCTTTCCTTGCTCAGCCTTCCTTTGCACCTGCTCCTGGGCTCACATAATGCTCCTGTATTCTGCCTTGACTGTGTATATGGCTTCTCCATAATTGACCCTTAGCTTTGCTAGGACCAGTTTTGCTGCTCTTGACTACCCAAACAGATAGTTGATCACTTCTCCATCCCTTCAAGAGGAGGAACCAACAGACTAATACCCAAGGAGAAAGGTGAACTCTGTGATACAGGGGGAAAAACCCTCATGGACTTGAACCTATAACACCAAAGCACTGATTACAGGGACTCTCAGGCACACAGCACCAAGACCTCTTAAGCCACTTGTGTCATAGCATTCCTGATACTCTTCTTTTAGAAAAGAAACTGTTTCCTAACACACTGTAAAATTTTTACAATGACTATTGTAATTTTTAAGAAGTAGCACACTGAATACTTTCTACAGCTCAAGCGCTCAATTCATCCTCATAAAACTTTGGCATGGTAGATCATGCAACATTTGTTCAAGACCTGGAGAACTGAAGTTCAAAGGTATTATATAATTTGACCAAGATCCCAGGGCTAGGGAGTAGAAAACCAGGATCTGGACCTAAGTCAGTGTCCTTCCCCATAATTTCCACCTTCTCCCCATATATAGGTGAATCTCTCTGGGAAATAATACCTTACCATTTATAAAACAGAGAAATAGCATTTTTGGTTCTTAGGAAAACTGCAATAACAGGAAATGCATTGTTGTCAAGCACTTTGCATATGGGAAATACTAAATCAAGCTAAATTAAATTCAACAGAGTTCTAGACAGTTAACAAGCCTTTATTAAACCCCTGGTGTGTTGGGCACCCAGCTGTGACTTGGGTTAAGTCCAATACTATTTAATTTATGAAAATGCTATTATAATTATTCTGTTTCTTAAATTTAGGTGCCATCAAAAAGGAAGTACAATTCATAATTAAATGCAAGTCAGTCATCCTCATGCTTTCTTTCCATTTAGTACACCTTTTATGAGGTACCCAGCAGTAGATACATCTTGGACAGTCTGTGTAGGTCATAATTATTTCCCTTCTCCCAGAATCACTCCCTCCTCCACACCCCTGGAGTTCTACCGTCCTGTCTAACCAGCTGTTCTAAGTATGGCTAAAGAGGTTTGGCCAAAAATGTGAATTGAAGCCTTTGCATGTGGGTGGCATGTCCCATGTGAACCTGGAGAGAAGAAAGCCTGAGAGAGCAGACTACAGGGAGGGAGGAGAAAGCAGCAGATTCACAGGAGAGAAGCAAAGGTGAGAAATGATGTAGCTAGACAGACAGACAGATGGACACAAAGTAAGGAGGTCAAAGTCACGATAAGATATGTGGATTTGAAAGTGGAAACTTCAATCTGACATGGCAATGAAGCTGGCTACTCTTAATACTACACTATGTAATGGGATGACTTTACCCTGAAAAGGCTTATTGAGAGAATGTATAAACAAGAAAGCTTTTAAAATGAAGAACTGGTAAAACAATATTACCAGGGATTGAGTATTTTATCTTCCTTTCCTGTTCTAGGAGAAGACCTAGTGACTTCAGATCATGCTACTGGATAAAAAACCCCAAGTACTCTCTCATTTCTTACCTAGCATCGCTGCCAATAATACCCTAGATATTTGTAGCCTCCCAAAACACATAGAAGTTTTCAGATTTGCCTCCCTGGTCATATCACCAAGGACTTGATCTGCAAGTAGTGCAAAAAACATACTACACTTTCCCTTCAATCCAGACTCTAAGAAACTTCTTCCCAAATCCAAGTCCCCCAGACAGATCAAATGGGGACCCATGGGTGTTTCTTTCCACATGGTGAAAGGACACGTCATTCTCTAAGTTTAATTAATTATGGACCATTTGAAACACACTGTCAATAAAACAGAGTGTTGTGTGCTAGTGGGAGAAGAAATGAGATGAAAAAATATGCCTGTCTCATTATTCATTTATATTGATCTAGATATACAGCCCTATGCATCATAATCTGACAAAGGTTAAATATTAACAGAATAATCATTAATCTAACAAAACAAACTAACACAACGATAGCTCTCCAGGTTGGGACTCTGTATATTTTGGGGCTCTGGATGGACTGAGGAACCCTCCAGAGTTATGTCTAGTAGCTCTCTTTAAAGACCCAATCACAAACTGGGCTGCATCATGAGATGAACAGTAGGTTGTTGTTTCAGAAGATGACAAAGGTATTGTCATAAAGATGGAGGGCCCTCCTATCAAGCACCCTCTTACCAATGAAAATATGAGATATAATCTAATAATGGGCTTGGCACAAATAATTTTTTTTCAATTATTTTAAAAATAATTTAGTGGGAAGCATAAATTGAGCATGGTCTTTGGCATCATTGTGTCTCAGATGAACTTCTCTCCTGCTGTTGTCAGAGTCTCCTTGGTATTGGCAAGTGCTATTGTCAGACACCTCTCTGACCAGCAGGACAAAGTTATCCTAAAGTCCTTTTGTGTGAGGTATGAGCTTAACTCAATTACAGATGATTAGGGGCTATGCTGTCCACATACAGACATTCACTGGCTTTTGTTTTTTTAAAAAAACAACAGTGTACAATAGTGTGCAGGAGGTGACAAATTTGTCTGTCATACAAGGATATTCCTAAAGTGCATGGGGACTGAGCTGTCAGTCATTTGCCATTTTTTTAGCATAATATAATGTGTATTTTCTCAAAGTATGTTAAGGTACAACTGTGCCCTTCTTGACAATACTAAAGACCAGAGTACCTAAATAAAAAAGATATATATATATATATATGATATATATATAAAGATATATATATATAGGTGTATATATATATAGGTTTATATATATATAGGTATATATATATAAAGATATATATAAAAGATATATATATACACATATATATGTGTGTATATATATATATATATATATATACACACACCCCCACACACACATATACATACACACATATATGTATGTTGTTATTATTAGTTGCTGTGAAGTTGGGTCCAACTCATAGTGACCCTATGTAGGGTTTTCAATGGCTGATTATTTTGGGATTGCTTCAGGTGTGGGTTGCCACACCCGTCTCCCATTTTTGCTGTGCTGGGGATTGAACCCAGGGCCTCAGAGAGCACAGAGCAGCACTCTACCAACTGAGCTAAACTCTAGCCCCATATATGGCACTATAGTTTCATTTAGGATTTAAGGAACATTTCTGCAAATTTTATCAGTTCCTCCAGCTTGATTTCATGCATGTTTCTTCTGTTGAATTAACATTTCATATCTTATTTTGTGTGTTCGTCTATCCTTCCTTCCACCACGACTGCAGGAATCCATCCAGACATCCATCCCTGCATTCGTCTATGCACTGGTCCCGCCCTCACATTCAACAGTGTTTCCATCCAGGCATCAGCTCATGGGCCCACATATTCATTTATCTGTCCATCTGGCACTTGGGGAAATACAAAGTAGAAGGAAGACATGTTGGATTTTGGACAGAGGGACATGCTGAAGCCTAGAAATATTAAATGACTTTCTTAAGTCATTCAACTTAGATCTAGAATTGTAAAACTTTGGTTAAATCTGTCAGGGGTTCTGGTTGTTTTTCTTACTTTTAGCTTATAAATAAGCAAATCACCAAGATTATGAGTATTTATTGAAGATCATAATATTTTGGTAACTAAACTTCCCCTAAGAATTAAAAGAGAAACAAAAGCATTTCAAATAAAATATAAGGGAAACCTGATCACTATGTAAATTATAGTCTGATAGTTTACAGTGAAAGAGAATATGATCATTTTCCATAAAAATCTTTCATTCAGATAACCAGACTCATTTGTTTGAAAAGAGATCATATGTTACCTTTACTAAGTTGTGCCAAACAACCCTAATCAATCCCCAAGACACCTCACTGTGCAAGTATATTATATTTTTCAATGATCTATGGATTTTATACCATCCTTAAAATTATTTCCCTCATCAACCACAATTGGATACTTCAAACATAAAAGCACAAATGTGCACACACTACCATAAGAAAACAATATTAAATTATTTAAAGAGCAGGTAATACAGTTAAAGGACCACTTCTAATAGAGATCTGTGTCTTTGTAGAACTTCTCCTTGTAATATGTAAGTGATTTGAAATGATATTATTCAGCATCACAAAATCCTTGTGACGTTAGTGGTATCTCATCCATCATTTAAACATCTCTTAAAAATCCTCCTCCTCTACAAAGTCCTCCATTAAGGATGGTTTTCCCTGGCCTCCTCTTTCCTGGAAGTGAAATATATACCCATGGCTAAACTTTTCACTCTGTATCACTGAAGAAGCAGCTATCTTCAATAAGAAATGCTGCTCAGTAGCTCTCCCTATTCCTTGGCAGAGATCCAACTTTGTTTACCTCAATTTCTGAAGTGCCATGAATTCTCCAGAACAGAGACTAAATCAACAAAATGCAGATGACTGGGAAAAATGCAATCCTGCTAAAATTATAATGCAGCAAAAGTTATTCCTTTTTTAGTCAAAATTAAGAAACCAACGGATGTACAAGGAATCACCAACCACAAAGGAGATTTTAAAATTCTTTGAGGCATTTGAGAGGAGAAAACCAGGTCAATTTTAAGCCCTGTTTGTTGGAGGGGAAAATTTTGTCAGAATCTAGGTGTTCGAATAGGTACTTTCCAATCTCTAATTTATAGAGGCCCATTTTTGCTTGCCTTTTTACTCTATACAGCCCTGGCCAACTTTGAAGATTGATGAAATCTGAGAGTGGTATTAAATTTAACACCATTTCAAGATGGGCTTTAAGCTGAGTGAGAATGAGCTGGACAGGAAAGGAAATAGAAAGGAAGAGAAAGGTCTTGCTGATGAAACTCTTGGCCTCTTAGCAAATTGAAATATTATTATTGCAATCCCCTTCAGAAATCTCTGTGGTGGTTTATGCTGCTCTAAAATCATTCTGCTCCTCATATGGCATCTGAATAAAGATAATAGAGGGTGAAATGGATTGTAGATTTATGTGCCACCCAAACTGAAGGAGGAATTCCCTAAAATCAGTGCCATTTAAAGAGATGACTGCCTGTTTACCATGCACAGAATATTTGGGCAGGCTGGGGTTTAGCTCAGTCAGTAGAGTGCTGTTCTGTGCTCTCTGAGGCCCTGGGTTCCATCCCTAGCTTCGCAAAAATGTAAGAAGAACGTGGCAGCCCACTCTCCAAGCAATCCTGAAACAATCAGCCATCAAAAACCTTATGAATAACAGAGAAGCACTGACAGTACAAGACACGGCACAGAGTTGAGTAGTGTTTTGTCTGTTGTGCACAGGGTCACTATGAGTGGGAGCCAACCCGAAAGCACCTAACAACAACAAGAACAAGCAGAGAACCCAGTTATGTTGGGTCAGCATCTCACAAGTATTTCCTTCAACAGGCTTAGCTCCATAGTCCAGGGGATCAGCTACAGCATAATGATAACTGTGTTATGGTTTCTCATTTTGCCTTCAGGCACACCATCAACATCGTGTGATTCTGATTCTAACAGAAACCAAGATTTTAAGTAGCTAAACAAAACCACCATAAAATGAGATGTACAAAATAAGATTGAAAGGGATAAAATGTTTAGAAGCAGTGGTTAAAAATTCTCAAAGTGAAGGATAAGAGTTCAAAAACACAGCATCTCCAGTGAGCCAAAAATTAATGTCCAATATGAATTCTCTTTGATATATTGATGATTCTGTGCCAATACCATTGGGTTAATCCCACAACATATTTTTCTAGCTTTATGTTTGAATAGTAACAAAAAATATATTAACAAAAATAATTATCTTAATTTCTAAATGATACCTTTAAAGTTAAAACATAGGCTTCTTAATAGACATCTCAAAGTTAACTTTTTATATAATATATTTGAAATTTTTGAGTTATAAATCCCTGGGCCTGGGTTAACACATTGACTCTGCTATCTATTAGTTAGGCACCTTGGGTGATTTACTTAACATGTCTGTAAAATAGGGATGCTAGTCACCATTTCAGGTCAACTTGTGAAGATTGGAGATAATATGTGTAAGGTTCTTAATACAGTACAACATATGAGGTAGGTTTTCCATAAGTAATATTTTTTCTACCACTGCCATGGATTGAATCCTCAAATCTTTCCAAAACTTTATCACACAACCAAGTTTTTAATTAATTCCAGAAGTTCAAAGTACAGGCAGCAAACCATATCTATAGGTCCTGCATTCAAGAATTCAATCAACCATGGATCAAACATATTTGGGAAAAATTCTGTCTGTAGTAAACATACACAGATTTTTTTCTTGTCATTATTCCTCAAACAATACAGTTCCCTAAACAATACATTTTAATAATGATTTACATAGCAAAACTAAGCCATATATAAGGTACTTGAGTACAGGGTAGGGAGCATAGATATGGAGGGACAATTATAATTCTTTTTTTTTAAAAAAGAAAAGAAAAAAGTATAAATTTTAATTAACGTGCAATGAGGAACCTATGGGTTATACTCACATTGATTTTTTTCCTTCCCCTTTTTTCTTGTATTCATATAATTGCATGCTGTATGTTGTTTTTCCTCTCCCTCTTTATCGCTCTGGAGCTGGGGTTTAGCTCAGTTGGGAGATTGCTGCTCTGCACTCTCTGAGGACCCAGGTTCAATCCCCAGCATCACAAAAATGGGAGAAGGACAGAAGGATGTGGCAATCCACTCCTGAAGCAATCCTGAAACGATCAGCCACTGAAAACCCTATGAGGGTTGCTGTGAGCCAGACCTGACTCTACAGCACCTAACAACACAACAAATTTATCCCTGTGTATTGTTCCCCAGCTCCTTTCTCCCTTTGCCAACCTCTACTCCCATCTACTGATCCCCTCCTCACCTCTATTGGGTTCATTTGTATTTTCCATTCTTAAATGATTGCTCATTTTTATATATTTATATATGTTAAATTTTTTCTTTTAAGTTAGATTTAGCTCTGACATAAGAGTGAGGATATATGGTATTTCTCTTTTTGAGTTTGGGTTAATTTGCTTAAAATGGTATTCTCCAATTCCATCCAGTTTGCTGCAAATGATATGATTTCATTCTTCTTTGCTGCTGAGTAACATTCCATCATGTATACATACCACAGGTTTTCAAATCACTCCTCTGTTGATATACCTCATGGTTGGTTCCATACCCTTGCAATTGTGAGGAAGGTTGTAAAAAATACGGAAGTAAAGGTGCCCCTGTGATATGATGACCTATCCTCCTTTGGGTATATTCCCAAGAGTGATATAGCTGGGTTATATGGTAGCTCTATTCTTAGTTTTCTAAGGTATCTCTATTTGATTTCCAAAGTGAACTAATTTATAGTCCCACTAGCAGTGTAAAAGGGTTCCTTTTTTTTTCTTTTTTTTTAATTAGAAATTTTTAATGTACATCATAATGTGATTCATTTTGACATGCTTTTCATTGTGACAATTTTCATATATGCAGTTTGATAAACATTATTCATATAGGTTACCTCTTACCCTCCCCTATGTTCCCCCCCCTTCCCATCTAAGTTTCCCATACAAGTCTTCTCTATCTTTTACTATGTAGTATTTTTCTATATGTCTTTGGGTTCCATTTCTGTTTAAGATAGAAACTTTTCCTGTAGTGGTCTTTGTTTTTATCTTGTTAGACGCTGAGATTTCACCTTACACCAGTAAGAATGGCGAAAATCAATAAAACAAACAACAACAAATGCTGGCGAGGTTGCAGGGAAAAGAGAACACTTTTACATTGTTGGTGGAGCTGTAAAGTGGTGCAACCACTATGGAAATAAATATAGAGGTACCTCAAAAAACTAAAAATAGAACTACCATATGACCCAGCTATAACACTATTGGGAATTTACCCAAAGGGAGATGGGTCATCATACCACAGAGACACCTGCATCTCCATGTTCAACGCAGCGCTTTTCACAATAGCAAAGATATGGAATCAACCAAAGTGCCCTTCAACAGAAGAATGGATAAAAAACTATGGTATATATACACAATGGAATACACAATGGAATAATACACAATGGAATTCAGCAATCAAGAAAAATGAAATAGGGTCATTCGCAGCAAAATGGATGGAATTAGAGAAAATTATTTTAAGTGAACGAACACGAGCTCAGAAAGAGAAACAACACATGTTCTCATTCATATGAGGGAGCTGATTCAAAATTACAAGAAGGAAAAATCCTACTCAAAGGTCAGATCATAATAAAAGGGGGGGAGGGAAGATAAGAATGAGGTCAGTATAAATGGACTAGAAATCACATGTAATTGTTCTAATGAGATAAAAACAAAGGTTTCCTTTTTCTCTGCATCCTCACCCATATTTGCTATTATATTGAATAAGAGGGGAGGGAGTGGACATCCTTGTCTTGCTCCTGACCTTAGAGGGAATGTTTTTAATTTTTCCCCATTTAAGATGTTGGCTTTAGGTTTGCCATATATAGCCTTTATTATGTTGAGATAAGTTCTTTCTATGCCCAATTTCTTCAAGACTTTTATGGGACAATTATAATTCTTAAATTCTTCTTCTTCTACTGCACAAAGAAAGCAAAGAAGCTCTCCTATCATTCTCCTCTTCTAACCATTTTCTTTGTGTTTGTGGAGAATCCCATGCATCTGATGTGTTGGAGTTCCCCTCAATCTGGATTTTTTACTGGTACTGACAGGAATTTCGTCTGTCCCACGTATTTCTTACAAGCTAACATCCTGAACCAGAGGCTTAGTCACACTTATGTTTCCTTTAGCAAAGGTGATTATGGTAATGTGCTGTTTCTCCTACAGACAGTTCATGTCTCATTTTTGCTATTTTTGATGTTAGTAGTCATTAATGCTCATGCTTAAAGGTCTTATGAATGTATAATATTTTAATTCAAATTTGGGACTCTAAGAATTTTATCTTAATTTTCCTAGATTACACCTGTGTATAGACGTGAGTCTCAGAACAATACTGGTACCACCAATAATTATCGTTAAAGCAGTCTTGTACATGTGCTCCCATTTCCCCGTTCATTTTATGGTTGCACTTTGCATTATCAGGTCATATAGCTGTTGCCATTATCTTTCTCTTTTAGTCATAGATACATGCAACAACATATTTAATGCCCACTGTCACTTCTTATATTGATGTGCCTTATCATTCTGGTGACCTGAAGATGATTCTCCAGTGGATTCCTTAAGAAACCAACCAACCAACCAACCTCACTGAAAAGATATCCTGTGAATTCTTAAATATTGACAATTGTCTATATCTTTTATACTGGAAGGTCATTTGGGGGGCTATCAACTATTTCCTCAAGTTTTTTTATTCTGTTTTCTTCTGTATTAAAAGGTTGTGGTCAAAAAGTGTGAGGAGTCTAATACTTTTCCTTGAAGGTCAAGTGCTCTTTTGTCTAGATGCCCAAATAGTTTCATTTAAAAAATATTTCAGACATTTTATGGGAATATATCTTATTGTTCACTGATGTTGAAATGTGCCTGTTTGATATAAACTTTAAAATTTTTTCAACTCTAGGAAAATTTTTTCTTAATTTTATTTTTTAGCTTTATTCTACCTTCTTGCTTCAGTTCCCTTTTTAGGAATTCCTATTATTCATATATTAGATCTTCTTTGCCTATCATTAATATTTGTCAATTTCACATGATTTTTATCTCTTTAATTCTGATTTTTAAAAATTCCCTCTTTCTTATCTATTTTTCTATAGGTATTATGTTGCTTTACTCTTTTGTTCCTTTTCTTTTGGACAGTATTTATAATATAACTTTGTCTTTTTATTTATAATTCTTCTTGACCTCTGTCTCCTAATGTGAATTTTTCTAATTTTGATGGTTTTTTTCCCCTATTTTGTATCATTTAAAATGATTTCTAGATTGTTTCAAGCCTGCAGCGGTACCACAGTGGCATCAGATCCTGTCAGATCTCTGAAGCTAAGCAAGGTCAGGCCTGGTTAGTACTTGGATGAGAGACTGCCTGGGAACACCAAGCACTGTGGGCTTGGGAGAAGGACTCCGAAATTCACTCCTAAAAAACAATCTATCACGGAAAACCCTATGAATAGCAGAGAAGCAGTAACAATAGTGTTTCCGCCTGTTGTACGTAGGGTCGCTATGAATCAGATACCAACCTGATGGCACCTAACAGAACAGACTGTTTCAAAATATTTTGTTATGATTTTCATCTTTTTTGAACATGTACCTCTTTCATGTATTCATCACCTATAAGGATACCTTCTACCATTTATTCTCTTTTATTATGACAACTTTGTATACAACTTAACCTGTATACTTCCCTTGTCCTCACAACTATGTGAAATTAGTGTCTTTGAACTTTTAGAAGGAAGCTTAGTTTAGGGGAAATTTTTTGTTGTTGTTTTATTGTTATTTTTTTTTTAACTTCACAGAGTTCTTTTTAGTGATTTAAATGTATGGTGGCCAGCTTCTGGAATTCCTTTTCTCTGTTCCTCTCTCCCATTTTTATCTAGACTTTCTCCTTCTGTTTTATGTATTATCCTTGATCTGGTAAAATTTGATTCCACTCCCAGTGGTTTCTCCTGGGTGCAGGGCTCTGTGTTGGAAGGATCCTGGGAATCAATGTAGAGCAATAATATAGACAAGATTGCCCCAGCTCCTTAAGACCTTTCAGGCCCTCCCCTGTTCCATTATGCAGCTCAAGTCCAGAGTTAACTGCCATTTTTTAAATTGGCCTGCCCTGCATCCCAGTCAGGGCCCGTTGGCTCCTTCGGAGTTCTCCTATCTTGAGGTTTGTCACATAACTACCACCTTCATCTGTTTTCTATGAAACAGATGCTGATACCTTCTTGGACTTTGAGCTTTGAGGCATGGCTTACCACTTGTTTTGGAACAAACATTTTGTTGCCTCTGCTCCTACCACCTTTCCCAATCTCCTGAATTAATAACTTTAATAAGCACAAATGACTTTTGATTTATCATAGAGTAAGCTTTTAAAAGTAAGAAAACAAATCCAAAAGAGTAATTTTGGGTTTTTGCCTAGATACTCGAGATCTGTTTTTCAGGAAGTTAATATCAGTCCCTGAGAGTTTTTATTTTTCAGAACTTGGGAGTTGAACGCAGGACATTGCACATACTTTGCAAGTGCTCTAACCACTGGGATGCACCACTAGCCCATTTTAATTTTTTTATCTTGAGATAGAGTTTCACTAAATGACACAGGGTGCCTCTGGTCTTAAACCTGTGATCCTCCTACTTCTGACTCCCAAGTTGTTGGGATTACAGGCATGTGCCACCACGCCTGGCTAATTCCTGAGTTTTAGTGCTATCAAAACTATTTCAGCAGACCACAGGTGTGGAATCAATAACAAAATTGAGGAAGTATTTTTCATTATGCAGTGATATTTACAATTGATCCCCCAGCCCTCTTTGTTGTCTCAACTCTATTTCCTCCTAAACCTCAGTGGAAGGATGCAATGTGGTAAAGCACTTAGAATGCTAAGCCTGATCCCTTAGGATCTAATTCCAAATGATCAGGGAATTACCAAGATGGAGTACATCCTGTTGCTAATGTTCCTGTGCTGAGCACTTGGCTCTTATTTTCAGGGAGAACAGAAGTCTTCATGAATGGTGACCTTTCTGTAACTCCGCATTGAGTTGTAAGTTCAGAGAGAGTGAATAGCTTTATTGGAGAAAAAACCCTACTGATTTAGGGGGAAATAAATACTACTAAATATTGCTGTCATTCAAGCTCAGAGAAGCAAATGAACTGAAGTCCTGACATAAAAGTATCTTACTTTGAAGCAATAAATTTTTTGGAAATTTTAAGCTATTTATTATTTCCAAATGCACCATTTATAATATGCAGAGTCATTAGTGTTGGCTCATTAATCACTATCAATAATTTTTAATACCTCTGTAACATTAGTCTAAGTCACATTAGTCTAGTCCATCAGATCTTTGTGGCTGGACATCAGCTTCTGGGATTCAAGATATCTTTTGTTTCACATGAGAACTTCCATGCTGGGCACTCTGTAGGTAACAGGGCATGATTTTTCTGATTTTTTATGACCCCACCAATTCTGCTTGCCATTCGGCAAGAAGACTGAATGCTGCTCAGTAAGGGAGTTTTGATGGTGTCAAACAGAGAAAAAGCATTTTCTCTCATTTCTTTTGAAAAAATAAATCAGATGTGGTGGTGTACACCTATAATCCTAGTGATGTGGGAGGCTGATGCAGGAGGATTGTGAGCCCAAAGCTAGGGCAGCCTTCACAGGTTAGGTAGACCCTGTCTCAAAATTAAAAAAAAAAATAAAAAAAGGTGGGGCTGGAGGTATAAGTCAGTGATAGAGTGCTTGCCTAGCATGCACGAGGCCCTGGGTTCAACCTCCAAGTACTATAAAAGGAAAGGGAAAAAAAGCTATGATACTCACTAAATCTTGATGGTTAGGGATAATAAAAACATTCATTGTTTAGGGTCAGATACTTAAGATTCTTTGGAGTAGAAACAAGAGATGTTGGGGGTCTACTTACAGAGATAGTTATCACCATATAGATACAGACATCTAGCTATAGATCTCAACCTATAACAAATTAGCTCTTGTTTCTTATAATGTAAGTATACTGTATTTGTTGTTGTTAGGTGCTGCTGAGTCATGTCCGACTCACAGAGACCCTCATAGGGTTTTCAATGGCAGACTGTTTCAGGATTCCCTTGGGAGTGGGTTGCCACGTCCTTTTCCCATTTTTGCGGTGCTGGGAATCAAACTCAGGACCTCAGAGACTGCAGAGCGATGCTCTACCAACTGAGCTAAATCCCAGCCCAGAACACCTAATTGTGCTCATGAGAAATCTGTACATGAACCAGGAGGCAGTTGTTTGAATAGAACAAGGAAACACTGAGTGGTTTAAAGGTGAGAAAGGTGTGCGTCAGGGCTGTATACTTTCACCCTATCTCTTCAATTTATAAACTGAGCAAATAATCCGAGAAGCTGGACTTTATGAGGAAGGACGTGGCATCAAGATTGGAGGAAGACTCATTAACAACCTGCGTTATGTAGATGACACCACTTTGCTTGCTGAAAATGAAGAGGATTTAAAACATTTACTGATGAAGATCAAAGATCATAGCCTTCAATATGGGTTACGACTAAACATCAACAAAACAAAAATCCTTATGGCTGGGTCAGCATGCAACTTCACAATAAATGGAGAAAAGATTGAGGTTGTCCAAGATTTTACTTTGCTCGGCTCTATAATCAACACCTGCGGAAGCAGCAGTCAAGAAATCCAAAGACGCATTGCTCTAGGAAAAGCTGTGGCAAAAGATCTCTTTAGAGTATTGAAAAGCAAAGATGTCACATTGAAGATGAAGGTACGTCTGACTCATGCCATGGTATTTTCAGTGGCATCATATGGTTGTGAAAGCTGGACATTGAACAAGAGAGACAGAAAAAGAATTGATGCTTTTGAATTGTGGTGCTGGAGACGGCTATTGAATATACCATGGACTGCCAAAAGAACCAACAAATCTGTCCTAGAAGAAGTGCAACCAGAGTGCTCCTTGGAAGCAAGAATGGCCAGATTGCGTCTTACATATTTTGGACATGTAGTCAGGAGAGATCAATCCCTGGAGAAGGACATCATGTTTGGGAGAGTGGCAGGTCAACGCAAAAGAGGAAAACCCTCCACCAGATCGATTGACACAGTGCCTGCAACAATGGGCTTAAACATAAATAAGATCGTTTGCCTGGCACAGGATCGGCAAGTGTTTCGATCTGCTGTACATAGGGTCACTATGAGTCGGACTCGACTTGACGGCACCTAACAACAACAACATACTGTACTATTTACTGAAAGTCAGAGAATAATCTGGAGCTTCATCCAAAGTTTCAAAAAAGGGAGAAAACTCTAAAAACCTTCCATCTTGAGACCACATCCTGTGAAATGCTCCTTTAACATAGTGCACCTCCAGGAAGAAAACCTCTTCCCTACCAACACCACCTGTTTTGGTTGGGGCACACAGAAACATACTGGAGCCAAGTAACCACTCCATGACAAACATTAGAAAATAAAAACCAGTCCACAGTTTTCTGTCCTGCACATGAAATCTTCCACATGATTCTGGCTTGAGCTCACATAGGCCTTTCAACAACATCCCCCAACATTTCTGTATTTCCATGTTTGCCAAGGTCACAACCCCACACTCACCGCCCCCCCAACATCTGCTTTTCTGACATTTCTGCTCTTTTCTGATGAGTTAAAAGGGGTGCCAAGGCACCATGATGGAGAGGTCACTTAATTTTCGTTTGTAAAGCCAAATCTCCTGTGCTCCCCATAATCACCAATCAATTTTACATAAATAGCAAAATTAAGTCCCATTATTCTCATTTGCCACAAAATTAGAGGAATTAGTTAAACATGGAAAAAGGGCCAATGCCTTCCAAAGCACCACTTCCTGTAGATAGAAACAAATTCAGGAATTACGTGTGAGCAGGAGGAAAACTCAACAAGGCATCCATATGCTCTGCAGGGGTACGACTGGAAAGATTCTGTGAGTGGTGCAAGTATCTAACATCCAAACACCTCGTGCTCCTCTCCTAACAGGAAGCCAAGGGAAATACACACACTCACACTCTCTCCCTACCCCCCCCCCCACACACTTTCTCTGATACTAGGGGGCTGAACCCAGGGCCTCGTGCATGCATCCTTTGCAAGTGCTGTGCCACTAAACTGTACCCTCAGCCCACTTTTTTAACTTTTTATTTTGAGACAGGATCTCCCTAAATCATACAGACTGCCTCTGGTTTTGAGCTCGCGATCCTCCTGCCTCTGCCTCCTGAATCACTGGGATTACAGGTGTGAGCCACAGTGCCCAGCTGAAATACACTGTTAGACACGGGACCTGACATCTTTATAAGGCAAGGTGGGGGTCTCCTTGTTATCATTTCAGGAAGGTGTAGTCTGTGTTTGACTCAAATCTGAACAACTGATAGCCCGCAAGAGAAAGCAAATTTAAGATGTGCTTTCACACTTGAATCTGTTAGGTTTTTTTTCATCTGTGTGACTTGCTAATGAGCCCAGCTAAGCTCCAGAAGTCACAGATAGTAGAGTCCCTGCTTCTCCCTGAAAGGTGATGTGGTGCTTAAGCCCATATATCTGAAATAAGTGGGAAGCAGATGGGGAAGAGGGAGTAAGGATGGGGGGTTAAACCTGAACAATTTTGACACTGGACTCAATAATGCTCAGATCTGTTACAAAGTTTAGAAGCTGTAAGGCTGAGGATGGTGGGGTAGTTTCACAAACTAGAAAAGATTAAAAAATAAGATAGAAATGTTCTTCAAGGATTGTCTAAGAGTTCTTTGCAATTACTTCCATTATGAAACAATGAAATATAGAAGACTTAAATAAGCCCACTAATATGATGCTCCTTTAACAGTTGGGCTATTGTAAAAAGATCATCATATTTTCCATAGTGAGATTTTTTTACTGCTTGTGTAAACTTGACTCATGCTGAATTTTTGTCTTGGGAACCCTGAATTATGTTACCTCTAGTTGTTCATAGTAAGTGTGTGAGCATCTACCCAATTTTTGCTGCGAAAATGGCTCCTTCTGGCAAAGTGAAACCAATTGGAATTCAGTTTAATTAGCTGCCTTCTGTAAATATGCCATTATTCTTCAAGCTCCATGCTGGAATTATATTTACAAAGGGAACAGATAGCAATAATTATTTGGGGTTGCAGTTAGTCAGTATTAGTTAATGCCTGAGCATAATTGAGAGGAAATTAAGAGAAGTGTAGATTATGATTACAAAATGCAGGATAAATGAGTGTCTCTCAGAACATAAATTTTGCCTGTATTTTCAGGCTGGAATTGGGAACTCAGTCACACAGAGAAGCAACAAGTGTCTCACCCAAAAGCCACTAAGCAAGCAGTGTGTCCAATCACATCATCCATTTTGGAATAATCCTTATTTTGTATTTTCTATTATACATGTTGAGTTCCAGGACAACTTTTCTTAGTAACTGAACATGCTTCTGAGCTACTCTGGTCTCTTTTGACCCAGCAGAACCCAGAGACAGCAAAGTTAGTCAAATATCAGCCACAGCCAACAAAATAAAGAAAGAGAGATACATTAGTGAAACATTCAGTGGAGAACAAAGGCAATTACAAAATGTGCATGAATTAGGTGTTTTCATGCCTGCCATTAGATTACTAAGAATTGACCAGCCCACTCCCAAAAGGAATCAGCCATTGAAAACCCTATGAATATCAGTGAAGCACTGACATGTTTTTGATCCCCAAACTCACTGCTCCTAAAAAGACCTCAAACCAGAATTCTGCCTTTGAACTTTGATAGCCCTATAGAGGGGAGATGTTTTTCTCATGAAAGATTTGTAGCAAGAGAAGTTTCTAGTCCTTAGAGCCTGAAGTGGCCCAAGGACAGAGAGACAAAGAACACATAGATACAAAGAACACATGTCAGATATTCAAACCCAGCCGTGTTCCAAGGTCATTCTTGCCTCTCTCTGCAAGGACCATCAACAGCATGGCAGTGGCAGTGCCATGTTGGCACCTTGGAGAGTTCCCAGCTTTGGGGATCTTTACGGACCACAGCCAGCCTGGCCATCAGTCTCACTGGAACAGCTGCCCCCAGACACACATGGAGAACATGGAAGCTTGGCCAAAATGGGAGATGCTCAGAAGGTATGGCAGGCCCCCAAAATCTGCCATTAGGACAAGTGGCAATGACTCAGAGTGCCCTTGTGGCTGCTGGAATCTGATATGAGGAAGCACTCAAGAGAAAGCGCCATGAGATGCTGACACAGAGCCTGATCTGGCCCATACATTCCTCCATCCAACCGGAACAACACAGGAATCCACTTCAATTTTCCCCTCTTTTTAAGGGCTAAGATGACTACTGGATGGAGAGGCAGAACATTTCTTCCTTTGGACAGTAACTGACACTTAGGACCACATCTCAAATGTGGAGTTCCAAACTATGTACCAGAGACCACATGCCCCATGAAATCATCTATTAGAAGAGACTCTCTGCCTAAAAAATGTGGAAAATACTCTAAGCTATGACCCCTTTTAGAATTGAGGGCTCTGAGAAAAACATTTTAACTCAGTGCTTCCAGGAAGTGCCTGGCCAGGGAGCCATGTTGTTTCTTGGTGGCAGCAATGTGTAAGAATGTATGTGCACATGAGTATGTGTGCTAGTGGTACCCGATACCACAGAATGCTGGAGGCACTCCTCTGGCCACACTGACTAAGCAGACAGCAAGCCTCCTGCCTGTCCTGTCTCCAGTCTCACTGGGCTCCAGGACACACCTGCAGCTGCTGTTCTGCAGGTCAGGAGATGGGTGCTGAGAATTGGCTCCCCACCAGGAAGGCTAACCCTGAAACAAAGCTCCTCCTGGGCACAGAGCGCTCTTACTCTAAGCAGAAGGGAGGAAGGAAATGGTCCACATGAACCTTGGGAATTGAGATATTTAGGAACAAGGATGGGGACCCCTGGCGAAGGTGAAAGGAGGGAAGGATGATGCTGGCTACAGCCCCATTTGCAGAGGCAACAGGATTTCTGCCCAGGCCTCAGCACTGCTGGTTGAGTTAGAGATGCCTGACTTCATGAGACAGAGATTTTCCCCAGGCCTAAATATAGCCCGGGCCGGGATTTAGCTCAGTTGGCAGAACGCTGCCCTGCAGTCTCTGAGGTCCCAAGTTCAATTCCCAGCACCACAAAAATGGGAGAAGGACATGGCAATCCACTCCCAAGGCAATCCTGAAACAGTCAGCCATTGAAAACCCTATGAGGGTCGCTATGAATCGGATACCGACTCCACGGCACCTAACAACAACAACAAATATAGCCCTCTTGACAAAAATCCATCCTATGTGCTAATGACACACGTTCAAAATCCATTGCTTAAAATAAAGCTCATGCTGGGTGTGGACACTCACACTTGTAATCCCAGCAACTCAGAAGTAGAGGCAGGAGGACCATGAGTTCGAGGCCAGAGGAAGCCTGTGTAACTTAGCAAGATCCTGACTCAAAATGAAAAATAAAAAAAAGGGCTGGGGTACAGCCCAGTGGCAGAGCACTTGCAAAGTATGTGTGTGGTCCTAGGTTCAATCTCCAGTTCTGCAACAATTAATTAATTCGTTAGTTAATTAGTTTGTTGAAAGGACAAAGTTCAACAGCCCTTGGGAAGCTGCCAGGTGCACCTACCTAGTAGCTTCTTATCCAAATGTTGTTAGGTGCCGTCTAGTCATATCCGACTCATAGCGACCCTCATAGGGTTTTCAATGGCTGACTGTTTCAGGATTGCCTTGGGAGTGGGTTGCCACGTCCTTCTCCCATTTCTGCAGTGCTGGGAATCGAACTTGGGACCTCAGAGACTGCAGAGCAGTGCTCTACCAACTGAGCTAAATCCCAGCTCTCTTATACAAATGTTGTTGTTGTTAGGTGCCATCGAGTCTGTATCCGACTCATAACCACCCTCATAGGGTTTTCAATGGCTGACTGTTTCAGGATTGCCTTAGGAGTGGATTGCCAGGCCCTTCTCCCACTTTTGAGGTTCTGGGAATTGAACTTGGGACCTTAGAGACTGCAGCGCAGTGCTCTACCAACTGAGCTAAATCCCAGCCCCTTCTCCAAATAGGGGAGTCAAAAATATCTGAAAGTAGAGTTCACAAGAGACAAGGGAAAGTGGAGAAGAGAGAAAACAGAGAGTCCAGAGGGGAGGAAGCTTCAGGAATGTTAAATTCATCAGCCAGGGCTGACTATGAAACAACTGCTGGGAAAGGAAACAAGTGCCCTCTGCTTCTGAGGCACAGCAGACACAGTCAAAAAAGACGTAAAACAACTCTGGCGAGACGAACATCTTGCACGCCCATTTGATCTGCCAAACAGTCGAAGCCCTCCAATAATTTAGAAATATGGGGTTATCTTGGGATATTGAGTGTGTCCCTAACACCAATCTGGACTAACCAGCTGGGACTGCATTTTTAGTTTGGCAGCAGCATGGACATAAGCTTGGAGGCAAAACCCACTTTAAAAATCCCACAGCAGCTGAGAACAGACTATCAAGAAAGTGCTCTGGCCAGCAAAAGGCTACGGAAGATGCTGCCATGAAACCAGGGAATATGCAAAGCCATATTCACTCAGGCAGGTAAGACAAGGGGTCATTGACAAGCGGCTGAAGTAAGACTGCCACCTCTGAAATCAACCACTGCTTCCTGGCTGTATAACTTTTGAAATATTCCTGAACCTCTCTGGGCCTCACTTCCCTCAACAATCACACTGAGATTAAGAAAAGTTCCTCCTCAATAATGTTGATGTAGGGCTGGAGTGCAGCTCAGTTGGTAGAGTGCTGCTCTGCACTCTCTGAGGCCCTGGGTTTGATTCCCGGCACCACAAAATATGGGAGAAGGATGTGGCAATCCACTCCCGAAATAATCACTAATTCAAAACCCTATGAATAGCCAAGAAGTACTGACATAGCATTGGGGAATGTTTCCTGCTGTTGTAAATAGGATCTCTATGAGGCAGACTGGACTCCACAGCACCTAACAACAATGATGACATTGATGTCTGATTTTAAAGATTTGCTCTGATGTACCTGATGCATGATAAAGGCTAACTAAATGATAGCTGGCCTGCAGCTGTAGCCCTGTGTCATCCGATCCCGTCAGATCTCGGAAGCTAAGCAGGGTCAGGCCTGGTTAGTACCTGGATGGGAGACCGCCTGGGAACACCAGAAGCTGTAGGCTTGGGAGAAGGACCTGGCAACCCCCTCCCAAAAATCAATCTGCCATTGAAAACCCTATGCACAGCAGAGAAGCACTGACAATAGTGTTTCCCCAGTTGTACAGAGGGTCGCTATGAGTCGGATACCGACTCGACGGCACCTAACAACAACAAACGATAGCTGTTACTGTTCTCACTGTTATTAACTTAGCATGTGCTCTGTCCTAGATTATATTTATTTCAATCAGCTAACCAAGACATGGGAAAATAAGAGAAGAATAACATTTCAGCAAATGGGGTGGGTTGCCATGTGTTTATTTGAGGGGACAACTTTTGCTGTGAATTAACTCTTAACTATACTAGCTGTTGTCAGGAGATGTTTAAGTTACTTCCAGACTAGTAAGCATGTGGTTACTGATGCCGTCTCAAGATACGTCAATATGATCACTGTGTATTCTTGCATCATGTTGCCGTTCTGTGGTTTAAACAAAATATTAACATATAAAATGCTTGTTCCAGAGCAGCATTTAATACATAAACACTAGCTCTTATTTGTTACTCTCATTATCAATATCATTAGAACAATAATAATATTGTTCCACCATCAAGGATTGAACAATCCAATTTAGAATCTAACAATCAAATGCAAATGGAGGACTCAGCGGCAGCCTACCTATTTTCCAAAAGGAGGTTAAAGCTGACTTTGATCTTTTTTTCTTCTGTGGAGGGTGAGACAGTAAAAATAACATTTTCTAAATTCTAATGCATACATCATCTTGTGTCTGAAAAAAATTGTTTTTTAAAGTTCTCTTCACTTGCGTTCTCCAAGGAATTCTGACCGCTACATTTTATATTCAAAATGTAAAGCAAGCTTAGTCTGCTCCCAGGTTCTCAGCAGTGAAAACACTGTGTAAGCTGAGGAACTCTGGCGGGAACACAGGGGAAGCTGCGCCATCTGCTGGCGGCTGTGGGGAACTGCTTGGAGAAGCTGCCCACAGGCATATAATTAATCTAGAGGAGGTAGAGCTGCAAGGAGCTGAGAGGCTTCTACCCAGCTGTTTGAGATCCAAGGGGCATGGAGACCCCAGCCATCACTGGGTCCTCTTTGGGGGGGGGGGGGTGAGGTATCACAGCTTGGATCTCACCACCATGCTGTTGTTCCTGTGGCATCTGGCCTTGGCCTGCCTCTCAGGCTAACACTTGCCATTGCAACTCCAGAAGCAGGTGAGACTAACAAGGAACAGGCCAGACGCTGATGACTCAGTTCCTTGCTGTGTTGCCCCCCTGGTCTGGGGGCTCATCAGAACCTGTTGTTTCCTGGCTTTGGCTGGGGGCTCAGGACACCACAGGCTCCAGGTATCCTCTGCTATTTCTCTTCTTCTCTCCAGGGTTTCAACCATGTGTGACACTGCATGCCACCAGCAAGAGGAGCCAGGGAATCATCCCCACTGAGCTGAGTGGAGACAGATGCTGACTATCCCACTGTGCAGGGCTCTACCTCTGCGAGGCAGAGAGCAGCTCAGGCCATATCTCTTGTGTGTGTGGAAGGGGGACTGAGAGTTGAACCCAGGGCTTGCATGCTTTGAAAGTGCTGGACCACTGAGCTGCACGTCCAGCCCATTTTTTACTTTTTTGAGACAGAGTCTCACTAAATTACGCAGACTACCTCTGGCCTCGAACTTGCAATCCTCCTGCCTCCACCTCCCTGGCCATTGGGATTAAAGGTGTGTGCCACTATACCCAACCATATCTCATTTCATACCAATGATTTTTATACAAAGAAGGCCTCACACAGCATAGAAGGCTCTCAGCACTAGGCAAGAGGAATCTTCCTTTGAGAGTATTCCTGAGCCCAATGCACTAATGTGAATGAGAGAAGTGACTTGTAGTGAGCGCCTGCTACATACCACTATTGTCACATGATTTCTTTTATTAATGTATTTAATCCTCACAATAACTCTATGAGGAAGATACTGACACCACCCTTATTTTACAGGCCATAAGACAGGCACAGAAAGTTTAAGCAGTTTAAGCAAAGATTCACAGCTAGTAAATGGTGGAGCTGAGACTGGAACTCAGGCTGCCTGGCTCCAGCATTCATACTTCTGATCTATGCAACACTTAGATGCCTAATTGACACTAAGAGACCAGATGACACAATGGGATGGCACAGTCACTGACAGGATGAAGTCTTATGATCCCCAGTAGAGCACTCTCAGAAAATTGGCTCCCACATAGTAACAATGGGGAACCAAATGGATAGGCCAAGGATCAGAGATAGCTGGAGGGAAAGTGGGGGAAAAAGGAAAAACTGGAGGACAAAGGAACCCAGGGAGAATCAAGGCTGAATCAAGGGATGAATAATCCAATTTAGAATCTAACAATCAAATGCAAATTGAGGACTCAGCTGCAGCCTACCTATTTTCCAAAAGGAAGTTAAAATTGATTTTGATCTTTTTTGGGGTTGAGATAATAAAAATAAAAGCATTTTGTAGATTCTGATGCATATTTTCATCTTTTGTCTGAAAAAAAATTTAAGTTGTCCCCATTTGTGGTCTCCAAGGTATTCTGACTGCTATATTTTATATTGAAAGTGTAAAGCATTTTTTGCCTCCCACATGAATGTGAGAACATGGAAGAGATTGAGAATAGCAGGAAAATGAAGACAAAGGGACAAGGGCTTATACAGTTCTTTACATTCAAAGTCTTAAGACTCAGTAAATTCACCTCAACCACAGACCTATGGAGCCAAGTGGAAGGAGAGGAGGAGGCTGCTCGAGACGTAGCACATAAGTTCAATTGCTAAGCCAGGCTGCTGGCATTGATTCTGAACCGCTGCCTGATATGGAAGGGCTGGCAGGCCATCTTGCCTACCCCTGGGTGTTGTGGGTGACTCACAGACATCCATCCATACATACCACTGGGCAGTCTCCTAATAATGGCTTCCACTCACTCCAGGGCTCCCTGGAGGCCAGGCACCTGAGGACACTGGGGTTATCAGTAGATCAGCATTCCATGTATGTCACTCTCCTGGAATTTATGGTCTAGAGGGGCAGGGGAGACAGATTGCAAACAGGTAAATTAAATGAAACAGGGAAAAGTCAGAAGAAATGCTTAAAGCAGGGGTCCCCAACCCCAGACCATAGGCTGTTAAGAAGTGGGCTGCACAGCAGGAGGTGAGCAGCAGAGAAACAAGCTAACCTTCATCTGTATTTATAGTCACTTCCCATTGTCTCATATACCTCTCATCTTAACAGGCTCTGCATCTCTGATTCAGCACCACACAAAGGTGCATAGTACAAGTGAAAGACTGAAAGACGGTTACTTCTAACTAATTGAATGTTGTGCCAAGACCTCACCACAAACTCGGGACTCCTGTTCTATTCTTTTTACATGATAAATCCTTTATCCTCTTGTACATTTTCTGACTTTGTTGCCTTTTATATTGCCATAAACAATTAATAGAATTAAATATTTTAAATATTTTTGTAAATTTGGTCACTTGATCTGAGTTTTCATTTTTGGGGGGGTCTGGGATCCTCAAACACAAGCATGTCTAACCATTGGTGCTAACGGGGGCTTAGAGGGGAGTTTAACCTTGAAGCTGAGACATGCAGGAAAAGAAGGTGACAGCCATAGGCAAGGTAGATTGAGAAAGGGCACTTCTGATTCGACCATTTGGAGGACAAAAAGCACAGTTCCAGGACTTAAAAAGAAAATTAAAACACTGATAGGAACTAAAAGATCCTGGTCAGCTCTGGTTTGAAGGCTTAGAACCAGTCCAAGACAAACTTACTCTAATTTAGCCCAAAGTGAGAACAAAGGCCTCCCATATGGCTTAAAGCTACCTTTAAGCTTGACTTCTGGAGATTTTCCAGGACAAGGTTTGAAATGTATCACTGAATTGCAAGACACTAGGTCAACTGGCAGATTGTGTATCTGAGATTCAGCCTGCTGCTGAAAATAGGCATTAAAACTGCAGTAACAGAGACGGGGGGATACAAGATGAGGTGGAATTTCAAATGACAGCCTTCATGACCTGCTTTGCAGTAAGGGATGGTGGCTGTCCAAGGAGCTGAGCCCTGAGTTCCTTGGAGGCTTTTGTCCTGGTTGCTTCCTCCAGAGCTTCCACGTGCTGCTCAGGACAATATGCTTTCCCATGTGGGCTGGAGTTGAGGATGGCTTACATTTTGCTTTGCTCATATCTTTGTGGACTTATAGGGCAATAAACCAAGGGATCAAATCAGAAGAAATCAAATGGGCCAGAGGCAAAGCAATGACCAGCCCATCTGGGGAAGACTACGTCTCTCTGGGAAAGACTGTTTCTTTAAGATATAAAATTAGAGTATTTCTTGTGTTCACCTCCTTTCCCTGCTCCCAACAAAAGAGGTGAAACCTCAGCAATCCATTGTAATTTTTTCACCACTTTAACAGGCATCTCTTTGGATAAAACCTTCACCACGCATTGTGTTTCTCCTTTTCTAGATGAGCTTTCCTTGAGAAATGCTCAGTCTCCCCCCATTCCCAGGTGCCTAGATAGTGTCTAAAACATCACCAGTCCTGACTAAGTACTTTTTAAATAATTTAATTATGAGATTATCAAAATCCGTAACTACTTCCACAGAATTTTTCTGGCAGTTACAAAAGGATTGATTTCTCCAACACACCATTCATTGTGAATCAACCATTCACTGAATAATTCATTCATTTCACTGCCATATACTATATATTCCTGAATCTAATCTGCACCCTTTCAATAGCTTTATAGGGCTACAAAATCAGATGTGGAAAGGGTGTGGATTAGATTTGAGAATATACAATATCTCATGAGAGACTCTTAGGTTCCAGGTGCCTTACAAGGTTTTCTAGGGACAACAGTGACTAAGTGATAAGATCCTGGTTTCTAAGATCTGAATATGGGTCAGCAAAATATTTCTATAAAGAACCAAAGTGGAAATATTGAAGGCTTTGCAGACCACATCCAGGCTCTACAGTGTATTTTTCTTTTCTGATTTATGTTATTTTATTTTTGACTGATACAATATTTATACACATTTATGAGGTAAAAAGTGAATCCAACTGAATGTGGAAACTATCAGACAATATCATTATTATCACACGCAAGCAAAATTTTACTAAAGATCATTTAAAAGTGACTGCAGCAGTACATAGACAGGGAATTACCGGAAAATCAAGCTGGATTCAGAAGAAGGCGGGGAACCAGGGACTTTATTGTTGATTTCAGGTGGATATTAGGCAAAAGCAGGGAATATCAGAAAGATGCCTATCTATGTTTTATTGACTATGCAAAGGCATTTGACTCTGTGGATCACAATATATTATGGATAACAATTCAGAAAATGGGAATACCAGAGCACCTAATTGTACTCATGAGGAATCTATATGTGAACCAGGAGTTCAAATATAGGCAGTTGTTCAAATAGAACAAGGAAACACAGCCTGGTTTAAAGTTGAGAAAGGTGTGTGTCAGGGATGTATACTTTCACCATATCTCTTCAATTTATATGCTGAGCAAATAATCCAAGAAGATGGACCTTATGAGGAAGAACGTGGCATCAGGATTGGAGGAAGACTCATTAACAACCTGCGTTATGCAGATGACACAACTGCTTACTGGAAGTGAAGAAGATTTAAAACATTTACTGATGAAGATCAAAGATCATAGCCTTCAATATGGGTTACGACTAAACATCAACAAAACAAAAGTCTTTACGACTGGGCCAGTATGCAACTTCATAATAAATGGAGAGGATCGCAAGTTCGAGACCAGAGGCAGTCTGCGTAACTTAGCAAGACCCTGTCTCAAAAAAGTAAAAAACGGGCTGAGGGTGCAGCTCAGTAATCCAGCACTTGCAGAGCATGCAAGCGTGAGGCCCTGGGTTCAACTCCCAGTACTACAACAACAACAACAACAACAACAACAGAAAGAAAGAAAAAAAATCAAAAGACGCATTGCTCTAGGAAAAGCTGTGGCAAAAGATCTCTTTAGAGTATTGAAAAGCAAAGATGTCACGTTGAAAATGAAGGTGCATCTGACTCATGCCATGGTATTTTCAGTCGCATCATATGGTTGTGAAAGCTGAACATTGAACAAGGGAGACAGGAGAAGAATTGATGCTTTTGAATTGTGGTGCTGGAGACATCAACTGAATATACAATGGACTGCCAGAAGAACCAACAGATCTGTCCTAGAAGAAGTGCAAACAGAGTGCTCCATGGAAGCAAAAATGGCTAGACTGTGTCTTACATATTTTGGACATGTAGTCAGGTGAGATCAGTGCCTGGAGAAAGACATCATGTTTGGGAAAGTGGGAGGTCAATGAAAAAAAGGAAAACCCTCCACTAGATGGATTGACACAGTGTCTGCAACAATGGACTTAAATATAAATAAGATGGTGTGCCTGGCACAGAATCGAGAAGTGTTTCGATCTGCTGTACATAGGGTCACTATGAGTCGGAGTTGACTCAACAGCACCTAACAACAACAACAACATGAGGTAAAATCATGATGCTTCAATTCATGTATATATTGGGGAGTGATCAACTTGGGGTAATTATTATACCCAACCCCTTAAACTTTCACCATATGGTGAGTGTATTCAAAATCCTCCTTCCTAATTGTTTTGAAACATGCAGTGCATGATCATTAATTATATTTATCCTGTGATGACACAGAATACCAGAACTTATTCCTCTTATCAAACTATATCCTTGCGTCCACTACATTAGGCAGCTTTTGTGTTGCTGTGACAAAGCACCTGATAAAACAACATAGGGCAGGAAAGATGTATTTGGCTCAGGGTTCAGAGGACTCTAGTATGTGTTGTTGGGGAAGGTAAATCCGAGGATGCAGAAGGGTGTGGCAGAAAAGAGCTATTCACATCATGGTGGATCAGGAGCAGGGAGTGACTAGAATGGAAGCCTGGGGGAAAAAATCTTCAAAGGTCCACCTCCAGTGATGCACTTCTGCAAGCTACGTCCCACTTTCAGAGTTCCACAAGCTCCCAAAACTGCACCATCTGCTGGGGACCAGGCATTCAAGCACAAGCCTTAGGGACCATTTTGCATTCAAACCACAGCACTGAACTTTCGCCATCCTCCTTCCTCTCTACTTTCCAATCTCGGATAACTACTACCTACTTTCAGCTTTTATGAGATCAACTTTTTTACATTCCACTTATGAGTGAGATTATGTGGTGTTTTGCTTTCTGTGCCTGACTTATTTCAATTAACATAACATCTTCTATAGCTATCCATGTTGGTGCAAATGGCAGGATATCATGCTTTTTACGTTTGAATAGTATTCCATTGTGTGTATAAACATTTTCTTTATCCATTCATCCACTGATGGCCATTTAAGGTGATTCCATATCCTGGCTACTATGAATGGTGCTAACATAAGCACATGCGTGCAGGTATCTTGCTGTGTTGTTTTCATGTCCTTATGATATACACCCAGTTAGTGAGAGCACAGCCCTATTGACATTTTGATTTTTCAGACTCCTACCCTCTGAAATGGCAAGATAATAAATTTATTTTGCTTTAAGCCCACTCAGCTCGTGGCACTTCATTCAGCAACTCTAGGATATGAATGTCAGGTGACAATGGCTAGGGTGATACATAACTGAACAGAAAAGGAATGCATTGATTTGAGACATTTTGAAAGTAGAACCCAAAGAAATGTTTGGATGATTGGATGTGGCAAAGTGACAGCAAAGGAAATGTGAAGGTGGATGAAACCCAACAAGCCACTAGCACTGGTTGCCCTTGTCAGGGCAGCAGGAGGAAAGTGTCTGATTAGATGGAAAGAGGCAAGAAGAATATTTCCTTTAACAATGTACCACTGCCTCCTTTGTCTTATTATTACTTTCATAATGGAAACAAGAGAGCAGAAAAGTTATCAAGAAACAAAAAGGAAGGAAAAAGCAAAAGTCTCCCAGGTCTGGCTAGAAAATCCTTGGGGGGAAAAGGTAACAGGAAAACAAAGACAGTGGGGCTAGGTGGGGCCATTCTGTGGCACTGTTAAGAAGCTCTGCCCTCTTAAATGGATTGATGGCTTATCTCAAAATAGGCAGAGTGAGAGTAGGTTGAGATGGACCAAGGTTTCAGTTGTGGGCATAAGGCTGAGATGCAGGAAAGGTATCAGATAACGGGAAATTACCCTCACTTTAAGGGGTCTCCGTGAGTTCCAACCAGAGGAAAGCAGAGTAGGACACACAGAGCTATCTGGACAGGGCAAGAACATGTGGCTTCAAAGAACAGCTTCCTGAGTCAGCCTGGGGTAGGCACAAGCTCTGCACTGTTCCTCCCAGGTTAGCCTGGTGCAAAAAAAGTGCTTCAAAGCACTGTGTTAGCTTCTTGTCCCTCCTTTAGAGGAATTATGCCCCACAGAAGGAATAAAAAGGTTGGATGTTATTTTAATTGAATTTGTTTTCGATTTATTTTCAGCTGTCTAGGGAAAAACCTTTTACACTCATATCATTTGATTCCTTTTTGCTTCATGTCCATTATCCTCATAATGAGCTTTTAACGCATTAGCGCAGCCATGTTTGTCCATGAGTGATTCACGTTGGTCAGATCAATAAACAGCAAAAGCATAAAAATATGCCAAACCAGGACACTGAACCAGAGTATAAATGGAAATCATGAGCTCTCACTTCCTTAAAAGTACAGACTGCATTCTAGTGACCTCCAGAAGCCATGATCTCAGGGTGACTGTACAGATATTCCTCTGCTCCTCAAATTTCAATTCCAAGGGTCCCTCAAGCCATTAGAGCAAACCATGGGAGGGACCAGGTAGCTCGTCTGCTGCCCCTGGCATTTAGTTTCTGCCTTCCCATCTGCAGCATGCTCCTGCCATAAGCACACTTAGGATGAAAAGGGAAGAATCAAAATGCAAACTTCTAGGGATTTATTATTATTTTTTAAGTTTCAAAGGAAGTGAAGAATGGGGACTTCTGCCACCTGCACCTATGGTGTATGCATCTAACAGCTACATAGATGGAAGCTGTTGCTCATTTAGTGGTGCCATTTTATGGTGAGAGAAAATAAAACAGCTTTTTTGACTGCAACCCAGGAACTCCTTTGTGACAGCTGAATACGCTTCTTGATTCCAACAAGGAGGAGGATCTGCTTTGAAACACACCCAAAAATGGTGATAGGGAGAGAAACATGCCCTGGGAGTCAGTTAATTCAGAGCTTTTCCTAGGCCTACCCGTCTTGGTCCATTTTCTGGTACAATAACAGAATATGATAAACTGAGTACTGAATAAAGAATAAAAGTTTACTGAGCTCACAGTTCTGGAGGCTAGGAGGGTGAGGGGATACATCTGGTGGAGGTCTTCTAGCTAGTGGCGACTCTCAACTGTACAGTCCCAGAGTAATACAAGGCATCTTGTGGTGAGAAGGGTGCATATAAGAGACAGAGCCAAACAAGTTTTTATAATAAATGGACTCACTGTTTAGATAACCCATCAATCCATTTATGAAGGCAGAGCTTCTTAAAGGCACCAGGTAATGGTCCCACTTAGCTCCACCTCTTAACACTTCACACTAGGGATACAATTTCAACAGGAATTTTGGGGGGAACATTCAAAGCATAGTACTGCTTCTGCCATAATCTGAAGCCAATTAAGAAATTCATAATGATCTAACGATAAAGTTCTCAAACTGCATCTCAAGCAATATTATTTCATCAAATGTTCCAAGAAAAACGCATTCTTTGATTGAGGAACTTTGGGAATTACTACATTATGAATTTCTCTCTATAATATTCAGAAACACAATAGATTTATAGTGTCAGAAATTCTGCAGAGAACAACTCTTTTTACATTTATTTATTTAGCAGTTCTGGGGTTTTGTGTATGCTACAACAGCCACATCTCAGCTCACTTTTTATTTTTTTACTGAGTTGTGCTGGCTGCCTCTAGCACCAAATTTTGCAATCCTGCCTCAGCCTGAGTCACTGGGATTACAGGTAAGCATGGCAGCTCCTGGCATTCCTTTTACTTTTAACTTGCTATTTTTCATACTTAAGAAAAATAATTATTTTAACTAAAACATCAGTTCATACTGCAGAACACAAAGGAAGTACTTAATCTGATCATGATTTTAGGAAAACTCACTGTATCTCAAACTGAACCAGGTTTTCACGGTTTGACAAGTATCTTCACATTCTGTCATCTTCCTGAACAAACTATGTCACTATTGCCTCTGTCTCCCTTATGGTACATGCGGTCCTTTAGGGCAAATTTGGGTGCTCAGTATCCGTGTGGAAGGACGAGAGCTATTTAGGACTCATTTTACTGCAAATGACAAAAGCCTAGATCAAACTAGCTTAAGAAAACAGGTGTTTACTGAAAGAAAATGAGGAAAGCTCATAACACTGGATATAGTGAACATCCATGCTGAACACCCATGAGCCAGCTCCCTGACACAGCACCCCACATAAGCCACTCACTTGGGCAGTCAGAGGGCGGGCTTTCCTCTGATAGAAATGTGGAATCCCAAGATGGCTCCCTAAAGAGAAGGCTGTGCTTTGGTGTCTTGTTGTTGTTATTAGGTGCTGTCAAGTCGGGTCCGACTCATAGTGACCCTATGTACAGCAGATCGAAACATTTGTCGATTATGTGCCAGGCAAACGATCTTACCCCCACACGTCTGTCAGTTTGCCACACTGAGGGGGCTTGTGTGTTGTGATGAGGCTGAGAGCTCTGCCATTGTAACCTTGGACATGAGCAAGGTTACCCATGGTGGACAGGTTTTCAGCTGAGCTTCCAGACTAAGACAGACTAGGGAGTAGGACCTGGTGAGCCACTCCCAAAACAACTAGCCATTGAAAACCCTATGGATAGCAAAGAAACACTGTCAGATATAGTGCCTGAAAATGAGGCCCCCAGGTTGGAAGGCACTCAAAAAACTACTGGGGAAGAGTTGCCTCCTCCACGTAGAGTCTACCGTGATGAGGGAAATGGACTAAAGCCCCAGGGTGCTCAACTTCCTGATGTGGCACAACTCAAAATGAGGAGAAACGACTGTAAACATCCATTAATAATTGGAACATGGAATGCACGTAGTATGAATCTAGGCAAATTAGAAATTGTGAAAAGAGAAATGGAGCGCATAAACATTGACATTCTAGGCATCAGTGAGCTAAAATGGACTGGCAGAGGCCATTTTGAGTCAGACAATCATATCGTCTACTATGCTGGGAATGATAAACTGAAGAGAAATGGGGTTGCATTCATCATCAAAAAAGACATTTCAAGATCTGTCATGAAATACAATGTTGTCAGTACAAGGAAGGCCAGTTAATATGACTGTTATTCGAATTTATGCACACACCACTAAGCCCACAAATGAAGAAAAGGAAGACTTCTATCAGCTTCTGCAATCTGAAATAGATCAAACATGCAATCAAGACATACTGAGAATCACTGGTGACTGGAACACAAAGGTTGGAAACAAAGAAGAAGGCTCAATAGTTAGAAAATATGGTCTTGGTGACAGAAACGAGGCTGGAGATAGCATGATAGAATTTTGTCAGACCAATGACCTTTTCATTGCAAATACATTTTTCAACATCATAAATGGAGACTATACACATGGACATCACCAGATGGAACATACAGGAATCAAATTGACTACATATGTGCAAAGAGATGATGGAAAAGCTCTGTACAAAATGTCAAAACAAGACCAGGTGCTGACTGTGGATCAGACCATCAACTTCTCATATGCAAGTTCAAACTGAAGCTAAAGAAAATTAGAACAAGTATATGAGAGCCACGGTATGACCTTGAGTAAATCCCATCTGAGTTCAGAGACCACCTCAAAAACAGGTTTAATGCATTAGACACAAATGATAGGAGACCAGAAGAGTTGTGGCATGACATAAAATATATCATTCAGGAAGGAAGCAAAAAGTTCTTAAAAAGACAAGAAAAAAAGAAAAGACCAAATTACACGTCAAAAGAGACACTGGACCTTGCCCCTGAACATCCAGCAGCTAAAGCAAAAGGAAGACATGAGGAAGTTAAGGAACTAAACAGAAGATTTCAGAAGGCAGCATGAGAAGACAAAAGCAAATATTATAATGACATGTGCAAGGAGCTGGAGGCAGAAAACCAAAAGGGAAGAACATGCTCTGTGTTTCTCAAGCTTAAGGAAGGAAATGAAGAAAAAATTCAAGCCTCGAGTGGCAGTAGTGAAAGATTCTACAGGGAAAATATTAAATGATGCAGGGAACATCAAAAGAAGATGGAAAGAATACACAGAGTCATTATACAAGAAAGAATTGGTAGATGACCAACCATTCCAAGAGGTTGCATATGAAGAGGAACCAATGGTGTTGAAGGACGAAGTGGAAGCTGCCTTGAAAGAACTGGTGAAACACAAGTCTCCAGGAATTGATGGGATACCAATAGAGATGTTTCAACAAACAGATGCAGCACTGGAGGTGTTAACATGTTTATGTCAACAGATTTGGAAAACAGCTACTTGGCCAACTGACTGGAAGAGATCCATATTTGTGCCTATTCCCAAAAAAGGGGATCCAACTGAATGTGCAAACTATCGGACAATATCATTAATATCACACACCAGCAAAATTCTACTAAAGATTGTTCAGAAGCGACTACAGCAGTATATAGACAGGGAATTACCAGAAAATCAAGCGGGATTCAGAAGAGGGCGGGGAACCAGGGACAACATTGCTGTTATCAAGTGCATATTAGCCGAAAGCAGAGAATATCAGAAAGATGTCTATGTTTTATTGACTATACAAAAGCATTTGATTGTGTGGATCATAACAAATTATGGATAACACTTCGGAAAATGGGAATACCAGAACACCTAATTGTGCTCATGAGAAATCTGTACATGAACCAGGAGGCAGTTGTTCGAATAGAACAAGGAAACACTGAGTGGCTTCAAGTTGAGAAAGGTGTGCATCAGGGCTGTATACTTTCACCCTATCTCTTCAATTTAAGCGCTGAGCAAATAATCCGAGAAGCTGGACTTTATGAAGAAGAACATGGCATCAAGATTGGAGGAAGACTCATTAACAACCTGCGTTATGCAGATGACACAACTCTGCTTGCTGAAAATGAAGAGGATTTAAAACATTTACTGATGAAGATCAAAGATCATAGCCTTCAATATGGGTTGCGACTAAACATCAACAAAACAAAAATCCTTATGGCTGGGTCAGCATGCAACTTCACAATAAATGGAGAAAAGATTGAGGTTGTCCAAGATTTTACTTTGCTTGGCTCCATAATCAACACCTGCGGAAGCAGCAGTCAAGAAATCCAAAGACGCATTGCTCTAGGAAAAGCTGTGGCAAAAGATCTCTTTAGAGTATTGAAAAGCAAAGATGTCACATTGAAGACGAAGGTGCGTCTGACTCATGCCATGGTATTTTCAGTTGCATCATATGGTTGTGAAAGCTGGACATTGAACAAGAGAGACAGAAAAAGAATTGATGCTT